>OX579658.1:279585-877174 GCA_951230895.1 Carpatolechia fugitivella
ATTAAAGAATTATAAATAACTTACAAAACTAGTTTAATTTTTAATTTTTTTTTTCATTTATAATTTATTGAATTGATATTTTATTTTTTATATTATTGCGAATGATTATTTTAATGAAATTTGAATTTTATCTTTAGTATTTATATTGTATAATAACAATTTAAAATTATGCATGTTAAATTATTATTTATATTGTAAACCTATTTGTCTTCCACTTGCATGCCTTATATTATGCAATGCCCTGACAGGGTCATGTACTTATCTGCCATGTTAAATTATAACTTTTAAGCTTGTACATGTGAGCATAAATAAATAAATAAATAAATAAATATTTTGTTGTAATTCCGAATAAAATAAAGTAACAATAAACCGAGTCGAAATTGTTCCATAATTTGAAACACATGTTATTCCTTGTGCAGGTCCTAGAGCGCATGCGTCGCGCGCGGCGTCAAGCGGCGGCTGAGTGCATCCAGGCAGCATGGCGGCGACACCGCACTCGCGCGCAGCGGCCCCCCGCGCCCGCGCCCGTCGCCCCCGCGCGCCCCCGCCCCGCGCCCATCGCCGGCACCCCGCCGCCCGACCCGGCCGATAAATGCGACCCGCAACTCGTCAAGCGGACCTGCTCGCTCTTCGGGCTCGATCTGGTAAACATCACCTTCTCCTCTCTTCTCTATATAAGCAGTATGAAACAAAGTCGCTTTCCGCGTCTGTCTGTATACAACGTGTTAATTCAAATCAAATCAACGGCCCGATACAGTCCACTGCTGGACTATGAGCCTCCTCCACTTGAGTGTTTGGTTTTGCCATAATCTCCACGCTTGGCAGACGGGTTGGAGATCGTACATTAAAAGGTTACTGTATCAGAGAGCGCTGCTGCCCGTTCCCTGTTCAATGTGTAGTTCCTAAGTCGCCTCTTACGACACCCACGGGAAGAGTAGGAGTTTTTTGTGGGTATGTTCGGGCGAAATCTTGCAACTTAATTTTGAAGCACTTGCTGCCATTGGAATTTGCTGAAATTTGGTATACTTATGTAAACGCGATGACAATGCAATATTATGGTACCATGGAGCTGGTCTGTTGATGGAGACGGAAGGTGGCCATAGGAACTCCTCTAATACACAACACAACCTAGTCGTGTTTGAGCTCATTGGATTTGTCTTAACAAGATCTTTAGTCATACGTGATGTCCAGGGTCTCATGATGGAGCCGGAAGGTGGCCATAGGAACTCCTTAAATACACACCACAACCTAGTCGTGTTTGGGCTCGTTGGATTTGTCTTAACAAGATCTTTAGTCATACGTGATGTCCAGGGTCTCATGATGGAGCCGGAAGGTGGCCATAGGAACTCCTTAAATACACACCACAACCTAGTCGTGTTTGGGCTCGTTGGATTTGTCTTAACAAGGATACTCCACTCCTCGGCTTTAAAAGCTTGTTTAAAAAGGATTTTTAATTATTACTTATTCATATGGAATGGAGGAGCATTAAGAAACAGTTTTAAAACTCATTACTGCCCCCAGTAAAAAATTACTTGCTGTGATGTGATATAAGTACTTTTTGAAAAAACAATAGTACTAAAAAAAAATAAGATTTTGTGACAAGGGCTCAAACACAGAGAACCTTTTAATAATACAGGGAATAGAGACCTCTCTTGGCGGTCAAAAGAAGCAACAAAATTAAATATAAGTCCAGTGCTTCCATCTGTGTTGCTCTTATGGTCCAAATGTGTGTACAGTGCTCCACATGCATGCACTGGCTACTGTACATACCCCTATACTGTACATACCCCTATACGTACTCGTGCTGCTAGTTCTAGTAAAGTATACTCAAAATCATTTAGTAGTGTCATAGGAATGTCTGCCAATGTCTACCCGTTTCTTTGTATTGAGATTGTATACCCTGGGCTCAAATCAAAGATTTCTGACATGCGTCTCTGAGGCTCAAATTAATATTTTTAATGCGATACAGAGGCCATAAATATAAATATTGAATTGAATTGAGCGAAGGATACCGGATGCCATCCATCTTACCGGTTCTGAGAAAGCAGACTCGGCGTCTTTCGGTTGCAAACTATGAGAATTTTTATGTTTTTGAATTTCCCGCGTATGACCTAGTCTCACCTGGCAGAAAGTGATGAGGAACCTGAAGGTGAAAAAACGCTTAGATATCTAGAAAATGCGAGAATGCACTCTTGCGATGAGATCGTGCGATTCTGGAACTGACATAAGAAAGTCATCCTTTGGCGGTGCACACCATTGCGATAACCCTAGATAATTCAATCATACTCGTAATAAGAGGACGTAAGCTCACCCAACCGGTCCTTCAGTGACAGACGGTGAAAGTCTTGCAGTTCTGTAACTAGAAGTTTCCATCGTTGCAGGAGCGTCCGCCTCCTCTGCCGCCCTCGCGCGCGTACACCGTCTCCGGCGGCGTGAAGCTCGGCTACCCGCAGCAGCGCACGGTGTCGGTCGACTGGGAGGAAGGCGGCGTGCGTCTGCGCGCAGGTGACTCCGTGCTGGCCGTCGGGTGCGCGCGGCGAGGCCACGTGGCGATCCAAGCGGGGACGCGCACGGTGGCCGTCCCGCACCGCGTGCTGGCGCCCCCCCGCGCGCCGCCCCCGCGCCTGCAGCCGCCGCCCCCCGCGCCCCCTCAGCCTGCGCCCGCGCCCGCCTGAAGCGACGCGCTATGCATTTAAGAGCAGGTCAACTCGAAATGCTCGAAGGCAAGTTCTCGGGTAATCTGGAGAAATTAAGGTGGAGTAAATCTATCTTACCTTCTAAATATTTCCTGTTATTTTTTCTCTCGTCTTGCTTGTTCAATCGGACATCCACACACAGCGCTATGCTCGCCATTTTGTTTCGTAACTCTTGAGCTTTGTTTTAATTTGCTTGCAACGAACCATGTAAACCCTCCCATCTTATTAACTTCTTGAAACAAACCATGTAAACCCTCCCATCTTATTAACTTCAAAAAGATGAGTTTACATAGTTTGTCGTAAACTCTTCTCCAATTATTTTATGGGTTTTGTTCATCGATTCGATATTTCTTAATTCAAGATCAGATAAGACTACTATGCCTTATGGTGCCTTATAGTTATAGGTGTAAATATTAGCTATAAGTATTTATAATACCAACGACGAATGACTCAATTAGACTTCAATAGATGTAAAGTATTACGCAGATTACTATAGATTGCTATTAAGTTTCACATCAATTTGGATAAGTATTGAAGTTCAATATATGTTTATTTAGCTTTGTAAAATTAATTTTACTTACAATAAGCATGATATCACACCTTTAATCATTCAAATTTTGAATAACTAAAGATAAGGTTGCACTAGGAACTCTTTATCAGTGTATTTGCTCAACAGTGTTGTGAAGCGTCCCGTTACCAACCCGCTATATTATTTAGATTTAGCACACCACTACTACCAATTTTCACTAAGTTTTCTATCTATTGAAAATATAATTTTGATACTTACCCAATATGTGTAGACGGTTATTGAAAACGGATCATATCATACACAAACACTTGTTCAGATTGTGCAGTCTCCGTTTATAAAATGCTTACAAAATACATGGCAACAATCTCTGCTAACTGCAACTTGGCAAACAGTACTGCGAGCAAGTACCACATGACAAATCTTTCAAAGTAACATAAAGACTATAAGTATTATAAAGACTAGAATATTCTGGGCGCTATGCTCGTATATTAGAGCACATTGGATTTGGAATATCGTTCACCAAGTTTACAGAGATTGTTCCCATCTTTTCATTTATATATTGGAACTATTAAAGATAACGCCCGTTATTTAAAAAGATAATGGGTACCAACAAAAACATATTTATATTGAACAATTATAAAGCGAAAAACGCAGCGTAAGCAGCTACGTTTAAAGTTTATTTTGTTACAGCAGAAAACAGATAATATTATCCGAACTCTATTTGTTAGCAGGCTCTACAGCCTGTCTCTTGTATCTGTCAGTATTACAGTGTGCATGCTGCAGCGTGGCATCGATGTAGTGATGCTGGAGACATCCCGACATACTTGCCGATATGAGTCTGACTAATTGACTGTATTTAAGAATACAGATTATGTATGGGAACTTAGACTAGATTAGAGAGACTGTAAAAAGCGACGGCGATTTTGAACTATTTGTTTCGCTTCTGTTATGTGAAGTTATTTTAAGATAGTTTCGCCTTTATATTCAATGTGTTTGAAATACTTGGGAGACGTGTTAGGACGTCCGTTGTTCGACGAATGTGACTTGGCCCACATCCTTTTTGGGGAATGTAACTCAAAAAGTTACCTTTTAATCATATTGTTGTGCATATCTAAATACATTGTAAAATGCATATACTCATACACCACGTCAAGCAGCGGACGAAGTCGTCCGTCGCGTAGCAGCGCGTTATAGCCATACAATTGCAATGTTACTAAGTGTAAGGTACAAAATAAATTAATAAGATTATAATGAAAAGATTTTTTTATTTCACAAATTAATTTCATATTATTATACACAAAGATGTGACGTGATTTCGACATGCTAGTAACATGTTTTGAATGATCAGTTACAAATTATTATCGAAACAGTTGAACACTTTTATATTTGTTTAGAACATGAATAATATATACAAAAGCGTTCTACATAGTTCTTATAACATAAATTCATCATTAAATTTTAAAAACCACGAATTCAAACTAATGATATAACCATAATAATCTACTTAACTCTACTTGTAAATGTGTATCGATCCGAAACGATGCGAAATATTCAAAACGGTCGATTTATACATATATACATATATTTATAAATGTAAAATATTTATAGACACGTAAATAGACATACACCAACACTCTATAATATATTGAAGACAACAAGGATAAATGCTTGAGTCCCTCGAGCAGCCCAGCCACGATAGCCACTGCGCTGGTGCCCGGCCGAATGACTTTTCGTCCAAAATCAGGATGTAAGTTTGAAGCTAGAGTATTCGCTGTGATAGACATGCGACAGATCAGTTCCAACTTATACTGGCTTTGAAGAAATTTAAGAAAGGACCAACAAAAGTTGAACTTATGCGTTGACCTGTGCGAGGTGCAGCCCTAGCAGAGTATCTGTGAAACAAAATTGGAGCTACGGTCTTTACTATCGAAATATCACCTTTCATAAATATTGTGATCGGTTGAAATACAATTTTGTATTACTACTAGCGCCGCCTTTCATTTCACATACAAGTTGGTAGATCTGTAAGCGCGCACTCGCCCCGCGACACTGGTCACGCGCAAGTTGAGCCGCCGCGGTGAGCTGACTGGTAGCCGGAGATTGGAATGGCTCTGAAGTCGGTTCATGTAGAGATTTAGATTAGAAGTGATTTGGTCGGGCGCTGCGGGCTAGCCTATTATACTATATTAATAATACATAGCGTTTGTTAACATTTATATTTTATACACTTCGTTGAAATATCACATGCGATTGCGTCGGCGTCGGCGGCAGAGGCTACAGACAATTATTTCAGTTAACAGTTTTATAAAAATAGAACGTGTACAATTTAAAGTTAAAGCAGAGAGGCATTAATTGTTCCTTCAAAAATATTGGTGAGCTATTTAAGTTTAGAGAAGGTATAGAAAAATACACTGATTGTGATTTACTTCATGTTTTGTAGAAATAGCATCTGACTTAAATTAAAAAATTTCATTTTATTAAAAAAGTCAGAGCTGTATCCGCCGCTATCCGCGACTAGCCAACGCGAATACTGTAACATCAAATACACAAACGACTATCAGCAGTGAAATACTAAATATTACCATTATAATTATCACAACAGCTTATAAAAATACACTATTTGTCTTATATTTCGCCAAAATAATCGGTTATACGAGGTAGTTCGACAGACAAAGATGCGGGTTCTCCGCTATACTACGCAAAATTTGGCCACAATTATTAAAATATTATTAACATCAACATTAGATTTATTCCTTATAAAATAAATGCAAATTTAAATCAAATGTAGTTAAAATTTTCGATGCAACAATGGCTAAAGTTTTGTTTGCACTAATAAAATACATTATTTTAGTTTTTAAAATCAGTATGTAAGATATATAAGGATACATACAATACACGATATTAATTTATAATTAATTCCATAACATTATTTTCAATTTATGTATAATATCTAGCTATATAACTATATAATACTGCAACGCATTATTTTTTATTACTCTATATTTTTTATATAATCGATAAAACCTTATTAAACACTAATCAAAGGCAAGCGGTACAATAAGAGCTACATCATAACGTTACATCGACAACATCCAATGTTAAATTGAATAAATATATAATGAGTAAGAAGTACTTACCAATACAAATGTCTTATACGTATATAATGTTTGAACAAACAGTGCGGTGACAAGGCAATGCGCATCACTCCCATACAGCCACGCGCCGAGTGCTCAAACGACAACCATCCGTCGACAGTTAGAGATACTTCTTTTATTAATTGCTTGCACTTGCTAGTTTTTCCAGAGTTCGCCTGATTTGACTAAAGGTAAAAAAAGTCTTGACTTTTTCAATACAATCATTAAACAGTTCAAGTCGTAAGAAAGTTTTTTTTTATTTAAGGTGGTTAGTACTTTTTAATAGACGAACACTAAGAGTTCCATTCCAACATAATTAAGGTATCCGATTTGGCAAGTTTAAAGCATTATTGCAAAAAAACACCCATTGTAATTGATTACCGCTCGCTGAGGTCAAACACGCCTTTTTTGCACGTTTTTGTTCGACGCGGGTCACGAAGCAAATAAACGTAAGACAATATTTATTTTTTGTAGTTTATACGTATTTTTTGCAGATTTAACAGTTATTGCTTCTGTTAGCAAGGTCGGTCCGCGGATGGCTGGCGGATGCGCGGATGGCGTCATGGCGTCCTCCGATCAACAACACACCGGCAAATTATTACTAACGCCTAAAATATAGTATAGAAAACACAACTTTACAATATTGGTCGCTTTCACCATACAAGACGCTAACTTGCTCAGTTTTAAATGACAAATCAAGTTACAAGTTCAAATTTACAACACAGCTCTATAATATGTTAAATTTACGATAACTCGGTAGAGATAACAAGAATATTAAAATGTAAAACGTTAAGACACAGGCAGTGTAACGGGCAGTTTAGCGTAACATTGGCATTATGTCCGGGCCGCTCCGCACTCCACGACAAACCCGTTTACTTTACGTGGTTACATCGCTGGCAATTAACTAATTAGTGGACTGAATCAATGGTTCTGTGATTGGCAATTACTAAGCATCAAGTTTTAACACGCTGATTTTTTAAATTAACTTAAACAGATGGATGTATCAATAAAACTAAACAACTCTTTTTAAGAACTATGACTCAAGTTTTATAAAAGATTCCAAGACTTCCGAAAAAAAAATATATAAAGTTCCGAACATGACCAACTTTAGTTTCTTTGGAAGTTTAGTATTTCTGTAAGGTAAATAAAAAAGCATTGTTTCGTTCGGACGGGATGTTATTATCCCTTTATATAAATATCAGTAAGAGATTGTTTCTGTAATTCAGCTGATGAAGAATGAGGTTTGCGTTTGATGTCTGACCACGATCGAAAAATTCTAATTTTCTATTGCCTTTATAAAACCAAGGATACAAAAAGTACATAACCCATTTTATTTGCTTCTAGAAAAGTATTTTTGTAAACGAAGATTTGTTTTAGCATAATGGCGGGTTAACGAGGACCAGTAGTTTTGTCGTGGAGTGTCGAGCGAGTGCCGCCGGGAACCGTCTTGGACAGGCAGCTTGCGCGAGCTGAACACACGGGCAGTGCACGTAACAACAGACTACTGTCTTTAAGTCTAAAAGAGCGAACTACACCACCATTCAAATTCTGCCCTGATATGATCGTAATCGACTATACTCTATGCTTAAGCAAATACAAACGAGACTGATAGCGATGCTCGTTTCCATGCGTGGAAGAAAGTCAGCGCACATTGCTACGACTTTCTATTTGAAATATGTTTCCCCTTGAGGGTTAAATTACAGGGCAGAATAATTTTCCGTCTTTAGAGACACGCCAAATAATTTTCCTCATCGCATTTTGTCTGATTGATCATCATTTATCGGCGAAATAACGCCGTCCAACCATAATGTAAATACATTCTAGGAATAAACCCGTGCAGTTATGAGTGTGTGTTCCGGTGGCCGGTACATAGTTGTCGAAAGTCGATATCTGCCGATGATACAACGCGATTTAAAAATAGTCGCGGATCAAAAGTAGCGGGAGACGACTGCACTCGAAAAGAGGAACTGTTCTTCAAGCGTTCGTTCTTGAAATCACGATATTAGTAGACCAATTCTATACACATTGTGATTTCAAATGCGCGTTGAAGTACGAACGATTCAGAAACAGGGCGTCGACGATCGACACTTTCCTTTTATTTTATTATTTTAAAGGACTCGTAGTGTTACACAATGTCCCTTGATCCTTGTAGATAACCAAGTTGGATGACCAGTTTTCTATAGTATAATTTTGATAAACACGTATCGATATTTCTTCGAGTTTACTTGATCCTCCAACTTATTAAATTATTCATATTCCACAACCGCAATGTAGTACACGTGACTTTTTGGGTTCGATTGTAAAAATTTTAAACTTTTTAAACCACACGGAACGAAGGTCAAACTTCATTATTACGAGTAAGTTAACAATCGATTTCATTAAAAAAATAAACAGATAAAAAAATCGATGTTTTGTTCCTAAAAATTTCATTGTAGTACACAAATCTGGCACGGGAAATGTCTGTGTGTGGGGAGCGGTGTGACGTCACCTGCTGGCAGACACTAGTCTTTGGCGATGGGCGTGCTGCAGGCGAGCGAGGGGGAGTGGCACTCGGGGGGCGAGAGCATCCTCCCCGCGCCCCCCGCCGCCTCCCCCTCGTCACCCCGCTCCCGCGCCGTCCCCGCCGCGCGCTCCGAGCACAGGGACACGAAAGCGTTGCTGTTGGATACTTCACGTACGTACCTTCGTTGTTCCGCTGGAATGAGAAAAACAAGATTTCAATATACTTATATATTGACGATGCTGCGTAGAGTAGACATGGTATAAGATTTAAGCTCATCTTGCTCGGAGGTGTTATAGCAGAAATCGGAGGCCGGCCGCAGAGCGGTTTTCATGGGACCACAACCGGTCTCTGTATGCTTAAAATGGGTTACTCCAATAATACGCATTGACTTGCCCCATTAAAAAACTCGAATATTAAAACAATTTCCCGCTTCTAGAACGTTCTTAATACCACCTGTTTAGCTTGAGCTTAATCATTGAAAAAATGTAACAGCGTTACAGATGTGCTACAGCTTTGACGCGCTTACGCGCGTAGTAAATCAGCTACGCCGCCGTAGCACACTTGTAGACACCGAAGAATGTTCTGGAAGGTTGCAAGGCGTGACGTCACTCACCGATCATGTTGTGCAGGTTGTCGATGACCACCTCCGAGTTGTAAGTGGCGTCCACCGCGCGCTGCAGGAACGCCGTCCACGTGCTGAGCTCGGCTTCCTGGTGACAACAAAAAATACCTATTTAGAACGATATTTATTATATTAAGTTTATGTTTCTATTAGACATCTATTATTGGACGAATGTTTCTTAAGAGGATCTCAACAAGAACCGGTGGTCTTGTGACGGACGACACTTTCCCACGTTGTCTTCCGGTATGTGGTAATATTTCTTAGACAAACATAATGCATGTATTGTAATCGACTAGTCTTGCGTAATTTAAACTGATGGGGATGAGTTGGTATAGGTACCTACTCAAAACCAACAACTGCGAGCGCCTATTTAGGGATACCTCTAGGACGTAGTCTTATATGTATTCGGACTTTCAAGTAATCTCATTTATCTAAAAAAATATGGAGCACCTTAAAACTATGGCAATATTTCACTCACGACCTAAGTACAGAAGATACCGTAACGTATTTAGGTAAGAGCATTTTAGGTAGCTAAAATTCTCACACTTCCTCAATTAATATTTATGAAACTGCTCTTTTTATCGAAAATAATGAAATTCTATTTCCAAAAATGTTAGGACCCCGTCATTGTGATAAGATACAGATAAGACAATGTAAAACGGCTCTACATAAAAAAAGTTCTGTCCATGGCCCCTAAGATTTATCATAGACTGCCAAAAGATATACGGGACTCGCCAGACATATTTACATTTAAGCACCAAATAATTATTTTTTTGAATGAAATGACATTTTATTCAGTTGATGAATACTTAAATCTTAGATAATAATAATTTTACATGACATATTATTTTAGAGTATCAATTGTATTAATGTATTTAGGACTTCATATTAATTTTATTTAATTTGTAATGTTATTTACCTACCTATGTGTGCATGGTTTTATTTTTGACATTTTGAATTATGAATGTATTAGAATTTATTATACAAAATGCTGTAATTTTAGAATCTTTGACTGTGATTTTGTACGCCATCAGGCAATTGATCAAATTTTTCTTTGTAACAACTTTATACACATGTCTCTCAACAGAAATAATTTATTATTGATTATTGAATGTATAGCCTCCAAACCCCGTAGAATTAAGTGACGTGAATGGGGTCACCGGCGTCGTGGACGTCCCGAATCGATGTCGCGCGAGTCGAGTAACGGGGGAGATCGGGGGCGTCAAACGCGCCGCGGCCACTGAGAAGCCATACCGATACACCATCAGATTTAAGAGTTAGGGGATTTTGACGCACGATACTCATTTAGTTTCATATACTTTTGATATAGAGCACCTCACGTGCGATTTACATCGCGGTGTTTAATATTTCGACTCATCTCGGCTGAAGGACGCCTGTGAAAATCCTCCAAGGATATTTATTAAAAAAAGACATCGCTTTGAACTAGGGACGCGTCACAAAGCTGATACGATATACCTATAACATTGCAAAGCTAGTCAGATTAAGGGTTGTATTTGTTTAGCCACTCGCACGCGATAGGGATGCAGTTATAATAAGTGTGACTGCTGTAGACACGAATGCATTGAATTGCATTTGCGTGATAAGTACAGCTTTTAACACGGACACGTCTAATAATAATCTAATATGATTACCTATATACACACACGACACATAAACATTTCTCCAATTCGTTAGCCGCAATAAACCGTGACAAGAACCTTCACGTTTCTGCCGGTTTTGTGACATGATCCTATAAATCCTATTAACGGAGTATTATACTAAGTATTATACTCGTAGTACGAGTATTCTTTGTTGTACATCTGGCACGCGTGGGAGAGCTAATACCTCATCAATCAACAGCTCATAAACGTCCTCACCGAGGGGCCCGAGCCTACCCTGAAGTAGGGCCTCAGGCCTTAGTCCACCACGCTGGCCCAGTGCATCTGTATTGGGTGTTTGTTTATTTTAAAACTTGTAGAATAGACTGTGACAATCATATTCTTAAGACACTCGTAGACGATGTGGCTTCCTCAAACTGGGCATAAAAAACGGCGGCGGCCTTACTTTTGCGGAAGACGATGAAGACTTATGCTTATGATAATAGAGTGGTGTATAAAGTCAGCAGGGCGGACGGGACGCGCGCTGCCTACGCTGCGTTTCTGTTGCGTTAACGCCGCTATAAAGATGTCAATAAAGCGCGTAGTCGCGTGCGCGGTGCGTCACGGCTATATCTGCTCTGCCAACTCCTCTGAGGATGGATACTCTATTACAGATTTAAATATACTCTACTTTGGATGGACCCTCAGCCTCTTAAACTATCTACTAGGTTGCGTGGCTAAGTTCGCCAGATACTAATAATTCGGCACATTTAATCACCCTATACGAACCGATATGCTAAAAAGTATTAGTTCAGCTATTATTTGCTGTTTAAATTAAAAAAGGAAAAATCAGAAAAGTAATAGCAGACGTTGCAAGTTAAAAACGAAAATGTAGTAACCCCCAAAACGTGCTAAAAACATTGAACCTACGCGACCTAATATCTTTCCATTTGTCTACTCTCACACACCCCCGCCTGGACCTAGCCTTGTCCTAAGCTCCCGTCTCCCTAGCCGGAGAGCTGTGACATCATGGCCGGTGGGCCGCGGCCGGAGCAGCGACCGCGCGGCCGTGACCGCCGCGGTCACCACTATAAATACAGATGTTACTACTCGCGTAACGCCGATGTAGGCCAGCGATGACGCCACGGGATGAGCTCTCTCGAGATCTGCAAGATTGGATATGAGGGATCGTAAGCTTTCGAGTCAAGAGATGAAAGATGGAACTATTTGTTGGAAGAATTCAAGGTCAAGAGTAGAAGCCGATTTAAAAATTAATGTGTGTTCTATGAAATATTTGAATCTATATTTTGAACATTACTTATTCTCTCATAGCTTTCAGTTTTTGCTCTACAGTAAGGTTTTTATCGCAACCATAATACTCGTAAAGTTTGATAAAACTGCAAAAAAAAGTTCAATAAATATTCCTCAATGAGTAAAATTTTGAGAGCAGGTTCGAATAATTATGTAAAAAAAATTGTCGATTCATGTTTTCAAAATGGCGGAGCTTATTTATAAGTGTTGAAAACGTAGAAAAGTGTAATTCTCTTAGTAAAGTTGTCATAATTTCTCAAAACAATCCCACTACTCGTATCTTTGTATGCAAAGTAAGGTCATGGGTTTGATTCCCATACTAAAACAATCGCATGTTCTTATCTCAAATTATCTTTGACAATGCACTCAAGGTTGCGAGAGTGTGTAACACATAATAAATCCTGCATTAATGTTGAAATATCTACAAGTACACAGACCAGACAGTGATTGTTACACGAACACTAGTGAATAAGCCTTAATAGGACCCAAAGCGATGATTTCTCCGAATGATTCGAGGAAGTGATGACTTGCAGTCGCGAACCCGGACACGGCGTCACTTCAAAAGAAAGTTGCGAAAATTTCGTTCCAGTTGAGTCAATTATCGCCTGGTGCGAAGGAGGTCGCGGGCGGAGCTAGGCGGCTGGAGCCTACGCATGGGGCCTGCGCCTGCGCCTGACCTGGCCCGCGCAGGAGCGAGCGCCCACGTGTCGCCTTGTCGCCGATTAGCAAACAATGTCACGCGCTAAATAATGTGGTAAGTATAATTTGTTTAAGAGGTGTTAGAGGTAAAAGTACGTAGGTAAGTAGAATTTAAAATCCACGTCTAAAAATAGTTTTTATGATGCAATATATTTTAATTTTCAAATGTTTTTTAATAGGTCGCAATGTCAAGCATCAGATATTTTTTTCTGAAGCAGAGGCTTTTTAGCAAACAGTAAATTTAATAATCGTTAATTAAGTGGACAATCTATCGAAAATATCGCAAAATGTAGAGCTAATTTTAGTATCTAAGAAAAGTTGTAGAATTCATCATTTAATTATTATTTAGAACGCTAGTATTACCTCTTGAACTTCACATCCTCATACCACCGTCTCCTTTCTTTCATCGGAATACAAGGCGAACTGCTGGCTACCACCCCTATCTTGTCAATATCCCCAGCATTCGAACTACTCGTTTCGGTTCCTCCTTTATAATGCGCACAGCCAAGGAATGGAATGCCCTGCCGGCCTCTGTATTTCCGAATGCATACAACCCTAACCTCTTCAAAGTGCGAGTGCATAGGCTTCTCATGAGTAAACTCGCTCCAGCGTAGGCCTCATCTCTCCTTCGGGCTAGATGGAGGTCAAGAGTTTACTCTTAACTTAAAAAAAAAAAAACCTCTATATATTATGTGGTACGGCGTGGTACAGAAAGTATTATGTACCTATATATAGGTATAAGTAGGTAGTTACTTGACCAATTATTTTTAAAGTAACCTCGCGTCAACCCGAAGCTCGCTGACCGGAAATACCAACAGCCCTTTCGACACGGAAAAAAAAATAACGTCAAGTCATTTAGTGAATTGCGCGGATACGGAACCAGCCGCTGCACCATCCATTGAACGATTCGTATTGTTGATAATAGCCTTGATTAGCGCGAGCACAGCACTCTGAGGATGACTGTCAAGAATATGAATATCCCATCTCGAGAGGTTTTCTTTTTGGCTTGTAAGTATACTTACATAACATAGTACAACTTGCCGGAAACTCGGTTGATAAAAGAAGTAATGTAACGTAGATTTCGCAGCAAGAGGCTTTTGTATTTCAGTTTACAGGCGTCCTAAAAGTTGCTCTCGAGTATGTCTGAACTAAAGTGACTACGAACTAAGTATTTTAATTATAAAACATCTAAGACTACCACCTGCGTGGCTGATAATGTGCATATGAAGCACCAGAAATACTCAGAAATCGTTTCAAGCTTTGAAGTTGTTTTGAATTTTCGGAGAGAATGCTTTCCGTCACTTTGATTAGGACCCTTCAATTACAGTTGCAGGTGTAGTGTGAGAAATGTGCCTGTCGAAGGTGAAGGTGTCCGCCCTAACCCCGCGACCGCCCTTGGTTCCCAGAAGCCCCGAGACACGAAGGCGGCGCCCGAATTAGAGCGCGGTAATTAAACTTGCGGTCAGCTGCGTCTGCGCCGCGGTCCGCTGCACCCGCGCACCGCACGCCGCCGCTTCCGAGAACGTCTGCTGTTTTTATGGCAGCAACGGGTAAATGGTCATAATCCTTCTTTTCTTAAAACCTCTTCAATTGAGAATCGTAAGACGATTATGAGTTACCTAAATCAAAGCTGTTCTACGGTTGCATTCATGATGACTATTATGTTATGACATATCTCGTTCCTTTAAAAAGACACACACGGGGGATAATGTTAACGACGACGACGGTGCAAACAGAAAGGTAATGAGTTTTTAGTTTCTTTCTTCATTATGTAGGTTGTAAGGTCGACAAAACTTTAGATAGAAGCCAATTTAGAATTATGTAGTTTCAAACGCGTAAACAAAGGATCAAGTCCCGAACGACATGACCAAAGACAAAATGTTTGAAAATGATGGTCAAAGTGAGAATAGCGTTGTAGCTGCGAATAGCATTAAAGAAAACCGGTATATAGATATATTATGTGTTATTAGCATTAAAGAAAACCAAACTTTGTTCACTTTTACATCCTGCAGTATAAATTGCGGTAATTAGCAAAATTACTCTTAAATCGGTTTTATATGTCTCTCGTATGACCTCAGCAATTGCGGTTACGGCCGTGGGTCGTGGGACAAAGGAGACGGTGCGTTAATTAAGGAAAATGGCTCCTATCATGCGTTTATTAAGAGGTTTTATTAATTATAATGAGTTTTTGCGATGACCCGCGGACCTCAGACTCGGCTCGGAATAACAAAAAAGATGTTCATATGGGCGACCAAAAACTTAAACTTGATTAGACCAAATCATGCCCAGTTTAAAAATTAAAAACAGTTGTTAATTTGTCAATGTGTTAAGACAATACATTTACTATTGGTAGTGTGTAAAGTTTTTGTGCTTTCAAGACGTGTTTCAACTTTACAAGCCTTTTATCGTTTTATAGTAATTTAATGTTTTGTGGATAATTGTATGTATTTGCCAGACCCATTCTGCTACACAAACAGTTACAAGTTTTTTTCAAGTGCAGTGCGGCCCACCCAACATTCAGTCTGTATTCAAAGATTTTTGCGACGTTTAAAATTAATTTACTTTTACAACTGTTGCGTATAATATTATCAGTTCCTACGGGAAATCTTGTAGTATAGAGGCGTTGTTTTCAGAGTAATAGTAATAAGTAACGCGTGTCGAGATAAGCCTCCCCCTACCATCCAATCTGGCGCAGCTGGGCTCGGCTGCGTATATAGAAAACTTCCTACTTCTCACGGCTTTCTAGCATTTCTTCAATCCATCGTACAAAATCTTGTGACGAATTAATTTAGTTTCCTAAAGGGAGTTTGAGTATGTATAAGTTATGGGATCTACTGCGAATCTTAGGTGAACACTATCCTGGCGTATTTTGTTATGGAATTATAGAGTTTTTTCCGTTTTGACTATAGGTAAGGTACATACTATCTTGGAGTTTCCAAGGCATGGCATGGAATAGACATTTGCTGGGTAAGCACTAAGCATACTCCAACCTCGACCTCGTCGCTTTCCATCAAGTGACACTGAGGTCAAAAGCAAACCCATTAGAAAAAAAAACAAATGTTTATCCAGCTACATATTATGCTACTCAAGTTCAAGTCGAGCGCTTGGGAAGGTATGGAAGTATGGTGGCTACAACCTGGCCGTGACCTCGACCTTATTCCCTCGGCCTCGGTCGGCGGTCGGGAGAAAGTTACTTATTCACCGAATCTTCGGGTAAACCTTTCCGCTCACCCGAGCCCCAAGTCCACGCAAACCTCTTATTTAGGATAGCACATTAAGTATTCAACCTCACTTTACGAAATGAGTTCCTCTTAAATTAGGTAATTGAATGTGCTCTACTTACTAAAAGATGTTTATTTTACGGAATTGAATAATAATTTAGGTAATATTATCAAATGGTTGTGGGTAGGAGGATTAATATTTTAGTCGGGTAGTAAATTTACGAATATTACAAAAAAAACTGTAGCGCGTTTTGATAGTATTAACCCAAGCCATAAACCTAAATAAATAACCCAAATAAAA
Source organism: Carpatolechia fugitivella (assembly GCA_951230895.1). NCBI lineage: Eukaryota > Metazoa > Arthropoda > Insecta > Lepidoptera > Gelechiidae > Carpatolechia > Carpatolechia fugitivella. The sequence goes on from OX579658.1 coordinate 296,200, forward strand.
ATACAAGTTTATAAATTTCTAGAAATGAGTATGCGTTTGCTAAATATGGTGATGAGAAAGGCGTTGACCCGTCCGTACAAATTAACTATTTAAAAAATTGCTTGCATCGATTTGTACGCTATCAACTTATGTGCAGTAAGTAGTACACGGTGATAGGGATATGGGACACAATGGCATACTTTAAACGCGGAATCGATACGCCGCCGATATCTTTCGATTCGGCGAGCGGTGATATCGTGAGACGCGACCTACTTCCTGAGCGCTATCGTTATCATTATCACACACGCTCATTCGAACTTCCTACCTTGAACACGTCATACACTCACTCGAATATCAACAGATCATATACGTCCCCACCGAAGGGCTCCAGCTTACTCTGAATTAGAGCAATCAGGCCTTAGCAGACCACGCTGGTCTACGAGTAGTACAGGCAGGTCGGAACTGGTGGTTTGTATGAAGACTACAACACTGATAGACCCAAGGGTAGTTTGACACCAAGTTTTCGAATATCGAAATTATGTTGTCAGCTCTTATTCGTCTCAATCTCGGGTCGAGCCTATCTTGAATTAGGCTGATTAGGTAACGTGGGTAACTAATCCGCACTGGGTAATCGCTGCAATCTAAGGTAAGCTCAAACCTTTAGGATGACAATAATGATGATTCAGTAGCAGCCATGTCTGACTAGGCAAAACAATGCGTTGACGACCGAGTGACGTGCGCCGGCGCTCCCGGCTTTCACTCTCATTACCGCTGCGTCCGCGCAGCCCTCATTAGAAAGCGAGCTTCCATTTGTATGCAGATCCGCGGTTATTGTTCCGCGCGTATAGCGCTTTGTTACGCTTTTTCCGCCGATCGACACATCCACAGCGCCGACATAATCGTGTACGCAGATCAGAAAAAGAAGAAAGGAACACGGCACATGTCGTCGTTGCGTGTTGAATACAATAGAGCGTTCAGACAGTCGCAATTCGACATACATGCATCATATTCATACCACGCAGATTATGTGAACTGAACTGACCCTTTGAAAATACTTTAGCAATTAGGACTTTCAGGTTTGAAGTCTGAAGTTTATGTATCCCCGTAAGAAACAAGCTTTTTACAACTTTTACGAAAAGCTGGCGAAAGAACACTTATTTATTTAAGGTATGCTCGAGCGAACTCGAGTCCTCAGTGTTTTGGATAAGCATATAAAACTGACAACAAACGGGAAGCTGGAGCATCTCAACACTCAAACTCATATGCATTGATTTGTTTTTCATGGCTATAATTTAATTTTCTAGAAATGTAGAGCAGATATTTAATCATTTAATACTTTCAGGTTTCAACTAACGCTTTCTTTTAACTTCCTGATGAAATATCATCGGGGGATCTAGCTATAAACTACAGAAAAAAGAGCCAGCATTTTTACACCACTGCGAGCTTGACGGCTGTCCCGTAGGTACATCGGTCCGCCGCCACCCGTAGGTACAAGTGGTACAGACCAGCCGGTCCGTAGCCGGTTAGCATCTTACAAATAACGCTTTATAAAAAATAATGAATAGTTTCATAGATTTTGATTAAAGTGAAAGCCGCCGTGTCAAAATAAGTACAAACCTTAATAACGCGTGGGGGTCGCAGGTCGCAGAGCATTGATTTGATTAAAGCTTTCATACAGCCAAAACAAACGCCGCCCACATGTTGTGCTCAATGACTGAATGAGTTCATGCGGTCGCCGCCGGGTGTAACTCCCAGTATAACCTGACATCCGGCGCCATCAGCAGTATTAGTAGCACAAGCCCTGTTTATACTGGTTATGGTGTACGTCGACTTGTTGTTGACAGTAATTGTCATTAAGTACCTTACTATGTAATTAAATTCGCAAAGTCAAATGTGATGAGTGAGAGGTGACCCCGTCTTGTGTAGCGGGACATTCTCTATGAAATATGATTGTGTAAGTTGGTTGCCATCATTTTCTATTGTTCTGCCTTTACACAACAAAAGTCTTTGCATTCTATTTACTGTCCTTAATTTTTACTTTCCTTTCAGTCTTATAGAGCGACAAATGGTCATTAAAAAAAAATTGTTTTCTTTGGCAGCTCCAAAAGTTATAACAGAGCTAGTTATAGTTTCTTGAAAAATGTATGTTTCTCTTATTTCGTGATATTTTACGAGTAATATTTCGAATATTTTGACCGGACTACGTATTGTCCTGTCAAATAAAAGTCTGAATGTTGTAGCCTTCCAACCAAAGAGACTCGCAATGCCGGCATTCCCGCCAGCAGGGAGGTCGAAGCCTTAGCTTTTACCGCCGACCGGTTCTAGGTTTCTCCACTCTCAAACTAGACCTTCCGGCTTGCAAGTACCTCGTCTACTCGTGCACTACACCAACGAACCGAGCACCCATTTTGTAAAGTTTAAAGATGTCAACGCATAGGTAAAATTCACGTTTTAAACAAATCTTCCTATTCGCATCTATTTATATGTAGGAACATCCTTTACACAACTTTTGTACATTTTGTTAAACTTATAATGAAACAGTTGGTTGTACTGCGACGAGTCAGTTATAAACAAAACAAGTTTATCGGTTTGTGGCTCGGAGGATTTTTCCTCCGAGGTTTGTGGACCCAGGGGAAGTCTTTTGTCGAACAGTGGACGTCTTGCGGCTGAGATGATGATGATTTATTTAATGACATTGTGAAAAATAAAATTTCTGGATAAAATGTAAGAGCCTGACTGAGGTAAAAGGGCTTGTGGTTTATGAAGGTAAGCTATGATAATTTGCCACTATAGTATCTTTCTCAAATTAATTTCTATGAACGAATAAATTATACTATTATTAAAAATACTGAATTAAGTAATAAATAAGTCATATAACGACAACATTGGAGTGAGCAAAATCAAGTCTTACTTATTGTATGTCAACGGGAAGTAAACAACTATTATTGCCCCAGAAAAAATACTCATAATGGTCAATCAATACGAATACGGCCAGTTGTTTTGGGGCAAGTGAAATGGAAAACAAATGGAGGTGAAGGTGAGTGACCCGGTCTTTATGCGTATTCATCACCGGCGCGTGCGCACGCGTCGTATCGGCGGAGGCGACAGCTCACAACAAACACAAACAATACAAAACAAAGATTACGGCGATTATCGGCGGATTAAAGCCTCGGTGCCTCGGTGCTCTGTGTGCAGAGCGGGTGCGGCGCGGTCCGGGGGGGCGGGAAAGCGGGACTGTGCTCCGCCGCCGCGCCACACAAAGTCACGCTTCCCGGCCTCAGACCGCCCCGCTCCCGTTCTGTGTGAACGAGGCTTAACACGCCTGTCCTAACCTAACTATGATTGAAGAGCTCATAGCCGAGACTGCTTTATTAATCTCGAGACACGATATAGATAGGTTTACATAGATTAGAACTAGAGCTCGATCACATCTTGTCAATGCGCATTTTTTATAATCAGAACTTTTATGAACCTGTTTTTGTTTCTTTATCTGTATAATGATAGACTTTTTGTTTTTGATGAATTTGTAACTCTGATTGGAGTCATCTTCTACCAACTGACCAACTACCAATGACCACTAGCCGTATTTGTATTATGTTATTTATGTAGGCAACATACATAAAATTAGTACACGTCTGGCCTTGGCCTGAGCCTTTGTAAGTCCGTAAATAATGTATTACGTAGGTGTGTCAGAAGCAAAGGTGAGAGCTACGGTCTAATCAGAGGCATTCAGGAGACCCGGTTATTAAGATTCGCTAATCTGCGTGTGCGCTCCTTGCCTCCTTATCAAAGAGAGCACGGACACACGGACATCCACAAACGAAGATCTAGGCCGCCTCAATAAAGGAGATATTAAGGTATCATTTGGCACAAATTAACAACTATTTAGTTCTTTGTGTTGTATTATGATTGATTATGTGCAGTGTTATTGCTTCGCTATATGTATGACCGTGTGGAAAGAAAACACGGCTAAACTAAAAAAGGAACAGCTGACCACGTTCTGGGTTGGAATGGTTGAGTTCATCATCACAAAGACCATAGGTAAAAAATAATTATTTTATGATTTGAATAAAGTGCGAAATATAAACCGTGAAATTTAACTGGTTGTTTTTCGTTAAATGGAGTGGTCAGTAAATTAAACTGAACAACTTTCCCCAAGGAACATGGGCCAGCTGACTGATTTACTATGGAGGGAAGCAATGTTTTTTTTCAATTGCCAGCCCATGTTCCTTGGGGAAAGTTGTTCAGTTTAATGGACTGAACACTCCATTTAACGAAAAACAATCAGTATCACGGTGTATATAATTATGATGTGTCGCCCTCGCCTCGCCTGATCGTGAACAAAGCATTAATTAGATCAACAATCCTTTTACCAAGTAAACACGACGCGACTAAATTAAGCAATTAGGTGCTATTACTTAAAGTGGTAGTTTGCATCCACAACAAACGTAAACTATGACAAATGACCGAACTACACTCGGCCACTCCTAAGTTCAGTCGCAGACGAAACCCATCCATTATCAAGTTTTCAGGTTTAATTAAGCGAAGTGTTGAATATCGTCATGAAATGCACATTTCTCAGTAAGGGTGCAGACCGTCCGACACGTACGAGACGCGCGGTCCGTAGTCAGCTAGTCGCGCCGGTCAACGACTTCAAAGTTTAATTATTATTTTGATCGCAATTAATATGAACACATAAAGTCACGATGCTTCCCCAGCAGATCTTTCCTTCGACTTGCTACGATCCGTACTTCATTCACTCAGTCAATCTCTTCATACGTGGTCTTCAGTTTAAGGTTTAATATCCGAAATAACTGAAAACATTCCCTTCTAAAAATATGAGTAGTTCTTAGATCTTGTCCAGAACAGCAGAATGCTCTACAGACTGTGGCCAAAGTATCGTTTCCTGTATGCCCTGAATTTTATACGCCTAAGGAAAAAGCTCATAGACACCTTATAGACACAGTCAAGATGGCTGAATATTCAAAATTGATCGACCTAACATTAAAGCATATTGATTCAAATACCATACGACTTTTATGACAGCCGAGACCTTGCACACCTCAATCTCGATACGTCGACGCTGATCCGCTACATTAACTCGAAAGTCGATAGTAGGGCTTTTAATAGAGTTCTGGCGTCTTGAAGCTATAAACAAACAAATTACGGTTGAGAAAACAAAGCGTCGTCGCGTTAATGTAGCTCTTAAGCCCGTCTGACCCCCGCTTTGCATGAAAGTGAATGGCGACGAGAGAGCTGGCTGCCTCGTGCTATAATATATATTATAGCTTCGTCTGTGACGGGCTTTACTCTTTATCGCGTCGCCGGATGAAAGTACCGGGTACGTTGTTTACAAGGATGAAATAATGTATTTAGTTCACGGAACTGAATCATTTTGAACGTGATAAATTAGCCGACGAAACATTTTTGGATTGTGGTCACGATTCTTGTTTTTGTATGAAAGGAAAACACTACATTAATTGATGTGTTCAGTTTAATTGGCGGCAATATTATTGAATTTCATTGAATTGTTTCGTCCACAATCTGTGGTTACAAGCACCAAGTAGTAATCACAGACTAAAGGTTTAATTTAAAATATCAGTGGTAGTAATGGTGGAGACGTAGTGTCTTATTTTGATCACATTAAGATGGAAGTAGGACGTTTGCAGTACCTATAGCACATTGCTGATGCATCGCGCCGCTCCGTACAACCTTCTACCCTCGCTCGCATGCATTAGACGGAGGGGAAGGCAAATTGCGCCCTTCCTTATACAGGGAAAACGCTCCTATCGTTCAAAACATCTCTCCGATTAGAATTTCTACAAGTTTTTTAAAACATTTCTCAATTGCGTGTTCACAGACTTTCAAAATGTCTTGTGTTTAGTAAGTGTTCAGGTCGGTGATCATGACAGGAACAGAATTAATAAATAGACAGTTAAAAAGTTGCCGGAAAGGTTAAATTGATTGATTCTGAGAGCGAAAGAACAAAAGGCTAAAGTTAGCTCTTGCAATTTGCAGCACATTAATGCATTAAGCAGAAGTGGCGTGCAAGTGGGTAATGAGCCTGATAATTGGCGGAGCGTGTGATTGCATTACAGCCAACTCAGGCGACGACACGCACTCACATTCACATCACAACAAACCTAATCGAGTTACCTTTATAACATACAGATGGGGCTGGGACAGTCAGCATGACTGACGGAGAGATTAAAAGATTCATCGTACAAAATAATGCCTGACAGGACTTTAGATCAGCACGTCCATTTAGGCGCTATTAGGGAAGAACAATTTTATTAAACTACCCATAAAAACTTTAGGGTACCATGTGTCAAACGACCCTCCCTTGTAAAGTAGTAAAGAAGACGGGCAGATATGGATCCTGACCTGAAAACCCGCAAGTAGGTCATCGTAGGTAGACGTAAACAAAGAGGACAGGAGCGAGAAAGCGAGTGGGCGGTGAGAGTCGCGTCCAATTACAAGTCCGACAGTACCAACGAGTACATTGCCGAGTTGACCCTGATTACAGCGGAGATAATCAGTCGGACGGGGTAATGGATAATGGCCACATAACGGGGGTCGTCGGCCGGGCGACAACCCCGCGCCCCGACCAGACTTTATTGACACAAGCTGATTGGCTCAAAATTCCTCAACGTCACGCCAACACTGCTTTTTAACACGGCTCGAGCAAAAAGGAAATTAATTTTTAACAGGATGTTTCACGCGTTAATCGTTTGTCTGGACATTTTGTTACAACAATGGTTTGGCAGCCAAGTTCAAGAACCTCGCATTGTCGAAATTGGCAGAAAAACGACGAATTATCCACCGTTGACTTAAGTGGAAAGGGAGTATTATATGACACGAAAAAACTTATGTTACAAGACTTTGACCTAATGTTATATTTGTAAAGAAAACGTTCAAAAGCTGGGTTTCGTGTGCTTGCGTCAAAATACCGTGACTATAAGTAGTAAATTATGTGTGTAAGAAATACTGTACGCATTATAATTGTTTCCCTCACGTATCACGATCAAAGATCTAATAAAAGAATGGGTTTTGGGGCGCAATATCGATTAGGCGCGCTTTATTGGAAAATTACCACGTACGTACTTACAACCAACGAAAATTTGGACAACGCATAACGAAGGAGGGTGTTCTTGCCGGCACGATCAAACGTCACGCGACCGGCGCGCGGCGGCGCCCTGCGACACGCTTATGTTGGTCGAGTAATCGTCGGATTAAACGACAAGGAAGCTGGGTACACTCGACATACATTATTACCCCGAAAATGCTGATTACCCCAATAGATGTATCACGCGATCGCCCCATCGACAAGGCTCGTTGTCGACAAAGGCCGGACGAAGAGCAAGGAAACTGCTGGTGACGACATTCGACACACACATTACATTAACTCTAACAATGACTTCACCAACAACTGTAATCAACTGTTCAGCGGATTACTTTCACTGCGAGGGTTTTATTACACTGGTACAGAATTAGGGTTGCCAAACGTCGGGATTTGTCCTGACATGTCAGGATTTTTTGGTCCCTGTCAGGATTCCAAAGGTCAGGATTTTTGGATTAGAGTAAAACAAAAAAAAAAATTGATCTTTTCTTTGGTAACAATCAACTAGGTATGTTGGCAGCTTGGGTTGGCAGTAAATAATAATCAACACAATAAAAAAAAACGAAAATCTAAAACTTTCTATTCTACTTATAAATTTTACGTGAATAGAAAAATATAATAGATACCTACCTACTTATTTTTGCTACACCACCGCGCACCGTGGCGTGGTGGGCGGGCGCTTTAGCGTAATGTCAGGACTTTTTATAGAAACCGGGCTTTTGGTTAGGGTTTTATAGGTATACCATATGGCAACCCTATACAGAAGTGATGTTTTTGGAAATGTATAGTCACACTTTGTAAAGAATTAGGTATGTTAAGGAGGTAAGGGATGTGTACCTTTGACCACCTGACCTTTGCTACAACGACGCTACGCCGCCGAACGTAGCAATATGTGCCGGGTTGGCGTAGACGTAGACACGCGTAGTACTAAAAAAATGCCCTAACATTCTATATTACGTTTTTTGATGGTTTTCAATATTATAATTAATACCTTACAATAATAATAGTATTATGAATTTACTACTGGAATTTATCCACTTCATTTGGTATATTAATACTCAACATAACACTCGTAATAGAAGCAGTAACAGCGACTGCAAACTTAACTGTTGAATTTTGCGACTAACGAAAAATTGAAGTCTTTTGTATAAAATACGAACGTATAAATAATCTTATTAAATATTCTGTAGCCAAGCTCGGTCGGCCGCACGACGAGAAAGGGTCGCTAAATTACTCTGCCTTTATAAATCCTTGAAGAGAAACACATGGATTGTAGGTATATTATATATATTCTTTATTGCAATAGTACACTATACAGAAATGATATTATTAGCTGTAGCAAAGGCGAGCTTATCTCTTAAGAGAGATCTCTTCCAGCCAACCAATGTGTTGTGTGAGACACTTAATTAAAGTGGGATGACAAGAACGTGTACTAGAATTTAACATACTTAATTAATACATATATACATACATACATACATACCAATAGACTACACAAATACATTAATATATGCCTACCCAAATATAATAAACATATACCTACTCAATATGTATAAATACTACAATATACTTACATAAACATAAATAACTTATGATAACTGAGAGATGAAGTGCTCTTTTACTCTTATTTTAAAAGAGTGGATAGTTGGGCTGCTTTGAATAACCTTAGGCAGCTTGTTCCACAGCTTGGCTGCTCGCACCGAAAAGGAATTGAGAAGGAATTTGGTGTTCGCTCTAGGAAGCACCAGCATCCTTGTGTTACACTCGCGCTTCGGGCGGCTATCAGGGGGCAGTAGATGAAAACGAGAGCGCAAGTAATCAGGAGTTGCAGGATTGTGGAGGATATTATATAGGACAGAAAGAATGTGCACATCGCGGCGAAAGCGAATTGGAAGCCATTTCAGTTTAGCGCGAAATTCAGAGACATGGTCGTATTTGCGAAGTCTGAAGATAAATCTAATTGCCAAGTTTTGTAAGCGCTCAAGCTTATTAAGCAATTCCTCAGTTGCATCCAAATAGCCTACATCAGCATAGTCGAGAATGGGGAGAAGATATATATCTCAGATACCGTCGATGTTGTTTGTGCTCTGGATTCATTGGTTGGTATTTACATGTTCATTAGGTGCAGCTCGAGTTGGTGTGTGAGAGCATAAGAGCCGATACAGTGTTGGTCAGTCCAACAACATAGTTAACATTTATTTCTCGAAAATAGTACTTGTTTTTTTATGATAATATTTAAAAAAGCGTTGCTTAATCAATCACACAATTCAATCAGTCAAGTAAGACCTCGATGAGATTTCTTATTAGTGGAAAGATTCAGTGAAATAATTTATAAAACTGAATTATTGTGATAAGACGAAACTATACTGTGCCGTATCATCAAGGTTAGGATGGAAACGTGCTGAGCAGATGTGCATATTGTTACATCACACACGCGGAACGTGAATTTTATTGACTCAACGTAACTGATCTAGGTATAGGACGCAGGAGTCGCGAACTCGTGCCCATCATGGTCAAACAAACAAACAAACGTCCTTCATACGTTTGTCTCCGTGAGTGGTCGATTGTCCGACTATGGAGGATCCAGGTTCAAACCCCGGTGGGGACACTGCCAAAAAGAAATGTCTTTGGGAACTTTCCCCAGTTGGGTCTGAATCACCCGATTGTTTGAAAAAAAGATTTTGTGCTTCGTAAAGCATGTTAAGCCTTGAGACCTGGCTGCTACGGAAGTAGTTGTTACACGAGCCAAGTCAGTGGCGGTTCTATATCACTGACACCAGAGGGTTTGTGAGGTCATATACGTCCCCACCGAGGGGCTCGAGCCTACCCTTAATTAGGGCGATTATGCCTCAGTCGACCACGCTGGCCCATTGCGGGTAAGTCGACTTCGCACACAAACTTTGAATTTCTTCGCAGGAATGAGCAGAGCAGGTTTCATCGCGATGTTTACCTTCACCGTAAGAGCGCGTCAAATAAACGTAATTATTAATTCGAAATTCGAAAACACATTTTCGTGTTGGGGATCGAACCCGCGTCTCCCGGACGGAAGACAGCAAGCTTGTGAATCGGTCGTCGACAACAACCTACGCGATGAAGAAAACCGACAGCACCTGAATGTTTACCTGCCAGTCTGCCGATGAAATAGTTAACAAAGAGTCTGATTTCTTAAACATTATCATACGTTTTTCCGCCACCTCGAACGGTGAAGGAAATCATCATCACCATGAGAACAACTGCACTCGCCGCATAGCGCATGCGTGAACACGGTTCAAGGCTTTTGTCTGAGATCCTAGTATAGATTTATTTATTTTTGTCTGTGGGTCCAAGGATGTGTGAAATGTTCAAAGAAACTCGGCCAGTCTACACAGTCAACTAAAGAAGCTGGCTTAAGCTCTGATTGGATTCTCATTATATTATGGGTGATTTTTTAACAGCCTCCGTGGCCGAGTGGTTGAGGTTTCGCCGCTCATTACGGAGGTTCCGGGTTCGATTCCCGGTGGGGACACTGTCAAGCAAAAATCTCGTAGTGAGACTTTCCCCAGTTTGGTTAGGACTTTGCAGGCTGAATCACCTGATTGTCCGAAAAGAAAGATGATTCCGTGCTTTGGAAGGCACGTTAAGCCGTTGGTCCCAGCTACTATCTACTTCTAATCGTTACACGAGCCGAGTCAGTGGCCTTTGGCGGCTCTATAACACTGACACCAGGGTTTGTGAGGTTTAGTTAGTATGCCTTCTGATACTCGTAATCATGTTACATTTGGATTTATGAGGTGATTAAAATTAAGATACTTTTGACTTGTTGTCCCAACAAAACGAATAAATATAAAGAAAAAGACCTCCACCATCTTTCTTTTAATGCGAATCCTCGGTATCGTGCAATGCCCACATATTACTTTCTTTTTAAATTGTCATCTAATGCAATGGCAATTCAAATTATATGTTAGTTCAGATTATTATTTTCATTCATTGAAAAGCACTTGCTTCCTACGGTATATTCTTTTGACGGTAAGATTATAAAAAATGGAGACTTTCGGGTTCTGCACCCGATGGAATGTTCGCCGAGAAAGATTGCATGCAGCAGCCCGTTTTACAGTTAGTTTTAACTTCTCTCTCCTGTAACGAAAGTATCCTGCCTGACAGAAGAACCTACGCTATGTTTTTGTACACATTGCAACCTGGAATAATTCTACTAAATCATAAAGTGATGCAGGTCCATCACACAAAGAGTTCGTACCGTAAAACTAATTGTGTCTATCCACCGGGTTCGTTGTTTAACAGAACAACGAAGCAGTTTTTCTAGTCTCATCATCATCTAGTTTAGTTTTGGAGTAGGTATAATTACTCTTTTGTCCAAAATTGTCGAGTAATGATAGTTTTTTTGTGTTCTAAGAGAATAATGATCGCGGCGTGGCCCTTGGCAGAGGTCGGACCCGGAAGCGAGGCGACCCCGACCGCGGCGAAGTCGGGCGTTAACAAAAACACAACGCAATTTGTCACTATCACAGTCTATTTGTACGTTCTTATCACCCTCGTCAGTTTGGTAAATAATTCGATCATCCTGCAAGTGTTAAGATGCTGACTGAAATGTGCAGAGAAGGTGATTTCATTGTCTACATGTCCTCGATCTTATGACCCTGCCTTAAATTATAGCCATTAAGCCAAATACGCCTGGTCCTTGCCTTGTGTAAATTGGACAATTTCACTCTTACAAAACTATACTAGTTCTTCTCAATGATTTTCTCCAGTTTCAGAACATAATATGTACTATCGGATCGGAAACATTGTGATCAGTAGGAATTGACCCGAAATTTCCGAAAACGATTAGCCCTCCGAAACTTATTACGGTAAAGCTGGACGGAGAAGGGCAAATACCGTAGTCAGCGAACCGGCTAGACTTAATTAAATGTCGTGTCATTTACAGCTTTACTACTGTTCTCGATGTTACAATACAAAAGAGGGATAGAGTCGTGTTCTGTACCATTTTTTTTTTATATATTTTTTTATTTTTTTTATTTTATTTATCCTTAAAGTTGATAATGATACTGGTATATGGAGATTTTTTAAGGTAGTTGTATTTATTCATCTTTGACTAAGGCCTGATTGGCATAGTTCAGGGTAGGCTTGAGCCCCTCCGTAAGGACGTCAACTCAGTTTTTCTCGCAGTATTATCGCACAGTAGAACAAAGCAGTTTAAAGTGGAATAAAAGTGTAACTAGTGTTATGTCTTGTGTTGCACCACCGACCACAGACAGCAGCGGTGCAGTCGCACGCGCGGGGCGCGGGGCGCGGGGGGGAGGGTTGCGGTCAGACGCACATTATTACTTGCATGATGGTAACTGACTGACAGAAATAAAAGTTTGGTACGGAGAGCGAGCTTGAAAGTAATTCTGCGCAAAACGTCATAATGTAAAAGGATAACGAGTGACTGCCTTACCTATATTTGAAGTGATAAAATAAAGTATTATAAAGGCTAATTCGCAAGATTTTCATACGAGCTAGGTATCGCTATAATTTAAAACGGACTGATAAAACAATACATTTAACATCATCATCAACAGCTGCCTGCTCATCCACGTCCCAACCGAGGAGCAAGAGTCTACCCAGAATTACATTACTTAATTTTGATCACCATGCTGATTTTATAATTACCAAATTGCTCTTACATTTTTGGTCATAGTGTGCTCAAGTGCCTGAAATCGCACCAGCTCGACCACCGCCCGTATTCGCGCACGGTCGCACGCGCAACCCGGCATGACAGCGCCGCCGCCGCCTTCACGCACCAGATATCGAGCGCAATACGTGATACTGACGTTGCGCAACGAGCTTCCAAAACGCTCGCGTTTTCAGAATCGCAGGACGATCACTGCGGTTGCGTGCGCGCCACTTTCACCGAACCGAACTATATAGGACGTGTTCAGCATACTATTTGGAGAGATAACGACTTCCGCTAAACGCATTAAGCACGACATTTTAGGCGAATGGTTGTACAACATATTGATTAGCCGAAAGATATCCATAATCCACTAATGACAAAATCAAACAATGTTTCTTTCACCAGTTTTATTCTCTGCACAATACATGTTCTTGTAACGTAACGGGTTGTTCGTGAGATCGGCGACCGATCTCACAAACCCTGGTGTCACGAGGTATGGAACCGCCAAGTCTCGAGACTACTTCTCTATGTCTAACACAGTCATTCCTGTACTGCTCGCATCAGATCGAGCAGCTTCTTCCCCAACCCTGCCTTCAGTAGAACCATGTACTTCTTCTTTATTTATTACAGTTGTGTTGTTGTGCCTTGTACCCACACACCGTATAGACTTGCGCTGCTGCAAGCTTAGCCTTACGAGCAATATTATAATTGTAACCGCGTTACGTCGACTTGAAAACTATAAAACTTGCCTTCTATGCCTTGCCGTATTGTTTTTATTCTGATGAAGATAACTGTAAACGGAGAGTGCGCCGACGCCGGCGGATTTGGCAGGTTTATCAGCGGCGCGGGCGCTGGAAGGACGGCAACATTTGCATACAAAGAATTTGTATCTCATTGTTGTTTTTATTAATGTTGCATCCTAATTTTATTGTTTGGCGTCAGATGGTTTGCCTTATTCTCTTGGCATACGGTAACAATTAGAAGCATTGCTGTGCTGCAACAGTTGCTTTGGAAATATCTCATGGTGTACAAAGCCAGAATTATTTGAACTACTGCATTGAAATTCATGGCCTGGCTTTGCACGGCGTTTTATAGTACCTTAATATTCTATGAGAAAGCATAAAAATATTTTTTCTCAGGGATGAAACCTATCTAGATTAAGTAGGAAAGTGAAAGATCAGGTCACGGGTCAACAGACATCTCATCCAAGTGAAACACTACTACAACAGTTTTCTGAGATTAATCAAGGAGATTTTCAGAAATCACAAACATTTATTTGTACGACATCACAACACAGAACACATACATAAAGAATAGTACATATCAATAACAAAATACAAAAAGACCCCTGTGTTTCGAATTTCGAATTCATTAATTAAATCTAAATCGGCGGCAGTAGTTACAACTAGCGCGTCGGTGGTGTAGGGTAGTGGCTAGGGCTGGTGTCTCCCGTACCAATGTGTTTTCGAATTTTGGGGTCATATGTACGTTCATTCGACGCTCTTACTGTGAAGGAAAACATTCGTAATGAAACCTGCACACTCCTGTGATAAAAATCAAAGTTTGTGTGTAAGGTCGACCAAGCTGCACTGGGTCAGCATGGTCTAAGGCCTTATGTTTAGGGTAGCCTCGAGCCCCTCTGTGAGGACGTGTGAGCTGTTGGATGAGTTAGTGCTAAGGTTGAGTGCTCACCATCTTGGCGAGCAAGCTGTCCATCTGCGGCTGGTGCGCGGCGGTGAGCAGGCGGCGGATGCGCGCGGCGTTGGCGACGCACTGCGCCATGCAGCGCTGCAGCGCCGAGGCTTGACGCGCTAGTGCTGCGCTCAGCGGCACCTGCGCCGGGACTGGGTTTAGTGGTCGCTCCTTCTCCATCGTGTAGTTTACAAGGTCGACCTCACAGACCCTGGTCGGTATCCGTGTTGTAGAGCCGCCGAAGGCCACTGACATGGCTTGTATAATGGGTGTTGCTTCCCACCGGGATTCGAACTCGGAACCTCCGTAATGAATGAGCGTCAAAATCTCGATCACTCGGCCAGAGGCTGTTATATTGGTCGCTATATCCCGTAATAGTCGGAGGTCTCGCTGGTGTAATATAGTACTAGTAATAAAATAAAATAAATAATAGTACGAGTTAAAGTTGCTGTCTGCCTTTGCTGGCTACATACGGAGAGGCCTAGACTGAAGCATTGGGCCGAACAATGGTGAGTACCAGCGTCAGCCAGATCCTCAGTTACTCTTAGTTTACTCTGTCTCCAGCCCAATAGGCCATCCGGCCAACGGATGATATTTCGTTCGATTATACGAAAACCTCCAGGCGCTTTAAGTTCGGGAATTTACACAACAAGCGTGCGATTTGGTGAAACTGAACAATCCAGGCATTTTCGATAGCTTTTCTCAATTGATAAGAAAATAACATTTTTGCTGACAATATATTATGGACTACTAGAGTTTTTCTTCAGAAGAGATCGTTCCAGATACGATGAGGAACCTCTGCTTTATTGTCCATGTTCTAACTAAACCAGGAACAACGCTCACTCACCTCTCCAGTGCTGTCCCCGGCGGGCCCGGTGCCGGCGCCGCGCAGCACGGACTCCAGCACGTGCGCGTGTTGCGACACGTAGTCCAGGCAGCGGCGCAGCTCCACAGCCTCGCGGCGCTGGCGCTCTGTGGGGAATATTCCACATGAAAACACTTCCTGTCCTGTGTAGTGCAGTTAATACAACTTCACAGACCAACGACACTTAGCCTTGTCAACGATAGCTGGCGACGACAGTGGATGACTCTCGACTGCTGTAGCTATCAGACAACGGCGTCGTTGAGTCTCGTCGCTAGCTGTCGTTGAAGAGGATTGTATAGTACCAGCATAGCATGTCAAAATATGCCAGTAAATACCAGTACCATCCAGTCACCAGTCCATATAGTCACCGAATCCATTCAATAAAAAGAAGAATACCAGTAATGTCAACATCTAAAAATGAAGGCCTCTCCCCTGACGTCACCATCATGCATGATTTTATGACTACAATAGATCCT
Source organism: Carpatolechia fugitivella (assembly GCA_951230895.1). NCBI lineage: Eukaryota > Metazoa > Arthropoda > Insecta > Lepidoptera > Gelechiidae > Carpatolechia > Carpatolechia fugitivella. The sequence goes on from OX579658.1 coordinate 311,985, forward strand.
TCTCCAATCTCAGTGGTCATCGGGACTATACTGCCAGATCCCTTCTCAACAAATCAATTCACATCAAGCCTAAATTTAGTATTGGAAAAGTCGACCTAAGTACACTGTGTGTTTGCATGACAGTCTCTTCTCTAGTTAGGATTCACAACATGCACACATCTTCCTAATATAATTATTTGCTTAGTTTGACATAGACTTAGGCCCCTCGGTGGGGTGGGCACGTTACTTTTTTGCCTAGTTTAGAGCCAGAGTAGTGAAATGTTTTCATATGTATTTATTTATTTATTTATCCCACTCACTGATTTAGTTTTACAATTTAAGAAAAAGATGAATATAACAGACCTAAAAATTTATACATTAAAATTAAGAGTTTATGATTTACAATTTAAATTAGGAGCAGGTGCTCACAGTTGTAACAGTGTTCTTTCAAACAAATAAATAATGGAAAATAAATAAGTAAGTACGTAAATAAGTAATGAAACAGGATCACAATTGAAACAAAAGAATATAAAGACATGTTGTGTTTCCATATAAAATAAAATAGTAAAGAAATAAGTATATAGAAATATTATGTAAGATTGTATTTAATTCACACAGCCAGGTCAAATATGTAATAGATTACTATGATTCCATTGTGAAATAATAATAGTTGTAAGAATTGTCAGGTGTTTGTTAGTAAAATTTTAAATTAGTTCATAGATAAATATTTCAAATTATCATTTAAATATTGCCTAACAAATTTGGTGAAATCAGAACATAATTATATTACATTATGCCGTTTATTTAAAAACAAATTGATGAATGGGTGTGACAATAAGAGCTGAATCTAGGGGCGGTCAGAGGATCGTCTTCAGGTAGATTTCATCTGTATGGCCCTAGCCCAACCAATATAATATAATAATGGTATAATTACATACATACAAAATAATATTAAATTTTACCACTGATGAAATCAAGTGTCACGCATTAAATTCATGCAGGTTATTCATACAACTGTAAAGATACCAGTATTGTTTAATTTACAATTCAAAATAATTATCTAACGATTTCTGTTGACGATTTCCGTAATATTGGCGGGGTGTGAGATCTCCCATGTTTACCGTGGATGTCGTAGATCCTCTGCGTCCGCCGTAGGTGTTTCTCCTCCTGCAGCTGCCGCTCGGCCTGCGCCTGCCGCTCCTGCGCCTCCATCAGCTCCAAGAACGAGGAAAACAAGGATTTTCCTGACGACGAGTTCCTAACGGTTTCTTGCATTTTGATCACAGAAAACTCCTACACGCCAACTCAGAAAAAAGCGGAAAAATAATCCTATGGTAGGTTCGAGCTGTAACTACTGCCTACAGTAATTAAATGAGATCAAAACTAAATATACTAGAAAATAAATCGAAATTAAATTCAAAACTGCTGTGTACAACCACCTCTTCTGAAACACAAATGTCAACTGCTCGCCGAAAATTTGTGTTGCCAGAGCAGCTTTATCAAAATGAATAAAAAGTGGCCAAGTGCATGTCGGATTGCGCATGTGAAAGGTTCCGTAGAAATATCTCAAATTGAAAGCAGTTTTCAAGTGCCAATATTAAGATAGTTTTGTTTTTCTTCCCTTTCCCTAGTTGAAAAGTTAGAGCACATTTATCTCATATCCATTCGACCTTATAATAATACTTAAAAACGATAGATAGCCAGATATATAGGTGATTGATTATTATGCTTTAGAGTCAGTTAGCCCCTCAGTTACAATTATTGTGCACTCTTTAAAAATATTTTTGGGTCTATGATTCTGAACATTATTCTGAATATTATTTCACCGGAATCTCTGTCAAAGGAATATATTTTTACAGTTTGGTTGATTCCAACCATAATAATAATACTGCAATATTCATTGCAGGCTAAATTGATTCACCAGATTGTAAACTAAAACTAAACAAGTAGTAATTTTTACTCGAGTACAACAGGATCGGTTGCCGACCATACACAATACAACCCACTCTTAAATTAAATATAGTGGTAGATACACGAACTCCGCCGCTCGAAAAACGGAGCCATCAATACAAGGCATAAACTAAGCGTATGCCTTGTTTTCATCTCAGTCGGTAATCGACAGCACCGATGGTGTAACGTTATGATGCGTAAATGTGCACTGAGAATGTGCAAAAACTATTCATTAAAAGTGAAAAAAAAAAAAGATGTGAGCGTCGTATTTTCAGTTAATATGGTTTTGTTATTACGATATGCTAAGTATTTTTTGCATTTCTTGGCATTTAATTATATTTTTTGTAATAATTTATCATCATCTGCCCAGCGCGCGTCTATCCCTTTCACTCTTGCAGATGCCCCTCTAGGGCACAGAGATAAGGTATGTGCAGCTCCAAAATAACGTAACGCGCATACCTTATTTGGTGATTTTGCACTTTGTTGCAATGATCTAAAACTCGCATTAATATAAATGTCATTTTTAAATGTGTTCTTTAATTTCTGAAAATCATACTTGTTACATATCGTTAGTAGAAAAGGGTGATAAGTAAAAAACCTAGAACGCTATGTTAAACGTTATTGTTAAATATTAAGGTCTATATTCAAGTTTGGGTACACAACTTAATGGTTGTTTTGCACATAAACAAAGCGGTATAATATCTGTATAAGCATGTATAAAGTATAGTTGACGCAGTGCCACGATTTGCGTTAGATTTTGTATGTGAACGTGGATCTACCACTATATTTGATCTGAGAACCCACTCGATAAAAAAACTTAAGGGTCATGGATTTCATAAAGGCTACTGAGAAATGATTTTAGTTTTGGCAACGCAGCCAGCGTTATGGGCACGTTCAAGCCAGGCACGCTTCGGGGCGGGTTATTTGATTAGGTTAGTTAAGTTAAGTTAAATTTTGTAAATACTTTTATTGTTAGACCCAAACAATTTTTGTAACAAATAAAAATATTCATCTTTTGGTTTTATTGTTAAAAGATGGCAACCTTTTTAATGCCAAACCATAGACAAAGTTTAACGTTCCGTTACACGTAGTAGGTTATTATAAAAAAATATTTTTTATCACCATTAATATAACAAGGTACATCATATGGGAAGACACTGGAGCTTGTAACACAGTTTTCAACTAGCACATCTGTGACATGGTAAAGTTACAAATAAAAAAATTCTTTCTATCACGGACATGGAATATTTATTCTGGGAAAATTGGAACGTTGAAATAATGTTGTTTTCTATTGCAGAAAGACAAAGTTTCGATTGGTCAGTTGTGGAATGTGAACGTTGTCATTGGACGAATACTCGTGACATGACATGACAATTTTTTTGTTAGCTTCCGCATTGAAAACGTATTGATGAGAATTGAAATCGAACTCGGAAAGCTAGCGGCTGTCAAAACAATTTTGCTTAGAAATTCCTGTTTTTCAATAAATTAAACTACCAAAATGGCACGGGAAAGTAGCGCTGGGTTCGACAGACACATTACCATCTTTTCACCGGAAGGGAGACTTTATCAAGTCGGTAAGTTAAACATGTTCTTTCTTCAGGTTATCATAGCTTTGTACCTGTAATTTACTGCGGTTTCCATAAAAAAAGTTACTTAATCATGTTCTACAGTGTTGACAGGACCTACGCAAGAACCTTGAAATAAAAACATAGATAAATGTAAGAATTGAAGGCTATTTAATGCATGGTTGATGTTGTGCAGAGTATGCGTTGAAGGCGATCAACCAGGGCGGACTGACGTCGGTGGCGCTGCGCGGCACGGACGCGGCGGTGGTGGCGGCGCAGCGCAAGGTGCCGGACCGGCTCCTCGACCCGGCCTCGGTCACCCATCTCTTCCCCATCACCGACCGCATCGGCGCCGTCATGACTGGCATGATTGGTCAGTATTCATGAGCTGCCGTTTATGTTCATAAGTTTATTTTTAGTTTAATTATTCTTTTTATTTTTATATGCAAGTTAATGCAAGTAAAACCTTAATAATAATATCCTCGTAATTTAAGTCAGCATTCCACCTCAGAAATGCCATACAACAAAAAAAAATATGAGGGACATCTCTGGATGTACCTGGCTCTGGCCAGGTTTCACCAATTTTCTTAAAAAACATTTTGCTAATCTATAAACAAACTGTTGTGCAGTGTTGTAACCACTCTGTTATGTGCAACTCGTGTAGTAGTGGAATTAGTTTAGTACCTATGTGGTACAGTCCGCTGACGAATTAGCTGACCCCCCCCTCGAAATCAATGAGATTTTCTCAGGTGTTTTTTTTTTTACATAGCATTTTATATACTCATACAGTTTATTAAACCTGCACAATTATATAAAATTTCATGATAAAGCAAAAACAATTACCCAAGAGAACTTCATCGGTTTCGAGTGGGGGGTCAGCTAATTTGTCAGCTGACTACAAACAATTACTATGAAAGTTGAATACAAACCTATGCCTGTATTGTAAACAATGATGTAAGAGACCAAAGCACAAGACATGTTGTGCATAATGGATACAAACCTACCACAGAATCTGTGAAATGTCCAATATTAGAACTACAACTGGAAATGACAGTTTTCAGAAGAGTAGTGATTGGTTGAATTTTTTTACTACTATAGTCATCGCACTGTGAGAATGCCGTCCTGAAGTTTATCACGTGACTATTTTTAGTGATGTAGTACAAAATATTCAGTAATTAAAATATACGAAAATATCAAAAAATCAATATTAAGTACTTAGTTTTCAAACTCGATTTGTATGATTAGTTTTTTTTAGCTTATAACCACACAACAATAGATTAATAGCTCTTAACGTAAGTCTCAACTGGAATCCTACCATGCTAATTGAAATACCGCAGTTGCCATTTCTTATTATTTCACTTTGCGCAATTTCAAACATATTATTAAATTACGTATAACTCTTTATTTTTTACCTTATCAGATTCGCTTTAACTCATTGACAATTTGATATTAAACATCTAAGTATGTATTACCACACCAATAATTTTAAGTCTATATGATTATTTGAATATTTTTCGGATACTTCGGAATCAAACCTTGCATCGACGTTCATTCATAACTTCATTTCAGGGAACATGTTGAAATAATTGATAAATTTATTGTTTTGTATTTGATTTTCAAATAAAATAAAGTGTTTCGTTATATAAAAATATAAACTGTACGCAAGATGCTATTTTATGTGACCAGGCTTCATGGAGCATTAATTCAAGGTTAGCGTACATCACATAAAAATGGTCACGTGATAAACTTCAGGACGGCATTCTCCCAGTGCGATGACTATAGCACTGCCATTCATTTCACAGATAAGTTGGTAGGTCTGTAAATGATTTCTCTATCTTTCTCATTCATAAAAAAAATACATTCTTGTGAATACCCATAGACTTATAATATACTAGCGTATAGACAACCTGACAGCCCGATAATGCGTGCCAAGTTATGACTTGTCAATGTGTGCGTTAGTTAGTGTAAAATCTATTGATGCAAAAATAGTTCACCAAAATAAACAAAATTATCAATAAAAAGAACTTTATCTACACAAAATATTAAAATACACAAAAGGATTGACATAATTTTATATTATTGACAGAATAAAAGACAAGTTTTAACCAAAAATAAACGCATCATTGTAGTGACAAGGGCAAGGGTCGCCATGTGATATGTGTCGTGGTAAGGGTGGTTGGTGCAGTTAATTAAAACAAATCATTTTGTGTAACGTCTTGTATTCACGACGGTTCGAACAAGAGAGCTAATAAATCAATTATAAAATACTAAATTTTACTAATTGCAAAATCAGCTACGTGTGTCACAATGTTGCAGCTAGACATATAAAATGCATGTCGCGGTAAAAGTATAATATGAGGCGTATACTACAACGACGACATCCTAAGTATTTACCTGTGAAATGTGCAATTTTCAGGATTATTTCTATGATTAACACCACAGTCACTCACAGAACATGTAACCATTGTTGAATACAATCGTATTTACTAAAAATAAACCACAAATTACCCAAAAATACAAAATACTGAGGAGCTTCTTCCATGCGTGCTGACTTGTGATGTGACTACCTGTCAACCAAAACCGGTCACAGTTCCAATAGATTCGCTTTCCTTTTCTATCTTGCTATATCTCCGTAAGAGATTTTCTTCTCCCTCGCACGCTTTGTTGGTCTATACGCCAGTATATTATAAGTCTATGTGAATACCACATAGTGTGCCATCTACAATAATTTTGAGGAAGCTTGGAAAGTCTGTCATTATAAAGTTTCAGTGAAGAGAAACTGCATAAAAAAATATAAATAGACTAAAACATATTTATTTATTTATTTATAATAAAGCTTTCCAGCAAAAGAGTGCTTGTTTATTTGCCCTTCTTTCAAGTAGCAACAGAGCAAAAGATCTATGTTTTATTTATATTGAGATTTTATTGGTCGAGTGTGATAGTAATAAGTTTTTAACACAAGAAGAGTGGCTAAGTTCTGGGCCGGAATGATTTAGTTTGTCATCGAAACGCAAAGAAGAAGAACACAAGAAAACGTCAGAACATTTGTAATAAACAAGCATCTCTGTTCTGTTCACAGCGGACAGCAAGTCCCAGGTGCAGCGCGCGCGCTATGAAGCGGCTAACTGGCAGTACAAGTACGGAGGAGCGGCGCCCGTGCACGTGCTGTGTCGCCGCATCGCCGACATCAGCCAGGTGTACACGCAGAACGCCGAGATGCGACCGCTCGGCTGCAGTACGTATGACATATAACTTGCTGTATAACTTCTTAGATTGACTGCATATAGAGGGAGTAATACACTAGGTAACACTGGTCATTGTGTCATTTATCGCAGATCTCTTTTTGGGAAACAATGTGTTAGGTATAGCAATACCTATACTCCTTACTCTGTTATTTGAAAACGCTGGCATGTGATAAATGCACACTGGCAGCTTTATCTTGTTCTAGAATTGTATTTTCAAACGTTTTCGAAACATATCAGTTTTGAAAGGCCTTTTTGACTCAGTCTAATTTGAGCAGCCCTTCGACAATTTAATCTGATATAATAACATTAATTTTAAAATAAATCATTGTTTTCCCCATAAATTACATCTTATTTCTTTTGTACACAACCCCACCACTACCAGACAATGGGTCGTGATTGAAGGATAGGATACTTGATAGGAATGTATAGAAAGACTAGAGACACATACACATACTCTAAATACACACACACACATTGTAAAGACACATACATACAAGACATACACTACACTACAAGACACAAGACGAGAACAACAACACAAGACTTCCTTGCTGACCTCCCCATGACTGTCAATATCGATCAACTGTCGAGGTCAAGGTACTCGCTCACTCACCCTCCCTCCATTGTACTTATACTTTCAGTAATTCATTCATTGTCTTCAGGTAATACTACTCTATTGTTTAGTGGCCATACAAAGCAACATATCGCAAAAGCTGAGCTATCGTTGTGGGCAATATTCAGCTAACATGCTGTATTGATTAATTTTGTTTCTCAGGCATGATGCTGATCGCTTACGACGACGAGCAAGGTCCGAGCGTGTACAAGACTGACCCGTCCGGCTACTACTGCTCGTACAAGGCCATCTCTGCTGGTGCTAAGGTAAAATATTATAATGCTAAATACCCTCCCCAGACCCTCAATACCCAATACCCAATATTCCTCGACGACCCTCTTCAGATAAATCCTTACTTTAAATTGAAATCTTCATAAAAAATAATTTTGACTATTCCTATAAATTAATTAGTCATGAAGTAGTCATAAAATAGTCACCAAGGTGTAAATAGTCGCATTATAATTCTGAAGTTATTAGTAGGTTCGTGAGTGGTTAGTTCGTCGCAGAATCGTCACCTTGCGAGCAAATGGCGCGGAGTGCCGACAGTTTGAATTTATTCCGAAAATAAGTCACGAAATAATCATTAGCTAATTTCGAAAAATTGCTTCAAGGGTTTCCAAGTTATAAAGCTACCTTGATGAGGATTCTGTGTAAAGGAGCTCATCCCATTAATTCTCGTGCTTACGTATTCCCTTTGTTCCGTGCAGGCGACAGACTCGAACGCGTATTTGGAGAAGAAGTTGAAGAAGCGTGGCGATTTAACCGCAGACGAAGCTATCCAACTCGCAGTGTCGTGCTTGAGCCACGTCTTAGCGGCCGACTTCAAGCCGAGCGACGTCGAGATCGGCGTCGTCAGCAAGGACAACCCCAACTTCAGGTCAGTAGTAACATGAGTACTTACAGTTGCGTGTACTATGCCAACATGACCACTTCCAATTGCGTGTACTATGCCAACATGACCACTTACAGTTGCGTGTACTATACCAACATGACTACTTACAATTGCGTGTACTATGCCAACATGACCACTTACAGTTGCGTGTACTATACCAACATGACTACTTACAATTGCGTGTACTATGCCAACATGACCACTTACAGTTGCGTGTACTATACCAACATGACCACTTACAGTTGCGTGTACTATACCAACATGACTACTTACAATTGCGTGTACTATGCCAACATGACCACTTACAGTTGCGTGTACTATACCAACATGACCACTTACAGTTGCGTGTACTATACCAACATGACTACTTACAATTGCGTGTACTATGCCAACATGACTACTTACAGTTGCGTGTACTATACCAACATGACCACTTACAGTTGTGTGTACTATACCAACATGACTACTAACAATTGCGTGTACTATGCCAACATGACCACTTACAGTTGCGTGTACTATACCAACATGACCACTTACAGTTGCGTGTACTATACCAACATGACTACTTACAATTGCGTGTACTATGCCAACATGACCACTTACAGTTGCGTGTACTATACCAACATGACTACTTACAATTGCGTGTACTATGCCAACATGACCACTTACAGTTGCGTGTACTATACCAACATGACCACTTACAGTTGCGTGTACTATACCAACATGAGTACTTACAGTTGCGTGTACTATGCCAACATGAATACTTACAATTGCGTGTACTATGCCAACATGACCACTTACAGTTGCGTGTACTATACCAACATGACTACTTACAATTGCGTGTACTATGCCAACATGACCACTTACAGTTGCGTGTACTATACCAACATGACTACTTACAATTGCGTGTACTATGCCAACATGACCACTTACAGTTGCGTGTACTATACCAACATGACTACTTACAATTGCGTGTACTATGCCAACATGAGTACTTACAGTTGCGTGTACTATGCCAACATGACCACTTACAGTTGCGTGTACTATACCAACATGAGTACTTACAGTTGCGTGTACTATGCCAACATGAATACTTACAGTTGCGTGTACTATACCAACATGAGTACTTACAGTTGCGTGTACTATGCCAACATGAATACTTACAATTGCGTGTACAGTCAGCTGACGAATTAGCTGACCCCCCTCGCTCGAAACCGATGAGGTTTTCTTGGGTAACTCTTTTTGCTTTATCATGAAATTTCGTATAATTGTGCAGGTTAATAAACTGTACGAGTATATAAAATGTTATGTAAATATATAAATAATCACCTGCGAAAATCTCATCGGTTTCGAGCAGGGGGGTCAGCTAATTCGTCAGCTGACTGTACTATGCCAACATGACCACTTACAGTTGCGTGTACTATACCAACATGACTACTTACAATTGCGTGTACTATGCCAACATGACCACTTACAGTTGCGTGTACTATACCAACATGACCACTTACAGTTGCGTGTACTATACCAACATGAGTACTTACAGTTGCGTGTACTATGCCAACATGAATACTTACAATTGCGTGTACTATGCCAACATGACCACTTACAGTTGCGTGTACTATGCCAACATGACCACTTACAGTTGCGTGTACTATACCAACATGAGTACTTACAGTTGTGTGTACTATACCAACATGACTACTTACAGTTGCGTGTACTATACCAACATGACTACATACAGTTGTGTGTACTATACCAACATGACTACTTACAGTTGCGTGTACTATACCAACATGACTACTTACAGTTGCGTGTACTATACCAACATGAGTACTTACAGTTGCGTGTACTATACCAACATGACTACTTACAGTTGCGTGTACTATACCAACATGAGTACTTACAGTTGCGTGTACTATACCAACATGACTACTTACAGTTGCGTGTACTATACCAACATGACTATTTACAGTTGCGTGTACTATACCAACATGACCACTTACAGTTGCGTGTACTATACCAACATGACTACTTACAGTTGCGTGTACTATACCAACATGACTACTTACAGTTGCGTGTACTATACCAACATGACCACTTACAGTTGCGTGTACTATACCAACATGAGTACTTACAGTTGCGTGTACTATACCAACATGACCATTTATAGTTGCGTGTACTGTACCAACATGGCTACAGTGTGCACTGGGTGAAAAACTCGTTTTCGGCCTTCTAATTCATATCTCGAAATGGTTGTCGGATTTGAATAGTAAAACAAAATTTCTTAAGAAGTACAGCCGCCGCGGTTTAACTTGGACTAGCGCAAGAGGACATTTTTAGATGCGATTGGAGGTGAGGGATGAGCGCGGGGGGACAGCCATAGCAACCCATACTACGATCATCTTCTAGGACAGTAACATGCAGAATGTTTTTTTGTCGTAATTAATAATAATAATATTTATTCAGTAACTTATTCTTAATTACACAACATCTTTGAGGAGCTCCCAGTAAGTAAATAATTTACTTGTGGCGGGAAACTCCGCTCTTCCACTAAAACTAAGTCACTGTAAAAAATAAAAAGTGTACAAAACTAAGGTAGGTAGATATACAAAGCCTAAATTGACTGTCATATTGTTTTTTTTTGTATGCAAAATAACGCAATTACTTAAATGCTATGATCATCATCATCCTTGTTTCAGAATTCTTTCGGAGAGCGAGATCGACAGACACCTCACTGCCATCGCAGAAAAAGACTAAAAGTTGATCTTTAAAATTGTATTTTAATATTTTTAATAAAATGGTCTATTACTACACAACATGTTTCACTTAATTAGTCCTTGGGAAAGTGTCTAGCAGCATACCGGTGTCACCTGGTGGAACGTTCTTGAGTATATCCTTGGGCATCGAAGAAACATGAGCGGTGAAGTCTTGAACGTTACAGCAGAAAATGAGTCCATATAAAGGAACTTCATAATTCCTGTTTCTTTTAAGCTCTTTGAGCCAACCGACGCGTCCACAAGCGCTCTCACAGAAGACCGCCTCTCTTATCTCGCTAACAGCTATGAAAGGGTCATTCAATAACACGATAGCGATGGCTCTTTCAGTGGGTTGGTCGTGAACCACGGTCCAGATGTATTTGGGTACGGGGAAGCGGTCGGCCTTGAGGTAGACTGGCACTTGGCCCTGATTGGTGCGGAGGCTCAGTACGTCGTGCGTTCCCGCGTAGACGTCGAGCGCGGCGTGCGCGTGAAGCTGGCGCATGAAGCGCGCCACGTCATGGTGCATATGGCGCAAGTTACCGGCTGCCACGCTCGCCCAGGTTGGCACCTGCAATGGTGCAACAAAGATAAATTAATAGATCATTTAATTTAACTGCAGATATTTCAGTTAGTTAAAGTTTAGGGTCGCAAATCTTATCAAAATGGCTAGGTCCTTCTTAATAGTCCATAAGTAGATGATGTTGAGGGTATCCGAATAAAAGTCGGCCCAGAGCCAGTGGCTTATAGACGAGTGTGTATCTGGTTGGGCGAGTGTGTACCTGGTTGGGCGAGTGTGTACCTGGTTGGGCGAGTGTGTATCTGGTTGGGCGAGTGTATACCTGGTTGGAGGTGAAGTCAGTGACGCGTGTGTTCTGATCCTCGAAGTATTCTGGCGCCAGTAAGCGACCCGGAGCCAGCAGTTGCCCGGCGAAGGAGAAGTGCTCGTGTTTGAAGTACTCGAGGACGCGACGGGTCATGTGCGCTGGGTCCGAGTATAGGCGTTCTGCTTCGCTGCGGGTCTGTAAATATAGATGTGTAATGTAAATAAAATAGTCAAAGTTCTACTTTCGAAGTGGATACTTCAATGTCTCATATTATGAAGGACCAGTACAGAACATGTAGGTACTTCACTTCCAGAACAAACAACGTCTTCAAGTTAGTCTTTCTTAGGCGAAATATTATGGGTATAAGCACAAACTTTTATCCCCTATTTAATTGAGATGTATTTTGCCAATAATTTTAGTGGATACTCTATGTAATCAGCTTCATCGTGTGGGTTGTTAGGTCGACAACAAAAGATACAGAACAAAACGAAAGAAAAGACAGAGAAAGAGGTGGTTTTGTAATAAATCAAGAGATAGAAATAGTTACCTTAGCATCAAACATATGATTGAAGTTCCCGAGCAGTGTGAGGGGCGCGCTGCGCTCCGCGTGTGACGGGAGACGCAGCGCGTTGCGGGGGGCGGAGCTCCCGCGCGCCCAGCGAGCGGTGCCGCGGTCCGCGTCCCAGCACAGGAGCGCGATGTGGCGCGGTGCGCGCTGACCCGGCTCACGCGCTTGGTACGCGCGGCCTTGCAAGGGAGCCGGGCAATGCTCCACCTAATATAAATACACGATCATCACGAGTCAAAGCACAGAAGCGCGATGTGGCGGCGCGCTGGCCGCGAGCCGGGCCGGGTACGCGCGGCCTTGCAAGGGAGCCGGGCAATGCTCCACCTAATATAAATACACGATCATCACGAGTCAAAGCACAGAAGCGCGATGTGGCGTCGCGCTGGCCGCGAGCCGGGCCGGGTACGCGCGGCCTTGCAAGGGAGCCGGGCGATGCTCCACCTAATATAAATACACGATCATCACGAGTCAAAGCACAGAAGCGCGATGTGGCGGCGCGCTGGCCGCGAGCCGGGCCGGGTACGCGCAGCCTTGCAAGGGAGCCGGGCGATGCTCCACCTAATATAAATACACGATCATCACGAGTCAAAGCACAGAAGCGCGGTGTGGCGGCGCGCTGGCCGCGAGCCGGGCCGGGTACGCGCGGCCTTGCAAGGGAGCCGGGCGATGCTCCACCTAATATAAATACACGATCATCACGAGTCAAAGCACAGAAGCGCGATGTGGCGTCGCGCTGGCCGCGAGCCGGGCCGGGTACGCGCGGCCTTGCAAGGGAGCCGGGCGATGCTCCACCTAATATAAATACACGATCATCACGAGTCAAAGCACAGAAGCGCGATGTGGCGGCGCGCTGGCCGCGAGCCGGGCCGGGTACGCGCAGCCTTGCAAGGGAGCCGGGCGATGCTCCACCTAATATAAATACACGATCATCACGAGTCAAAGCACAGAAGCGCGGTGTGGCGGCGCGCTGGCCGCGAGCCGGGCCGGGTACGCGCGGCCTTGCAAGGGAGCCGGGCGATGCTCCACCTAATATAAATACACGATCATCACGAGTCAAAGCACAGAAGCGCGATGTGGCGTCGCGCTGGCCGCGAGCCGGGCCGGGTACGCGCGGCCTTGCAAGGGAGCCGGGCGATGCTCCACCTAATATAAATACACGATCATCACGAGTCAAAGCACAGAAGCGCGGTGTGGCGGCGCGCTGGCCGCGAGCCGGGCTGGGTACGCGCGGCCTTGCAAGGGAGCCGGGCGATGCTCCACCTAATATAAATACACGATCATCACGAGTCAAAGCACAGAAGCGCGGTGTGGCGGCGCGCTGGCCGCGAGCCGGGCCGGGTACGCGCGGCCTTGCAAGGGAGCCGGGCGATGCTCCACCTACACATATAGTCAAGAGTCAGAGCACCGAACAAGGCTAACACTGTTCATGCCCTACGTCGTCGCACACAACCAATGTCGTCTCTTCAGCGTCTCTGAACGCCATGCCAGCAGCACTCACCGAGTATAGAACGTCCTCGAAGATGTCCTCTTGACAGCCCAGCTCCAGTACAGTCCACAGTTTGCCGCCATGCTGCACTCTATACCTCCCCACTTTATACACAGCTAATACCGTCTCTTCCGCAGGTGTTTTCATTGTCTCTAGCACACGCTAACTAACACCACTTACCGCATGTAGAACATCCTCGAAGATGTCCTCTTGGCAGCCCAGCTCCAGTACAGTCCGCAGTTTGCCGTCGTGTCGTATTCTGTACCGCCCCGACTCGCACACGGCCGATACTGTCTCTAGCAGCGGATATGAAAGGAACTTTCCACCAGCACACGCCAGGAGCACCTGTTATGAACAGAGGGGTTAGTCTTTGACTACAATTTGTGATTTTCAAACTTGAATCTATGGGTATTCTAGAGTTCTCGAAAAGGTAGGTATTATAGGCAAGTTGATATTATTAATAAAAAATGAATTCGTATACCGAGGATGAACCAAGACTTGCCCAGTGATTTGAATCTTGAAGTACGAGTATATATTTTATAGCTTGCGAGCGTCGCGAGATATGCCAATTTTAATCCCACGTATATACGTGTTTTCAAAACATGTATTGCTAATATGGTGACGTAACGAAAAGCTACCTGCATAAGCAACAGCAGGTTGCGTGTGAAATCGACCATTCCGCACTGGGCCTTCGTGTTAGTGGGCGATCGCCTGATGGCCCTTACTCCGGGTAGGTTCCAGCCCCTCGTTGGGGACATTATCTGGTAACAACAACAAACCTCGTCTCCGTGCCTTGCGCGCACGGTGCCGCCGGAGGCCGCGTGTGACGTCACCAGCGGCATGTTGTCCGGGACACACTCTGCGCATGACAGCTCGATCGCGCAGTCCTGCTCAAGCGCTGGAACATAATATATAATAATAATAATTTATTTAAAACACTGATCTAGATATATTCTATTTATCACTCGCACAATACAGAAATCAAGTTATTTTAAAACTTATCTAGCTGACACACTGCGTCATTAGTTTATTAGTTATATCTGATTAAGTTACAGTAGACCTTCAGCTGTATATATTGTCACGGAGTTGATCATCCTTTTTCAATAATAACACATGTTCCTCTTATAGTAGCATCAGTGAAAACCTGTAATTGGTTAACTTGTATATCGTAAAATATAGTATAATATATATTTGAATTTAACTGTTGGTTTTCCAATAAAAAATTATTTATTTAAAAAATCAAGTAACAATGGCTCATTTTGTTAGTACAGTAAATGTTATTCTATGTTAGTAGAAGTGAACGTACAATAATAATATATAAAAAGCACTAATGTCACTGCTACGGCAAACCAGGGGATATTACGCAACAGTGACTCAAGTATTTGCAGTCGGGCCTGCTCGCGATCATGTTCAGAATACTGTTAGTGCTCCCCCGCACCCTGCGCACCAGGGACCCACACCTCTTGCGCACCGGGGACCTACACCTCTTGCGCACCGGGGACCCACACCTCTTGCGCACCGGGGACCCACACCTCTTGCGCACCGGGGACCCACACCTCTTGCGCACCGGGGACCCAAACCTCTTGCGCACCAGGGACCCACACCTCTTGCGCACCGGGGACCTACACCTCTTGCGCACCGGGGACCCACACCTCTTGCGCACCGGGGACCCACACCTCTTGCGCACCGGGGACCCACACCTCTTGCGCACCGGGGACCCACACCTCTTACGCATCGTCGCGTACAAACAGTCTACTCGCGCGTCCGCGAACATCCCCGACGCACTGCAGAATTGAGGGAGCCCCAACAGCCTCCTGAACGCGTTGTTGTATTGGACTCGAAGAGCGTTATAAAATTGATGAGTATATCTAGCCCACAGGCTGCACGTGTAAAACGAAGTGCAATATGCTCTAAAGAGTGTAATTTTTGCACTAACAGAACAACGTGCCTACCCGCGAGCCAGCATGTTCGCTTTCACTGATGACGCTCTCCGTTCTCTTTCTGTCTTCATCTTATATGACATGATATGATGAGATTAAATAAATTTACTTACGGTTACTCGACTCCGCCGAGTGAAAACACAGGAACAGGAAAACACACCACACTCTCCCCATGGCGAACTTTAAACCTTACAACTTGAAACAGTTGGCACTGAACACTATCAGTCCCCGGGAGACAGTGAGCCACTGACCAGCGCTATCGGCGTGTGCGCGTCCCTCTGACCCGCCCGCGCCGCCGCCGACCCAGGACCGATAACACGCGCTCCAAAACAATACATTAGTGCCGTAAACAACAATAACTAGCTCACAACAATACTACAAGGTATTATTCATTCATTGGCTATCGATATCACGGAAGAACTTCTGGGAAAGTTCAGGTAAAATTGGTTTTCTACAAGCGTTTGAAGTAATTAGAATAGCATAAGTCATTCCTTGAAGAGATTAATTACTTAAACATGGACCCGTTATTTTTACTTATGTAAATAAAACGTGTTAATTTAGTCTTATGGTAATAAAGGCTTATGGTAATTTAAAAGTATAGGAATTTAACCTGTTCAAGAACGCTAATTTTACAAATAGTAATTAATTTTGTATGTAATGACGTGATGGTTGTTTTGACACGGAAAATAAACTCAAGGTCCAAAAAATAAAAGACGATCAGTTTTACGATAGGTATTTTAATATGAACATAATATACAATGCCATTGTTTATTTATAAAAGCGGGTATAAATCGACGAGACACATACACCGTACATTAAAATAGTAATTTATTCCTCGACATAGTTACTTGAGAGGTACATCACTTAAATAATAACCTATATTAGTGACCTGAATCTATTAAAAACGGTGTAAGAAAATGAGACGCTTTCAGTAGACTCGGATAACTATACCCTTGCAGTAAAAAACATCGATGAAAATGATTAATAAATTGATCATGGCCGACGCACTTGACGATAACAATTGACAAGGCAGTGCGCATACTCATCTCGTCTCTATTATAAGATAGCTTTAGACAATCAAGATACAATTTGTTAATATTGTTTTAAATGGGCAATTAAGTGAGGAAAAGGTCATACATGACAAGGATACAAATCGCGTACGCTGTAAAAGATTTTTTGTGTTTTGTATTATTATCATAAAACAAATCAAGCTTCAAAATGCTGTTCAAGTATGAAAATGCACGTATTTATTATTTTAAAATATATACAATTAAATGCATGTGTGAAGTAGTATGTAAGATTATCAATGTTTGGCAGGTTGCCCCGAAGTCAGTCCAAGTGATTCTTGTTCAGCGGAAACGTGGTTCAAGCGTATATTCAATGAGACACTATTCAAAGTGTACCATTTGAAGTACGCTTCAACTATGTTTCTGAGCGTATGTTTTCGCAAAGGTGGGTGGGTGAGGATGACAGATGCTATTTCATTCGTTTTAAATTATATTGGGTGGTCACAGACCTTTCACCAATATGATGATGTTTAAAATATTGTTTTATAGAAATTATTGTAATAACACTCAACACGTGATATCACTGCGCTCTAACAATATTATAAAAAATCCTTAAGCCTTATTAAAACACGCATTCGTCTATTATTGGGTAGTGTTTAAAACACGTGAGTAACAGCAGTAACACGTCAGTGCGTAATTAAGTAGCTTTTTTCATTCTCACACAAATATGTGCTTTCAACGCCCATACAATTACGAATATTAGCTAAAATTGATTGTTTTTTTTGACAATCGTAACGAAAACAAAAGCGCAATTCGCTAGACATCCTTTCGTCTATCGTATCGACGCGCGCAAACAGCAAGAAAGGAACTTTACTTTTGTAGACGACGACGTGACGACGCGTGATACCACGCCCCGCCTCGCGCCTTGGAAACAGAAACACCAGCTAACAATTACCATAATAATGTACACCCTTATCCTAACACTAATCTCCGAAATAATCACCAGTTGTGGTAACCACTGTTCAATTTCTTTACTGCCACACTTTATATTTTCACGGACAATTGAGTGGTTGTTCTATTTGCAAACCGTCATGTCATGCGAGCTTATTGTGCCCTTCATTATAAAAACTATTATTTTATAAAATTTTAATTGTTATTTCAGTTTTATTTAATTTTAAAATATTTGTTTAGTTTCCATAATATCTAATTGTGTCGCTTGATCTTTGTATACTGTCTTTTGCTATGTTATTGCACCCGAATTATTATGCGACTAGATACGACAATCTATATTGAAATAAAGACAAATTATACAACACAACATTACCGCGGGCACCAATGCGTAGCCCGCTAACACTAAAATTAATTTAATATATAATTTTTACACGCTCATTTCTTAAGTCAAAGATGTTAGTATCGATACAGCTCACTAGTCACGTCACGTCGGCGACTCGCTGAGACCAGAGATTCCTTCTATCTATACGATACGTATGCGAGCACAATCCAGAGCGTCCTGAAACACTCGACTGTCGCCGTGAGGTGCGTCAGTTTGCCAACTTAGCACGGACTGTTGACGATTTAAAAATACAGAACAATTATTGCAATATGATATAGTTCCACCCGCCAGCGGCGCTTCGTCGGCAGACTTCACATGACTCATAATTATAAAGCGAAAAGTGAAAAACTTTGTCGATCTTGGACAGGACTCGAACCTGCATCTCCTTGGCTATCCGGGCCAGAAACAGCGCAATTACCAATTATGCCACCAAGCTCTGTGCAAGGTCGACGAAATTTGACACTGCTTTTTACTTTAATGCTCAGAGTTCACATGACTCGTCTGGGTACATACGTCACGTCACACATCCCCTTCGCACCTTGTCGTCAAGTTATCTTAAAAGCTCAAGATGGAAGCCCTACTAAGGATTTTCACAACTAATTTAGCATTTCTCATAGCAAAGTCATCGATTCTCGCGAGCTCAAATTATTCAAGCAAAACCTATGAAATATCAGCATATAAAACTAAACACCTTTAATGTGACAAAAACAAGCAAGCAGTGGTGGCGCTGCGATCCAATGCGGAGCGCGCGAGAGTCGGACAGTCAGTACACTTCAAGTACTAACATACTGCCGTTTGCAATATACTAAATAACGAGCTAGGGCATGAAACCGGTTATTTCTACCGTGTTTATTTAAGGCTTAAACCGGTATGCTTCTATAGAAAAGTTAAAAATCAAGAGCTAATTCATGTCCACTACACTCTAGCGAAGAAATAGTTTGTAATTAACAATAGACGTCGAAAACAGTAAACACTACATTATTTAATTACACGTTTATTTTCGCGAGGAGCTATATCGCCATGTGTAGGCTAAAATAAGAAAAAAACATTGTATTTTAACCACATTTTATAACCACTTTTATAGTATCAAATCGAGAAGTACGAAGATATAGTATTCTAAATTTAAATGGCGCCATTGACGAGAAGATAGGTCTTCAGCTCCTTAGTGTTCGATAGTCGTGTTGTATAGGTCCTTTAGCCCTCAGTCACGAATATAGTGGGTGTAACGTAAAATAACCGGTTATCAATCCCAGCGCTTGTGTGTAAGGGGCGTGTGTTGCGCGTATGTGTGCGGGGTAGAGTTGTTGCGGATTTCGATAGCGAAAGTATATCGATTGATAGTATTATGTGTCGTAACTTTGAAAATCAGTTTTATATCGATAGTTAGATCAAACTATTTACTTATCGATAGTTTAAATTAGTCGGTACTATTGAATTGTATATTAACAGTCAATAACATCGATATTTATCGATAATATTATAAAAAACAAAAGATTCGACAATACTATTCTATAAAGTAACCGTTTTAATGGCTATTTAAGTGTGAAAGTCTTAAACAAAGTAACCGTTTTTCAAAGTATCGCTAGTCAACCGGCATGCGCCACCGCAACACCCCTCCCTACCGCTCGTGTGTGGCGTTCGCGTCCCGCTTACGTGCTGCAGCAGGCGCGCTGCGGCGGGGCGCGCGAGGGCCGGCGCTCGACGGCGATGCGCGCGTGGTCGGCGTCCGCCTCGCGCCCCGCCGTCTTGTCGAGGATGGCCTCGGCCAGCTCGGAGAACGCGCGCTCGATGTTGATGTTGGCTTTGGCCGAGGTCTCCATAAAGCGGATGCCGTGCTCGCGCGCTATCTGCGGTCGATATTATAATCACACATTATAAATGGGAAAGTATGTTATTTATTTTTTATTTTATTTGGGTGATATACAGCCAGTAATAACAATGTATAAAAAACTAAACTAAACAATGCCAATTATAAATCTACCATGTTGGGATGTTTGTTCCGTTTTCACGCCGGAAAAAACATCCCACGGATTGAATGGATTTGGATGTTTGCACAGATATAGATAGGCTAGATGACGCAAATGTATCTACCTCGCGTGCCAAAACTCCACCAGAACTCCGACGAGCGGTCGTAGTTGGCCGCCGCTTATTTAGTCTGCGCGCGGCTGTCGTAGTGTTCAGACGTCCGCATAAAATAAAAAAAATACCTCGTTGCGTGGTAATGAACTGTCGTAACGTCGGTTTGGATTTCCCATCACTAAATTACGAGTGTGACGTCACAGCAGGTAATAAAAAGTTGGCACGCTAGGTCTCGTACAAATCGTGGTACTTGCGTTATCTAGCCTATCTATATCTGTGGATGTTTGGTACGTAGTAAGTAGATAGTTTGTAAGCTGGATTAACACAGGATACTTTTTACGGGAAAAAGTCTTATTCCTACGGGAAAATCTAACACAACGCTACCACGGGCGGACAGCTAGTGAGTAGTAATACAATCTGGGAGAACTCCCACACTGCTACCTGATCCCAAACGTAGGCAGAGCCTGAAAAGGTTTATACCGACAAGTGGTATCGTTGGAATCAGCGTAGTTTACTGATCACCGAAACGATATGTTGTCGCTTTCTAAAATGGTGGAGCAAGTAGTTATGACGTCACAAAGATGGCGGCCGAGCCTATTCTATTTACGCTATGTTTAGATAACTACTGGGCCGATTTACTCAAACAGGGTCTCAAATGAAAGATAATTAAATGAACTTTATTTTATTCACAAGACTCAATAATGTAGACCTAAAACCAAATGAAATATTTTCAAAAAACTAAATTTTGTAAAATCAAACATTTTTTATCATGTGAGAAACTCGGAAACCGTTAGGATTATGGAAATTTAACTTATTATAAAAAATATAGTTTCATTTATCAGCTTTCTAATGAACCTTAAATCATTGAAATCGAGCTATAAACAACGGAACTGCAGTCGACTAAGTGAGCGTGGGTAGCGCCGAACTGACTACGGTTCTTAGATTTTGGTACGAATAATTTTGAAAATAACGTTATAAAACGGGTAGAATCACAGCAAAATAAAAAAGTAGAACAGGCAACATATCTTTTATTCATATCATGGCACTAGTTTTAACTCTTAGTTTTAACTATATGCCAGTCAAAAAATTTTTCTTCATTAAAATGAAACACAAACGTAAACTGCGAACTAACTTCAAAAATTCTCGTAACAAATAACGCTTCGTATCGTATCGAAATAAAACTCTTCGTACTTGCACGTACTTGCGTTGCATTTCAAAACAAAAGACTCAATGGTACTGGTCTGTACTGACTGACATGAGAGAGTAAATGGACGCACTCGAGGTAGAGGCAGGTCTCTCACGTGCGAGAGTGTACAGCCGCCATTATATTTTTTACATCGCCAACACTGAGACCGATTCATTCCGGGGAATTCCTGCACCGTGAACTTTGGCGTTTGTCGCTTCATTCATTTGAAATCATTGGTTACAAGAGGTTACAAGTTGACACGAATAAAAACTATTACCGTTTATTTTGTGTTCAAAATGGATATAGAACCTGTGTGTAGTGTGAATGTGCCCCAAAGACCATCTTACAATTAAATTGGAAATTGTGTCTCATTTGTAATAAAAAAAAGCAAAATGGATTTAAGTAAAGCCACTCAAAGCGGATTAGATCGATGGAATCCTTTAATATTCGCAAGAAGTGTAAATATATTTTATTACTTCACTTTCTACGTTACCCTAAATTTATATAAAAATAATCAAAAATGAATATTTTGTATTTCTAAAAATTTAAAAATAATTATATGTCAAAAATAAAAATCTAATTAAAGACAGTCAAAAAGGCCGCCCCGAATCGCACCCGGAGGGAATGTTCCCATTACACTAGCAGCATTTCCTCGCTGAATGGCCAGCGAAATGGGCTGCCTTAGGTACGATTCGGCGCGGGGGTCCCTTGTTGCCTTTCTCAGGCGCTGCCCTAGTTCGCCGATAAAAGATTGTGCATCCTTACACCACGCTCCAGCCACTTCTACTGCCACGGGCACAAAAATGTATTGGCCAGTCAGGTTTGCGTACTTCAAGCGCTTTTGAGATGCGGCAAACTCGGCAGCGGCCCCCGGCTCCCGCATAGCACGAGGCAAGTGCGAAGCCGCAAAAGTACTAACGCAGGTCACATCCCAAACAAGGCAACGACCTTTCTCCCACGGCACCAACGTCAATCCATCAGGGCGCTTGCCGTCAATGCGGCTCAGACCAGGGGGCTCGAGGCTGCAAGGCATTCCAGCAGAAACCAGTGCCCGACGTATAATTTCGTTCAGCATGTGGTGTCGTGGAAATCTCCCAGCACACCTGCTGCAACTCAGCCCATGGTAATCTCTGGCATCTACCGCCGCACCGCATCTGCACGTATGTGGCTCACATACGGTGCACCCCAGTCTAAGTGCCACAGCGATCCTCAAAGAACCGTGATCCAGGGCGGTGCCCAAATGAGGTGAGGGGAGAGCATTGAGCCACGCACCGGACTCCGGGCAAGACGCCGCCTTTAGACGCGCGACATACGCACCACAAGCCGCTCCTGTGAGGTCTGCGAAGATGCACCTGCACACGGGGTCATCCCATTGTCGCTGCACAGATGGATTATTGGGACGTGGAGACGCCGGACACATACGATCCCAGGCAATCAAGGCTCCATCCACAAAGGGCGGACTGATCGTGTCACCTTTGGAATTTAAAATGTTAGTGACCAGATCAATCACCCTATGGGATGAAGCCAGAAAAGCCGGGACACTCACGTCCTTCATGCTTCTCACGCCCAAACCACCATAGCGCACTGGCAAAGACGCCTGCGACCACTGAGTGTCATTGAGGTGTACATTAAGAAGTGTAATGATTTTAATCAATCAGCCCATTGCAGTCCACTGCTGGACGTAGGCCTACTCAAGGGCACGTCAAAGCGCATGATCACCCGCTTTCCTCATCCAGCCACCACCAGCGACCTTCCTCAGGTCATCAGTCCACCTGGCAGGGGGGCGTCCCGCACTACGTTTCTCGAGATGTGGTCTCCATTCGAGAACCCGTCTGCTCCAACACTCATCGGTTCTGCGACAGACGTGGCCAGCCCATTGCCACTTCAGCTTGCTACACTTCTGGACGATATCAACCTTATAATATACGATATCAACCTTGGTCCTCTGCCGGATGATTTCGTTTCGGATTTTATCCCATAGCGAAATACTTAGCATATAATTTCGTTTCCATGGCTCGCTGAGTGACATATAGCCGACGGGCCAGCTTCACACCGTCATGTTCCACGTCTCGGCTTTGTATGTCAATACGGGTAGAACACACTGATTATACACCCTGCTCCTCAGGCATTGCGGTAGTGGCGACGAGAAGACATGACGTAGTTTCCCAAATGCTGCGCAGCCCAACTGTACTCTTCTTGCGATTTCACGCTCGAAGTTGTCTCTGCCCAACTGCAATGTCTACCCGAGGTACACATATTCTTGGACAGCTTCGAGCACTTCGCTATTGGTCGGGATCAGTTCCAGAATGATTAGTTCATTGAACATGACCTTAGTCTTGTCCAAGTTCATCCGGAGACCGACTGACAATGAGGCAGCGTTAAGACTGCAGCATTTTTTGCAGATCCTGCAACGATTCAGCCATTATCACTATGTTGTCGGCAAAGCGGAGGTGACTGAGATATTCGCCATTAATGTTGATGCCAAATCCGTTCCAGTCTATGGTTTTAAAGACGTCCTCCAGTGCGTTGGAGAATAGTTTCGGAGAGATGTCATCCCCCTGTCTCACTCCCCTGAGCAACTGGATGGGTTTTGTCTTATGACTCTGTTCTTGGACGGACATCGACGCCATACTGTACAGGCTTCTCAGTACCTCCACGTACCGCCATTCGACTTGGAATCGCTACAAGGATTCCAGAACAGTCCAGGTTTCAATGGAGTCGAAAGCTTTCTCGTAGTCCACAAATGCTAGACACAGCGGCTGATTATACTCTTGCGACTTCTGTATAACCAGTCTCACTGTATGGAAGTGG
Organism: Carpatolechia fugitivella; assembly: GCA_951230895.1. Taxonomy (NCBI): domain Eukaryota; kingdom Metazoa; phylum Arthropoda; class Insecta; order Lepidoptera; family Gelechiidae; genus Carpatolechia; species Carpatolechia fugitivella. The sequence goes on from OX579658.1 coordinate 336,222, forward strand.
TCTACGGTACTGAAACCTTTTCGAAACCCAGCCTGTTCCGGAGGAATTCCCCGGAATGAATCGGTCTGAATGTTGGCGATGTAAAAAATATAATGGCGGCTGTACACTCTCGCACGTGAGAGACCTGCCTCTGCCTCGAGTGCGTCCATTTACTCTCTCATGTCAGTCAGTACAGACCAGTACCATTGAGTCTTTTATTTTGAAATGTAACGCAAGTACGTGCAAGTACGAAGAGTTTTATTTCGATACGATACGAAGCGTTATTTGTTACGATAATTTTTGAAGTTAGTTCGCAGTTTTTCTTGAAGAAAAATTTTTTGACTGGTACTTAGTTATAACTAAGAGTTAAAACTAGTGCCATGATATGAATAAAAGATATGTTGCCTGTTTTACTTTTTTATTTTGCTGTGATTTTACCCGTTTTGTTACGTTATTTTCAAGATTATTCGTACTAAGATCTAAGAACCGTAGTCAGTTCGGCGCTACCCACGCTCACTTAGTCGACTGCAGTTCCGTTGTTTATAGCTCGATTTCAATTATTTAAGATTTATTAGAAAGCTGATAAATGTAACTATATTTTTGATAATAAGCTAAATTTTCATAATCCTAACGGTTTCCGAGTTTCTCACATGATAAAAATGTTTGATTTTTCAAAATGTAGTTTTTTGAAAATATTTCATTTGGTTTTAGGTCTACATTATTGAGTCTTGAGAATAAAATAAAGTTCATTTAATTATCTTTCATTTGAGACCCTGTTTGAGTAAATCGGCCCAGTAGTTATCTAAACATAGCGTAAATAGAATAGGCCCGGCCGCCATCTTTGTGACGTCATAACTACTTGCTCCACCATTTTAGAAAGCGACAACATATCGTTTCGGTGATCAGTAAACTACGCTGATTCCAACGATACCACTTGTCGGTATAAACCTTTTCAGTCCACCGAAAATTAATAATTTTCAACTTGGCCTCTCTACTACTATACATCCCCGCCAAAGGTCTCGAGTCTACCCTGAATAGGGTGATGTGAAAAGTCAAAATATTTTTTTTTAGATTACGAAAAAAAATAAATTGTTTCTGTTGCTAAGTCACATGCTTCGCGTATAACAAAATACCATTTTGTGTATGTATATGAACTGTTGATGATGATGAATTTCATTTACTACTAAAAAGCTGTACCTGCTACTGCTAGGTGTGTGTATAGTAAACTAAAATAGATTACAAGATAAAGATGTTTACTTATGTTTTTATCTATTAGGTGAAGTTTCCCTTTAAAATGTAAGTAATGTGTTCCGAGGAAGTTGAGTCATTCATTAATAAATTGATCACACAATGGATACCAATTCTCAATACTTACAGATAGCAATTTTTAGTAGGAAAAGTAATAACTATAATACATTTTAAGTAAAATTATTTTTATCAGCAATTTTTTATAGCAAATGAAATAGTGACATCAAAATCAAGATATTTTGTCTGATAGAACAGGTCTCTAACCGGAAGACCGCGTGCAGAGGCCAATCACGAGCGACGACGCTCAGATCCTACTTCAAAAAATTACTTGTGATATTTACATAGATAAAATAAAGTATTCATTTAAAAACAATAATTGAGATGCGGAAAGTTTTTATATTTATTTCATACAACAGAACATAGACCAATACAATAAATATCCCTGGTGGCGTGTAAGAGGCACGTCTAATAAACATTGAGTCAGCAAATAGTCCGCTAAATGCTCAAGTCAAACAATGCGCGCATCCAAGTTGGATTCCTGCTAATTATAATTACTACCGAATTTCCTCACTCATTAACACAGCAATGTTCACGCAACAGCGCCGCGAGTGGAGCTGGATTGGTAATTTATTTGTGTGTCTTTCTTTTTTAGGTATGAATCATCATAAACTAACTACAGTAATTCTTTGAAGTCTAAATTGGACAGCAGAAGACTTGGAGTAAAAGATGAGGTTTTAAGCTTTCAGTAGTAATTTACCTATTACAATTTGTTTTTATTATAAAATTACTAGTATCAAGTGTGTCAGGTGTGGGTATTATCATAGGGCTACTTTTAGCACAAGACTGAACTAAACTGTACATTACTATAAATAAAGAACACTTTAATTAGTGGTGAACACAAAATATGACCTATAGGAAATTTTGTTGTTTATTTTATAAAATTTTGTAATGTTTGCCCAGGATTCAAGGCTAAGCATGAATTTTTTTTTTTTTTTTTAATTTATTTATTATGATACAAGAAGTGAATATACAATTTAAATAAAAGCATCATTAAACCATTGTAGGTTTATAGCTATAATGATAAATAAATAAATATGGATATATTTCAACAAATTTTCAAGAGCAGAAATCTAAAATGGTCAGAATGTAATTAGGCAGCCAGCTGGGAGGCTAGACAAGGACATATTTAAGTATTTTTTTTACTGCAGAGAAAAATCTTGGTGAATACTCTAAACAACACTATATTGTAAGGTAGTTTCTGCATATTTTTAATGTTTTACCTACAAAAGTAAAACCAAATATATACTGACCGCTTCACCCCTTTCCTTGCTGACGACTCTCTTCTCCTCCATGTCACATTTGTTACCAAGTATCATCTTCTCCACATCTTCATTTGCATGCTGAAAATAACAATAACATTCATGGGATTATATAAGTCAACTCTTATTTTAATAATTGTGAATACAATTGGAACCTAGAGATATTTAACAACTATATATAGACAAAGGTCTATTGTATTGTGAATTAGTTTGTACAGGTGTTTTGTAAGAAATCAAGGTTTATATTTGCCCTTATAACCTGAATTGACTAAGATACAGCAGTCTGCCTTTGTTCTTGTTTTTATTATTATCTTTCCTATTTATATTTTTATTTTGCAATAAAGTGATTACAGTTTACCTACATGAAGAAACTTACCTCATCTATATTTCTTAACCATTTAACAATATCATCAAATGTTTTTTCATTAGTGATATCGTAGACTAGCATGATGCCCATCGCCCCACGGTAGTACGAGGTGGTGATGGTGTGGAAGCGCTCTTGCCCTGCGGTGTCCCAGATCTGCAGCTTGATCTTCTTCCCTCGCAGCTCCACTGTTTTTATCTTGAAGTCGATTCCTGAATGACATCATTATATAAACTTAATTATGGATAAGTCACCTACAATTTTTATATGAAGACTTACTATGTGGGTAGATGGAAATAAAAAAATTTTAACCCTTTTCTTATTAGAAATATCTACCTGCAAACCACATTCCCAGGATATTTTAGGATACAAAAATCTACAGCCTCTGAAGATGATAGTATAAAAGTGGTACTTTACACAACTTTATATAGTATTATTTATGGGATAGGTACATGTTATCAAACTAAAATAATACGAGCGACAAAGACTAACGGTGAACAGGACGAATAAGGACCAGCACCCAGGATATTGTGGGTGGTGGTGGGATGGGTACTAACCCAGTTATTCATTGTTTTGATGGATATGAACTTTATAGTAGGATGCGATCGTCAACGCCTCGCAAATGAAAATAATGATAACTTTGATCCCGGTGCATAGGCATATCTAGTAAAAAAATACGAAACCACAAAGGTGAACCTTACCGATAGTCGATATAAATGTTGTTGTGAAATGATTGTCTGAGAATCTGAATAGGATGCATGTCTTTCCAACGCCAGAGTCACCGATCAGGAGTAGTTTGAACAACAAGTCGTATGTTTTCTTGGCCATTTTGTACTTTTTAGAAGCAGGAAAATCGAGAAATCCAAAATCGCCCGTCCCGAAAACGTGACAGCTCGAAACAGTGTTGCCAATGTAAAAAAATATGATGTCATTGAACTTGACCTGACTGTGGATTACACGAGGACAATGCACAAGACCATACACAGGACAGTAGCAAGCAGAACAGGACAGTAGGTAGTTAGTCGAACTACAGGTTTACTTGTCTATGGTCAAATTGTATTCTTCATTCATTCATAAATAATTCATCATTCATTTGTTCGTTCAAATATGGTTGGTTCATTGGTTGACTTTCGTTTGGAGGCGCGCGTCGATTTTCTGTTTATGGGTTTTCACCCATTAAAAATCAATAAAATTTGCCTGGCTAGGTCCAGACCTAGAAGAGCTGAGATTCGAACTCAAACAAGTGTTCTGTGAACTCAAAAGTGTAATATGTGAAAAACAATTTTATTGTTTCCATTTGTTAAATTATTGTTTACAAAATGCATCGCCGCGGCGGGAAACGTATCCGGATGGATGACCCTCCTCCGGAGTACGTAAACCCGATGACTCCGGCGACTCCCATGACGGACTATGGCGGTCAGTCGGTGCACGAGCCGGAGACGCCCAACCCCAGCTACTCGGGGTTTAACGCGGGCGCGGTGGCCAACTCGACAGTGGCGGAGGCTCCGAGGGATGAGGCCGTAGAGAGTCATGAGGAGGAAGAGGCCAGGTCGCCGTCGCCGCCTCCTACGAAGCGTATAACGAGGAGCAGGGGTCGTGGCGGGGACGGGGGCTACGTGGGTCGCCTGGCGGAGTCTCCACCGCCGCCACCGCTGACCCGTCGTCGCGGACGCGGGGGTCGCGGGCGAGGCAGGGGCCGAGGAGGCGCAGCGCCACCGCCCGCCTACTCGCCGCCGCCGGTGCTGTTACCGGGTGACGACGAGAACAGCCTCTACAACATCTTGCGGTTCAATAAGACCGCAATCAATGTAAGTGTTCATATCTTATTCTAATTCTTTGACTTCAAGAGGCTCGAGATAGCAGTGGAAAGAAAAGAAGAAAGAGAGGTTTTCCCCAGGCCCCATTGATTTTGATTTAATAGAAAGGAATTGGTTAAATCCCAACTACCTTTGCAACCTGAGAAGCCCTTTCCAACAACTTTGAAGAGCCTGCTCCAAACCAACAACTTTGAATTTGATATACAGTGCTACAAGTCATTCTTTCAGAGTAGAGTAGGATCATTTATCTCACAGCTGCCTTTTGTAGGAATTAGCTATAAACCAACATAGAAGAAATTTATTATTATTATTTATTTTATTTTACTTTATTTTATTTTACTTTATTTGGAAAACTTACAGCTAAATAATACAAACAGAGGATATGAAAGTAGGTAGATATTTTTGAGTCTTCATTTACTTCTTCATCAGTAACCTAAATTCCTTATGAATCAAGCAAATCAAATAAAATCAAAAATTATTTTATTTCCATAGTTATTACATCACTTAGATCCATCATTAAATTTTTTTGGGTGAGTTATAAATTAATATTGTATGCATTAATGCTATAAAATATGTTTGTGCAGCAAGTAGTTGACATGTGGATAGAGCAGTACAAGACCAACCGAGAGGTGGCGCTGGTGCAGCTGATGCAGTTCTTCATCAACTCCTCGGGCTGCCGCGGGAAGATTGTCCCTGAGATGGCTGCGATGGAACACTCGCTCATTATAAAAAAAATGACACAGGAGTTTGATGAGGTATCTATTCTCATGAAAACACTTTAATCTAATCCTTAAAAATGTGCATTTATAAAACTAACAGGTAAACTATTAAATTCATAATAGTAAATTATATATATGCATGCATTGGAGAATTTTTTTATGAAAATATTTTTGGAACAGGAGAGGTTTGATGATGATGATAGGTATGATTTAGTGTAAATTGATAAGCCTGATATGAATAAACTAATCTAAAGTCCATTGAATTTTTACAGTTTAAAACTTTAGTGTTTATTCTTCTCCATAGGAAAGTGGAGAGTACCCATTGATAATGACGGGGCAGACCTGGAAGAAGTTCCGCTCCAACTTCTGTGAATTCATCCAGACGTTGGTGAAGATGTGTCAGTACTCCATTATCTATGACCAATACCTCATGGACAACATCATCTCGCTCCTCACTGGGCTGTCGGACTCACAAGTGCGAGCATTCAGGCATACCGCTACTTTAGCTGGTGAGAATCAGTCCTTTTATTCCAGTCAGTTCAGTCCAATGTTAAGATCTTGAATTTGCTCCTAAACAATATAATATTTTTTTATTTTAATTTTTCGTTTTGTATACTCCTTTTTATATTGTGGGCTGTAAGGTTAGTAACTAAACTCACCAACCCTGGCTGATGGCAAAGGCCACTTGTGTGTATGTAATAATAGCCAAGACTAAAAGCTTTATATGACCTCTGAAGCCAAGAATCATCTAACTTTTCTGACAATCAGGTGATTTAGTCTGTATTGTATTAAACTAATTGGGGACAGTCTTATAAATTGATTTTTGTTTGACTGTGTCCTAAGAATTTAAGCCCCCAAAACTTCTGTAATGAAAGCCGAATATTATTGCTTGGGCATTGATAATCCTAAATTAAATAACTTCACTAACTTCGTCACTCTCCCCCGCAGTGATGAAGCTAATGACAGCGCTAGTGGACGTGGCGCTGCTAACCTCCGTGAACTGCGACAACTGCCTCCGCCAGTACGAGGCGGAGCGGCTCAAGGCACGTGACAAGCGGGCCTCGGAGCGCCTGGAGGTGCTGCAAGCCAAGCGCCAGGAGCTGGAGGAAAATATGGAAGAGATCAAAAACATGCTGTCTTACATGTTCAAGTCTGTGTTCGTTCACAGATACAGGTGGGTTACTGTTACAAGAGCTTTGGCATGTAATGATCTTACCTTGTGGATGTTTACTGCTGGGATAAGGCCTCCCCGAAGGATTTAAGATAACAACCGATGATTGCTGCCTGCATCCAGTGGATTACTATATCTTTTACCAGATCAAAAGAAGCTTGTATAAATGTAACCTTTATTTTTGGCTAGTTTTTCTCCCGCGGCCATGCCCGCTGATTGCGGATTTTGCAATGGGGAATAAGACTTTCCCACAGTAAACAGTAGCCTATGTGTAATCCAGTGCCTGTTCTATCTACCTGCCAAATATTCAAATCCCTTCAGTCGTTTGGGTGTGAAAACGTAATAAACAGAAAGCAACACATGGTTACTTTTGCATTTATAACATCATATCATCACAGTATGTACAGGCAAGGCCGCCTATTTGTACACTGTTTTGTCTGTAAATTCTGATGTGTTTTTCTTGTTTATTTTAGTTTATTGATTTATCTCGTGCAGAGACACTTTGCCGGACATCCGCGCGATCACGATGGCGGAGATCGGCATCTGGATGGAGAAGTTCCCCGCGCACTTCCTGGACGACCTCTACCTCAAGTACATCGGGTGGACGCTGCACGACAAGGTGTACCATAATGATTAGTGATTGGGTAGCTTTGAGAAATAAGCCTGCATTATGCATTTAAAATTTGAAAATACATTAGGACATGGGGTTCGATCTAGCTTTTCTCTAAGTTAAATTGATGTTTTTCTGTTCTATTCTTCTACCTACAATACCAAAGGTTTTATAGTTTAAAAACTTCGGTGGAAGGATCAATTCTGAACTTTCCTTTTAATAATTTTTAAAAGTGTCTTTTATTCATCTGTTCATAAGATACATTACCATGCTAAGTAAACATGCTTTGGATTGGGATCTAGTTCAACACTAGTTGGTAGTTGGGATCTAGTTCAACACTAGTTGTTTTTTTTACTGTACATTATTTAATTCCAGTCTGTTTTTGTGTACCTAAATAAATAAAATAAATAAAAAGCGGTAGGTTTTTAGTACATGTTTTTCATATAAAATTATCAGATTACTGCCCAATTTAAATATAAAATATATTTTTTTAGAAAGTTCTAAAATATAAGTCTAGTTTTAACCCGGAAAGATTGGCATTATTTAGATACAACATACATTGCAGGTATTATTAGTGAAATGTGTGTGTTGCCTCTCAGGTGGGCGAGGTCCGTCTCCGCTGCCTGCAAGCGCTGCAGCCGCTGTACTCGTGCGAGGAGCTGAAGGGCAAGCTGGAGCTCTTCACCAGCAAGTTCAAGGACCGCATCGTGTCCATGACGCTGGACAAGGAGACCGACGTCGCCGTGCACGCGGTCAAACTCGTCACCGCCATCCTCAAGTCAGTGTACATCCAAGTGATGCATAACTCACAGCCATTTGTAGATGGCGCCACCGTGCTAGGCAGTAGAAAAGAAAATGTCTGCACCACAAATGCACCAATAGCGATCCCACCCGACGGGGCTCAGGGCTGGTCTTCACCGCGCCACAGAAGTCCAGGCTGAGAGGCCCTGGCTGGCAATAGAACGCAGCATTCTTGGAATAAAGAGAATAGAAAAGTTGTCTGGTAGAGATCGCTACAAGCAATAAGGTCGCTTTTGCGCTGTCAGTTAATAAGTTAATTATTTATTGTTATTATGTTTTTTTTTACAATAAAGTGTTTTTTCTTATAGTTAGAATAGACTAATATATTATTGCTCGCAAGCTTTTCTTGTCAAATCTTTTCAATAACAAATTTTCCTTTGCCTTCTCTTGAATATTACATAAAAATATGACCTGTTTGAACTTTTTGGATATCAATCTGTCAGTATGTCAGTAAACTTTATTCAAAAAACAAAAAAAAACCTATCATTCTTATCTTTTCATTATCATTATTCTTATGAAATGAAATGAATTTAAATGAATAGTTTAGTAACTTTTAGATGTTACATCTCTTAATTTCGTCACTACATTTTTTTGGGTGAGTTCACTACACGATGTGCGGGCTCTGTGGAGAAGAACTCACCAAAGAAACTCCACATGTGTCGCATATTTTTTTTTTGACAAATAATAATATTTGACAGAAAAAGAAAAGAATTAAATTGAATTTAACAATCTTTTGTTATTCACAGGATGCACCCAGACGTGCTCACCGACAAGGACTGCGAGAACGTGTACGAGCTGGTGTACTCGATGTGGCGCGGCGTGGCGGCGGCGGCGGGCGAGTTCCTCAACGTGCGGCTGTTCAGGGCGGAGCCCCCGCCCGCGGAGCCCCCGCGCTCGCGCCGCGGCAAGCAGCGCACGCCCAACACGCCGCTCATCAAGGATCTGGTGCAGTTCTTTATAGAGTCCGAGGTCAGTGCTACTGTTAATGCTATAATGAAGGTTGTTACAAAAATACCCCTAAAACAAAAAAGATGTACTTCAATCTTAGAAACTGAACAAATTACCTCAAAGAACAAAGGTTGGCAGAAGAAAAAGAAAATCTCATAGTTACTCGAATAACTGACCACACGGTTTTGTATATAAATATGTACTAACTTTGTTTGCTGTCTGACAGCCAATGTTTCGTTTTTGAAGAAAATTTTTCAGTTTCAGAGACTTTCAACGGGACTAGGACCACTAACTTAAAGAACGGAGTGCTTCAACCTGCAAACCAAATTGGGAATGTCTAATAAAGAGATTGCCCACCGGGATTGGAATCCAGAATCTCTGTAATGAGAACCAAATGTATTACCATTCGGTTGTTCTGGTGTGATGTAACTCAACTCTTAATTTTGTTCCAGTTGCATGAGCATGGAGCATACCTGGTGGACTCTCTGATCGAGTCCAACCCGATGATGAAGGACTGGGAGTGCATGACCGACCTGCTGCTGGAGGAGGCCGGCGTTGGGGAGGAGCCGCTCGATAACAGACAGGTAACAACTCATCATCATCATCATACCTGGTGGACTCTCTGATCGAGTCCAACCCGATGATGAAGGACTGGGAGTGCATGACCGACCTGCTGCTGGAGGAGGCCGGCGTTGGGGAGGAGCCGCTCGATAACAGACAGGTAACAACTCATCATCATCATCATACCTGGTGGACTCTCTGATCGAGTCCAACCCGATGATGAAGGACTGGGAGTGCATGACCGACCTGCTGCTGGAGGAGGCCGGCGTTGGGGAGGAGCCGCTCGATAACAGACAGGTAACAACTCATCATCATCATCATCATACCTGGTGGACTCTCTGATCGAGTCCAACCCGATGATGAAGGACTGGGAGTGCATGACCGACCTGCTGCTGGAGGAGGCCGGCGTTGGGGAGGAGCCGCTCGATAACAGACAGGTAACAACTCATCATCATCATCATACCTGGTGGACTCTCTGATCGAGTCCAACCCGATGATGAAGGACTGGGAGTGCATGACCGACCTGCTGCTGGAGAGGCCGGCGTTGGGGAGGAGCCGCTCGATAACAGACAGGTAACAACTCATCATCATCATCATACCTGGTGGACTCTGATCGAGTCCAACCCGATGATGAAGGACTGGGAGTGCATGACCGACCTGCTGCTGGAGGAGGTCGGCGTTGGGGAGGAGCCGCTCGATAACAGACAGGTAACAACTCATCATCATCATCATACCTGGTGGACTCTCTGATCGAGTCCAACCCGATGATGAAGGACTGGGAGTGCATGACCGACCTGCTGCTGGAGGAGGCCGGCGTTGGGGAGGAGCCGCTCGATAACAGACAGGTAACAACTCATCATCATCATCATACCTGGTGGACTCTGATCGAGTCCAACCCGATGATGAAGGACTGGGAGTGCATGACCGACCTGCTGCTGGAGGAGGCCGGCGTTGGGGAGGAGCCGCTCGATAACAGACAGGTAACAACTCATCATCATCATCATACCTGGTGGACTCTCTGATCGAGTCCAACCCGATGATGAAGGACTGGGAGTGCATGACCGACCTGCTGCTGGAGGAGGCCGGCGTTGGGGAGGAGCCGCTCGATAACAGACAGGTAACAACTCATCATCATCATCATACCTGGTGGACTCTGATCGAGTCCAACCCGATGATGAAGGACTGGGAGTGCATGACCGACCTGCTGCTGGAGGAGGCCGGCGTTGGGGAGGAGCCGCTCGATAACAGACAGGTAACAACTCATCATCATCATCATACCTGGTGGACTCTCTGATCGAGTCCAACCCGATGATGAAGGACTGGGAGTGCATGACCGACCTGCTGCTGGAGGAGGCCGGCGTTGGGGAGGAGCCGCTCGATAACAGACAGGTAACAACTCATCATCATCATCATACCTGGTGGACTCTGAGCGAAAAAAAAAATAGCTGGATTTTAAAATTAGAATTAGAGCATGACTCATCATCATCATTATCATCGTGTGGGTTGTAAGGTCGACAACCGACCTCACAAACTGGTGTCAGTGTTATAGAGCCGCCAAGGGCCACTGACTTGGCTCGTGTAGCCGGGACCAGCGGCTTAACGTGCCTTCCGAAGCACGCATGACTGTATGAATTCGACACTATTGTCTATTATATCTGTGTTATGTTCCTCCAGGAGTCATCCCTGATCGAGCTGATGGGTTGCTGCGTGCGACAAGCCTCCCGCGGGGAGCCCCCCGTGGGCCGCGCGCCGCCGCGCAGGGGGATAGCGCACAAGGACAAGGACCAGGCCAAGGTAACGCCACACCTCGCCTACTCCATACAACCGCCGGCTTTTAAATGTCTACTATAAGTAGTAAGCATAAAATAATAATAAAAATAATCTGCGACAGGAGTTGTTCCTAAATCCCTTACCGAGAACCTCGCTAAGCTGGGGCTCTCGGTGAATGATAGCAACAAAATTTAAAAATGTGTTATTATTGACACTGCGCCGATACACATAGTACGCCGCCACCTTCTTGTAACATAAAAGCGGTGACATCTTGCCATTGGCCGATGTCGTCGTCAAAATTCTCCTTAAAGGTGAACTGAAGAAGTTTCCCCATAAAAAAAAAAGGAGATTTACTAGTAAAATGCGCGCGATGCTCCTAGGGTTATCGACGCGCGGCCACTATGCTAGGTACGCTGTCGATGCTAGGTACGCTGTCGATGCTAGGTACGCGGCGCCGCGGCCATCTTGAATCGATACTCCTAACTTGCCTTCTAACCTGTCACAATGCGGGGGAATAACTGCCAATTGGCGGGAGGGGGTGAGTGGCCGTTCTGTACGTAATACTATGTTAATTCTGTGGTAACACTGGGCTTCACCAGGAGTCTGTAAGAACTGATGGGTTAAGAGGAGAGTACTCAATACAAGGATAAAGACCAGGCCAAGATAACACTGGGCTTCATCAGGAGTCATCTCTGTGAGAGCTGATGAGAGAAGAAGAGGAGCGCACCATCTTAATCCAAAATATTTCCAAATGTGGTTTTAGTGTATGCTCCCTAGGATTCCATTAATTCTTTGCCTACCCCTTCCGGTATATGAACGTGATGTTTTTGTATAGGCATGTATGTAAATCTTAGTATGACCAGTAAAATGATTGTGATAATAATCGTACAGGCCGTGAGCGAGGACCGCGCGAAGATGACGGCGCACTTCATCGAGACGCTGCCGGCGCTGCTGGAAAAGTTCGGCGCAGACCCCGAGAAGCTGGCCAACCTCGTCGCCATCCCGCAACACTTCCACCTCGACACCTACACCACGCAGAGGAAGGAGGGCGTGAGTACCAATAACCATCCCGCAACACTTCCACCTCGACACCTACACCACGCAGAGGAAGGAGGGCGTGAGTACCAATAACCATCCCGCAACACTTCCACTTCGACACCTACACCACGCAGAGGAAGGAGGGCGTGAGTACCAATAACCATCCCGCAACACTTCCACCTCGACACCTACACCACGCAGAGGAAGGAGGGCGTGAGTACCAATAACCATCCCGCAACACTTCCACCTCGACACCTACACCACGCAGAGGAAGGAGGGCGTGAGTACCAATAACCATCCCGCAACACTTCCACCTCGACACCTACACCACGCAGAGGAAGGAGGGCGTGAGTACCAATAACCATCCCGCAACACTTCCACCTCGACACCTACACCACGCAGAGGAAGGAGGGCGTGAGTACCAATAACCATCCCGCAACACTTCCACCTCGACACCTACACCACGCAGAGGAAGGAGGGCGTGAGTACCAATAACCATCCCGCAACACTTCCACCTCGACACCTACACCACGCAGAGGAAGGAGGGCGTGAGTACCAATAACCATCCCGCAACACTTCCACCTCGACACCTACACCACGCAGAGGAAGGAGGGCGTGAGTACCAATAACCATCCCGCAACACTTCCACCTCGACACCTACACCACGCAGAGGAAGGAGGGCGTGAGTACCAATATATTAATAATCAGCTAATAATCACGCCTGCCCTGCCAATATAACTATGTCACTCGGGCTGATCTGTGGACACACCGAAATCTGTTCAGACATTTAGAAGTTACGGTGGAATAAAGAAACGTGAAAGTAATACATACATACATGAACCCTGAACACACGTGTAAACAGAGAAATAGAAATGTACTTTCACTTTGCGTTTTCCGGTACACTTTTTTACTCGTTCACTAACACCCTCCAAAAACACTCATATTCAAAATTATTTTTATTTTTGTCATAGTAAAAATATTTACTGCAAATGAAATATGCTTATCAAATGCCAAATGTTACTCTCCTGTACCTATCACTCTTTGCGGCTCTGTTCTTAACAGAGTTCATAAATTTAAGTATCTGGGCCACTGGGTCACCGACGACTTGTGTGATTGTGAGGACATTGATAGGGAGCGTAGGGCGCTGTCCGTCCGCTGCAACATGTTGGCCCGTAGATTCGCTCGCTGCTCAACACAAGTGAAGTTGACACTCTTCAGAGCATACTGTCAGAGTTTTTACACGTGCAGCCTGTGGAGCAACTTCACGCGGCGGGCGCACAGCGCACTTCGCGTGCAGTACAACGATGCTCTCAGGATTCTGTTGAAAATGCCGCGTTATTGTAGCGCCTCTGCCATGTTCGCGGAAGCACATACTGATGACTTTTATGCCATAATAAGGAAACGAAGCGCTTCGTTAATGGCTCGCCTACAAGCTAGTACCAATGGAATCCTGAGAGTATTGTTTGAGCGTTGGGACTCGCCGATGATGGGAAGGTGGTTGCGGCTGCATGCCAGTGCCGCCCCCTTCATACAATAGTATGTAAGAAATTTTTGTTTTTGATTTAATTTAATTTTGATTTTAATGTATTTTTTTTTTTTTTTGATTATATTTTATTTTTTATTGTATGACATTTTAATTTGATTTTATTTGACTTTTGATATGATATTATGTTTTAAATTTGATTCTATAATTTTTTAATTGATTTTATATTTTTAAATTTATTGATTTTTTTTGTGTTTTATTGTGAATATGGATGTAAATCTGAAATAAATGGATTTTAATTTAATTTAATTTTAATTTAATTTAAATGCATATAAACTATAGTGACTATAGTACACGCACATACATGTCATGGTTTTCAGCCTGAGTCAGTTCAGTGCTGGACTTTCCTATTATGATTTTCGGCTCCACATTTTGCGCGGTAGAAAGAAGTCTAGCTCGTTTATGTCTATTTGTTGCTTTTATAACTAAACACTTAATTTTATTCCAATCTTATCTATCAGATCCTAGTCAATCGTCGACTATAGAATCCTGCCGCCGAAGGCTCTCGAACTCTACTCGTGCTAACACAAATTCCCTTTTCCAGAACCTAACCCTCCTCCTCAACAAGCTCCGCGACATCGTCTCGACGGCCACGGAGGCGGAGGTGGTGGAGCAGTGCGGGCGCACGCTGGAGTTCCTGTGCAGCGCCCCGCACGGCGCGCTCACGCGCTGCGCCGTGGCGCGCGCCACCATCACGGACCAGTGCGTCAACCGGTACAAGGAGAGCATCGACGACTACCGCAGCCTGGTGGAGGGGGTGAGAGCGCTTGTTCATATTAATAACACAATATCTACCGGGTTATTACAAACATTTTTGAAAAAGCTTATTTTAAACCAAAATCGTGGTAATAAATAACCGTTAGATATGTGTGTTATTTCCTATTAGGATGTTTATTTATATTAATTTGTTTCGTCTTAACTTCAATTTTCTATACTCTGTAGTGTAGAGGCTCCACCCCATGATGCTTTCGTTAAAAATTGCACTTCCAAATAATGACCATTAACTAAAATGAATAGGAGATAAACGCAGGATCAACCCTTCGGTCAAAGTCAAAGTCAAAGTCAAAATAATTTATTTCCATAGGATGTTATTACATCACTTAGATCCGTCATTACATTTTTTTGGGTGAGTTCACTAACACAATGGCGGAATCTGTGGAGAAGAGCTCACCGAAGAAACTCCACAGTCGTCGCATCTTTTGCGTTTCCTTTTTTAAATAAAATATTGTCAATTACAAAATTAATGCTCGGAAACAAGATTGTGATAAATGTATGTTTGTAAATGTATGATGTTTTGAATCGTGACTCCTACCTCCTAGTTGATGCAGTTGTTACGTGGTCGTTGCACTCCGACGTATTGCAACATCTCTTCCCAGAGACCAAGAGCAATGTGCTGACAATTGAAGTGGCCAAAAACCGTGTGGCAACCAGGTCTTCTGTCGGTCAATCGCTGTAGCGCATGGACGTTAGCTTAAGATTTATTTTTAATTAAGCAAGTTCATTTATTATGTAACCTGTTTTCCTATTTTTCTCATTAAAAGTTCACTCTATCAAAAAGTCTGCGTAAGTGATTTCTCCTGCCTGACGGCCAACCACAAATCATATAATTGGCGCAGACATATAATCAGTAATCATATAATGCAGTGCTCTTGTGGTTTAAATACATCGACAACTCTATTTATTTCCATTAAACGACAAATACAAAACAAAAATAACTACAACTCTGACTTGTTACCCTCCCTTTGACCAGTGACAATTTCGTGATATCCATTGAGTTTAGAATATACATATTATTTATTTCTTACTAATAAATTCATCATTACGTTCCCAGGGCGAAACCCCAGACGCGGACGAAACCTTCAACGTGATCAACTCCCTACGCAAAGTGTCCATAATGTACATGTGCCACAACCTCAACGACACCAACATCTGGGACTCTCTGTTCGAGGACCTGCCCAAGTGCTTGGCCGGGAGCGACTCGCAGATGCCGCCGCAGGTCAGTAGCATCATCAGCTCAGTGTGTACACGCCCACTGTGGACCAGTGCGCACCATGGGCCACAACCTCAACGACACCAACATCTGGGACTCTCTGTTCGAGGACCTGCCCAAGTGCTTGGCCGGGAGCGACTCGCAGATGCCGCCGCAGGTCAGTAGCATCATCAGCTCAGTGTGTACACGCCCACTGTGGACCAGTGCGCACCATGGGCCACAACCTCAACGACACCAACATCTGGGACTCTCTGTTCGAGGACCTGCCCAAGTGCTTGGCCGGGAGCGACTCGCAGATGCCGCCGCAGGTCAGTAGCATCATCAGCTCAGTGTGTACACGCCCACTGTGGACCAGTGCGCACCATGGGCCACAACCTCAACGACACCAACATCTGGGACTCTCTGTTCGAGGACCTGCCCAAGTGCTTGGCCGGGAGCGACTCGCAGATGCCGCCGCAGGTCAGTAGCATCATCAGCTCAGTGTGTACACGCCCACTGTGGACCAGTGCGCACCATGGGCCACAACCTCAACGACACCAACATCTGGGACTCTCTGTTCGAGGACCTGCCCAAGTGCTTGGCCGGGAGCGACTCGCAGATGCCGCCGCAGGTCAGTAGCATCATCAGCTCAGTGTGTACACGCCCACTGTGGACCAGTGCGCACCATGGGCCACAACCTCAACGACACCAACATCTGGGACTCTCTGTTCGAGGACCTGCCCAAGTGCTTGGCCGGGAGCGACTCGCAGATGCCGCCGCAGGTCAGTAGCATCATCAGCTCAGTGTGTACACGCCCACTGTGGACCAGTGCGCACCATGGGCCACAACCTCAACGACACCAACATCTGGGACTCTCTGTTCGAGGACCTGCCCAAGTGCTTGGCCGGGAGCGACTCGCAGATGCCGCCGCAGGTCAGTAGCATCATCAGCTCAGTGTGTACACGCCCACTGTGGACCAGTGCGCACCATGGGCCACAACCTCAACGACACCAACATCTGGGACTCTCTGTTCGAGGACCTGCCCAAGTGCTTGGCCGGGAGCGACTCGCAGATGCCGCCGCAGGTCAGTAGCATCATCAGCTCAGTGTGTACACGCCCACTGTGGACCAGTGCGCACCATGGGCCACAACCTCAACGACACCAACATCTGGGACTCTCTGTTCGAGGACCTGCCCAAGTGCTTGGCCGGGAGCGACTCGCAGATGCCGCCGCAGGTCAGTAGCATCATCAGCTCAGTGTGTACACGCCCACTGTGGACCAGTGCGCACCATGGGCCACAACCTCAACGACACCAACATCTGGGACTCTCTGTTCGAGGACCTGCCCAAGTGCTTGGCCGGGAGCGACTCGCAGATGCCGCCGCAGGTCAGTAGCATCATCAGCTCAGTGTGTACACGCCCACTGTGGACCAGTGCGCACCATGGGCCACAACCTCAACGACACCAACATCTGGGACTCTCTGTTCGAGGACCTGCCCAAGTGCTTGGCCGGGAGCGACTCGCAGATGCCGCCGCAGGTCAGTAGCATCATCAGCTCAGTGTGTACACGCCCACTGTGGACCAGTGCGCACCATGGGCCACAACCTCAACGACACCAACATCTGGGACTCTCTGTTCGAGGACCTGCCCAAGTGCTTGGCCGGGAGCGACTCGCAGATGCCGCCGCAGGTCAGTAGCATCATCAGCTCAGTGTGTACTGTGACGACTCTCCGGGTGAGAGCCGCCACTTGAAATACAAAAGGCACTTATAACACGAACACTATTTTATTAAAACTTTAAACTATACTTGCACTACTATGATAACAATCAATCGTCCGCACTCGACGGCGGACGGCAGGTGAGAACCTCAAACTTCCACGGCCCCAGCCCGTCTGAAGTTTCTATCGTTCTCTTTCTAAACTGAATAGTTAAAAAGAGAACGAATATATTGCAAAAAGAATACTATCGCCAGTATCAAACTACATAGCACTCGGACCAACGAGGCCCGATGCTACAACTACCCCCGGTCTCCCCTGAAAAAATTTTTTTGGTTGAAGACCCAAAAAATTTTTTTGCTAGTTACAATCTACTAGTAACTAACTACCTACCTAAGAGAGGGAAAAAATCACTTAATAAAAATCTAATAAAAAAAACAAAGGAAGACTTAGATCCTGGACTTAGCTAAAGTCTAATTACCAGAAAAATATTTTCTAATAATTTTTTTAAATAAAAAACCTCTCCAAAAATACTTAAAACAGGACCCATATCTTACCAACCTAAACCAAAGCTAACAGCTACCTCAATCACAAAATCCAAACCCTAACCTGAATCTATAAAATTCTTCAAAGACATAGCATACAAACAAAATCGACTGCACTTTTCCCCAAAATTATTCTCGCCGAAGAAAAATCAATTACTCCTCCATGAGAACACAAAAAATCCTGCCCCAAAATAACGGAACAAGCAAGATCCTTAACAACAACAAAGGCCGACGAGTATTGCTCGTTATTTATCTGAAAGGAACATGTTATTTTACCTAGGGAAGAAAGTCTCTGTCCGTTGACTGAATGCAAAAATACCGCTTCCTTATCAAAAGGGTCATCCTTAATAATAGATGAATTAATGCACGACACACTCGCGCCAGAATCTATTAAAGCTGGAAAAGAAAAATTCTTATAAATAATCTTTATTACGGGCCTAACTTTAACATTATTCAAAGATATAGGCTTAAAATCTATGTCTTCCGTCTGCGACCCTGCCGACGATGTCGCCACTCGTCTCTCGGCCGCCTCGTTCGTGGCGCTTAGGGCAGCCGCCTGGAGTTTCCCGAATTCTGCCGCCGGAAATCTTGTGACTGGTCGAACCTTACCCTCGGTCTTAAGTTGTATTCTCTGCGCACTGGAGTACCAGGAGCAGAAGAAGCCGGTGCATAGCGTGGCCTCTCCACGTTCGCTGCATCTAGATTTCTAACCTGAGGGATACCCGCTGGGAGTACCCCTACCTCTCCCCGTGCAGATGGCGTTCCGTACGCCCACCTGGGCGGTGTGTATAACTGCCGTTCACCCGCAGAGCCACTTGGTTGAGCCAAATGGGGGTCATGCAGTACGCCCATTGGCCGACTGAAACCTTCCAGTCCTAACGGCAGATGCGTAGGTGAAATTGCTTCCTTTGGGCCATAAATCATCATTAATTGGTCAATCATCTTCCTGAGTTCCTTTTTGGTGCTATATATTGAGGCCACCAGTTTATGTTTGTAAAAGCCTTCTGTAGTCTTCAGAAATTGATTAATGAATTTCTCGTCTCCAACAATCTTTGCTTTCGTAGCCAACTCCTGAAGGCGATAAAAGTAGGACAGCTCGTCTTCTTTATTCTCCTGTTTGGCATGATAAAAAAGTTCCTCGTAGTTGGCCTGAGGTGGGAATTCCTCCTTGAATAATTTCTCCAGCTCTTCATAAGTTTTTGCCTGGGATTCTATCGTTCTGTAGAAAGAAAGGGCCGGTCCCTGCAAGTACGTGCTTATCACCGCCATCTTTTCTTCTTGTGACAACTTCTTGAGGACTGCCAATCGATTGAAGCGTTTGAAGAATTCCTCAGAATCTTGGCGAAAGCCATTGAAGCATGTGATAGACTCCATAATCATTTAATATTCTCCACTTATTTATTTAATATTCTCCACTTACTTGGTACTCTCCACTTCTATTTCAAACAATTTTCTTTTTGTTTTTCGTTCTATTCTAGAACTATTCAGCAATCTTCTATCCGCTGTCACACTCACTTCAAAGAGGGTGAGTGATATTATAAGAGGGTTATCACTCACAGTTCCTCCTAAAAGAGGGTTATTACTCACAGGTACTCTTTAAAATCAGTTATTAATTCTATGTGTGGGGGCGCGTACCAGGTCTGGGTGTCTCCACCACTGTGACGACTCTCCGGGTGAGAGCCGCCACTTGAAATACAAAAGGCACTTATAACACGAACACTATTTTATTAAAACTTTAAACTATACTTGCACTCCTATGATAACAATCAATCGTCCGCACTCGACGGCGGACGGCAGGTGAGAACCTCAAACTTCCACGGCCCCAGCCCGTCTGAAGTTTCTATCGTTCTCTTTCTAAACTGAATAGTTAAAAAGAGAACGAATATATTGCAAAAAGAATACTATCGCCAGTATCAAACTACATAGCACTCGGACCAACGAGGCCCGATGCTACAGTACACGCCCACTGTGGACCAGTGCGCACCATGGGCCACAACCTCAACGACACCAACATCTGGGACTCTCTGTTCGAGGACCTGCCCAAGTGCTTGGCCGGGAGCGACTCGCAGATGCCGCCGCAGGTCAGTAGCATCATCAGCTCAGTGTGTACACGCCCACTGTGGACCAGTGCGCACCATGGGCCACAACCTCAACGACACCAACATCTGGGACTCTCTGTTCGAGGACCTGCCCAAGTGCTTGGCCGGGAGCGACTCGCAGATGCCGCCGCAGGTCAGTAGCATCATCAGCTCAGTGTGTACACGCCCACTGTGGACCAGTGCGCACCATGGGCCACAACCTCAACGACACCAACATCTGGGACTCTCTGTTCGAGGACCTGCCCAAGTGCTTGGCCGGGAGCGACTCGCAGATGCCGCCGCAGGTCAGTAGCATCATCAGCTCAGTGTGTACACGCCCACTGTGGACCAGTGCGCACCATGGGCCACAACCTCAACGACACCAACATCTGGGACTCTCTGTTCGAGGACCTGCCCAAGTGCTTGGCCGGGAGCGACTCGCAGATGCCGCCGCAGGTCAGTAGCATCATCAGCTCAGTGTGTACACGCCCACTGTGGACCAGTGCGCACCATGGGCCACAACCTCAACGACACCAACATCTGGGACTCTCTGTTCGAGGACCTGCCCAAGTGCTTGGCCGGGAGCGACTCGCAGATGCCGCCGCAGGTCAGTAGCATCGTAAAAAGTATCTTATAGATGTGTTAGTTAATCCAGGGTATAAACTATCTCTATTCCAAATTTCATTCCAATCCGTTCAGTAGCTTTTGCGTGAAAGAATAGCAAACATACATCCATACTTACAAACTTTCGCGTTTATAATATTAGTAAGGATTGCCACTTGTCCCCAGGCTCTAGTGTGCGTGGTCCGCGCCCTCTTCTACTCGCTGCTCTGGTCACTCGCGGAGCTGGAGGAGCGCGGGGGAGGGACCGATCTAGAGGGAGCGGCGGGGGCCCTCCGACAGCGCCTGCAGGCCTACGTGGCGCTCTGCAAGGACATCGTGGCCCGGGGGCGGGCGCCCGAGCTGAGGGAGGAGGTAAGAGGGTATTTAAGCTGTTGTTGTTAGCGCTACGAACTAAACAAAAACTTGTTTTGATTGTACTTTGCTGAATCACCCAATTGTCCGAAAAGAAAGATGATTCCGTAATTCGGAAGGCACGTTAAGCTGTCGGTCCCGGCTCACGGACCAAGTAAAGAGGACTAGGCGCTATAAACATTTTCATACAGATTGAGTGTGACATCGCGCGGGGTCGAAGTCTGAGACGCGGGGAGGGTGACTCCGCCTTTTTATCTCTTGCCACCTAGTGGCGAAAACCAGAATTAACGGTCACGTTCATATTGCGGATAGTTACACTATTCATTATTGAGGGCGCAACGTGTTAAAAACATACTTATACAGGGCCGTACTGAGATTTTATTTTTAAAAATAAGTACGTCCTCTCGCTCAAAGTCTTAGATCAAAGTACCTATATCGTGTACAGTGATGAACTTGGAAAAATTAGCGCGTGGGTCAGATTACAAACACATTTTTAAAACAAGAAATAATTTTAATAGGTACAAGAAATAATAAAGAAATAAGGAGAATTCTTTCTTTCTTTCATCCAAAACTTCGTAAAAAATGGTATTCCGTCGTAAACAGAGTTGATAAAACTCCACCCTCTGCTTAGGCTACAATACAAGACATTTATGTAAAGATCATTTCGATGTAAGTACATATTACTAATTTAATATTTACTAATAATATGCATGTATGTTTGGATGTATGGATTTTTAGATGTTTGGATGTGTGGATGTTTGGATGTATAGATATTTGGATGTATGGTTGTTTGATTGGATGTATGGATGTATATAGACGTTAATAAGCGACTTTTAAAACCTGTACCTAATTAATTTAATCACCCATAAATAGAACAATTTTATTTAGCTGCTGTCTTTTCGTTTCTCGAATATTCTCACAAATTCATTCTCTAAATGCGGCCCGTTGTCGCAAGTGTTGCCTGTTTAGGGAAGATTGGGAGATTTTGCACAGATTATAATTATAAATTAATACCTCAATGAAAATTGATATTTCACTTTGAAATAATAATATTGTCTTTTTTACACTTAAAAACAAAAGATATGTAATAATTAAGACGAAAAACTAAGAAGATGAAAGTAAACAATTCCAAATAAGTATGACTGCACGGGTTATTACATAATTAACATGTTTACTTATTAAAAGCGTGCGTCACACTAATATTATAAAATTTATAATATATTTGGATGTTTAGATGTTTGTTCCGCTTTCATGCCTTAACCACTGAACGGATTTGAATGAAATTTGGAATGGAGATAGTTGGTACCCTGGATTAACACATAGGATACGAAAAAAGGTCTTATTCCCATGGGAAAAATCTTACATAACGCGAGCGTAGCCGCGGGCGGAAAGCTAGTGTAGAATAAAAATCAGTAGTACGTAACACCAATAATTGCGATTATTTTGAGAACCTCTTTTATCTTAGCATATCGACATTTTAGGATATTTACTTGGTCCGTGCATAAAATCCTCCAGACAAATCGGGAAAATTTATAACACTACGACATAAAAACCTTACTAGTACATTTTCTGCACGCTAGATGGCAAGATGACCGCGGGGATTTTTTCGACGAAATAATAGTTTAACAGAAAATCTAGTTTATTAATTAATAAGTTTTCTAAATATCATGACAAAATCTAATGAAATATAAACATTAAAGCTCACATAGTCGCAATTACACTTACTTATTAACCAATCTTTATTAGCCATCTAGTAGCACAAAGCGTAATTTACTCCTCGTATCAATTATTACAGAAAAGTTGGGATGAAAATACTGAAATAAGTTACTTACACGTGAAATGATAACTTTTCAGCTGTTTCTCCTTGCCTCTCAGAACAATTTCGACACATAGGTACACAACACTTCATATTTTTAGCATTATTTACTCAAATTTCAATAATTTTTGACCGCACGACGACAAGTGTTTTAGTCGCAAGTAAATAGCGTAATGGCCGCTAAGCCCCGCCCCCTCCGTGACGTCATGGCCGAATAAATTATCACGCGGCCTAGTTCATAGAGCCTAGTCCTCTTCCTACTTGGTCCGTGGTCCCGGCTACTATCTAGCCGGCACACGAGCCTCAGGCGGCTCTATAACACTGACGCCGGGGCTGCCCTCGATGCTGACGATCGCCTCCCCTGCAGGCGTACGTGTCGCTGTGCGACCTGCTGGTGCTGTTCGCGGAGCAGCTGGCGACGGTGCACCACGCGGGCGAGCCGGCCGTGCGCGCGCTGGTGGTGGAGCCGGACGGCGCGCTGTGCGACCTGCTCAAC
Source organism: Carpatolechia fugitivella (assembly GCA_951230895.1). NCBI lineage: Eukaryota > Metazoa > Arthropoda > Insecta > Lepidoptera > Gelechiidae > Carpatolechia > Carpatolechia fugitivella. Next base: position 359,703 of record OX579658.1, read on the forward strand.
GACTTCATACAGGAGTTCGTGTTCGTGCACCACAACTACGGTATGTGACGCCGCCGTCTGCTTCACTCTCTTGTTTCGAAAGTCACTTTTTTAAGCTTGAAGCGCAGCAGGGCGACGACGCGGCTTTAGTGAATGAGGCCCGATGTTACTTAAGAACTCGCAGGGTCGCCCTAGTGCGGTTCTGGCTTAAAACTCATAAATCTGATAATTTTCGGATATTTTGAGAAACTTGTCAAATCAGCTTCTGTTTCAAAATCTAATTCTTTTCATACAATCAAATTTCCTGACTGTGGTAATTCGTTTAATCTAAATGGTCGTATTGTTGCCGCGCAGACAGTTTGTACAGTTAACGAAAAAATTGCAACAAAATGTAAAAATTATTTTTTACATTTTGTTGCAATTTTTTCGTATTTTTTTTTTTACTATATTCAAATTTGAAAGTGTAATGTGTCAGTTTGAGTGGGTCTGAATTCGACTATTGAATGTTTTCTACATATCTCGGAAACTTATGTGAATAAAAGTTGCCTTTCACAAGATTAATCATTTGATTTACAAATATTTGGTAATCATTTGGTTGATTAATAAAAATAGCTTGCAATTTGCGATCCAGTAATTTTTGTATTAATTTTACTGACATTGTTCTTAAAACTTGTTGATAATGATTAATGACAAACACAAATAAATCAAAAGTGAACATGTCTAGAAGTTAATGATTTACTATCGTCAGATATAAAGATTGTGTTTGCCAAAATCTACATTGATAACCGTAATTTAGCAATTTTTCTGTAAAATTTTGTGCTTTTTATTTCAAAGCGTCTGGATACAGTGAGGAAAAATATGCATTATTACACGAATACAGGAACTGATTGCGCTACCGGAACGTCTCTTCAGAAACGCGACTTTGAACCTTGTTGAGTAATGTATAAGGACGGTCCGGTCCACTGGCGAAGATGAGATGCTGGGAAGTAAATGCTCTACTGCATTTTTTAATCTTTACAAAGTTAGCTGCCAGCCATTAAAATGTCACGGCTGCGGATAAAGCCTAGTCAGTTCAGCGTGCTAAGCGTGCTAAACTGCCTCTAGGCTAAAATCCGTGGATTTTTAAAAGCATATCGGCAGCGATTTATGTTTAGCTAGTTTGGTCTACCCAAATCCAAGTACGTAAAAACTAATTAAGTAATAATAATAACATTAATTTATTGAGAAACTTATTTTACAATGAATGAGTGACAGCTATTATGACCAGACCAGACTAAACGTGTTTATAAAGGCCTTCCTCTGTATTTCGGTCTGTAAATCCAGCCTGTCGTCACCCACCGTCGCCAGTGGATAGAGACATCGTTCACGTGTGACAGGCGATAAAGCCATAGCTAACGGAGGCTATAACTCGGTGGTGTGTTTGGTTGCATGTGCGGCCTCCGCTCCGACGCCGCTCCGGTAAGCATCGCACTTGGCACCTCGCATTACGCCCGAGGGCCCCTGGGGTCGCTAAGGGCCCTGTAGGGGTCGCTAGAGGCCCTGTAGGGGTCGCTAGGGGCGGCGGACTTTGCCTTAGTAATGCGCGACCCGCCGCGCCGCGTGGGAGCCTCGAACCCTTAAAGATTTTTTATGCTCTGTATGTTTGATCCTGTACATGTACGGATCCTAGTGGTTAAATAATTTTTCCAAATGTTCTTGTCATTCAATAAGAATTAGAATCATTTAGATTTTCAACAAAATAATAATTTGTGTTTTAAAATATAATCGAAACAGGTTGTTGTTGCAGTTACTGAAAATATTTGCTCAGGAAGCGCTGACTTGTACCTCCTACTTTAAAACAATAAACCCCGCAACCCTCGTTTCGTAATTTGTCTTAACATTTCGCAGATTGATTAATGAAATATGTCCAATAATTTCGGTTTTGATTTGACACAGAGTATAAAAATGGTTTGTTTATTGACTCGCGAAGTCCGCTGCGAGGGCGCAGTGCGATGTTGCCGGGGGGAGGGGGGGCGGCGACCTTGATGCATATTTTTGTCTCCCTCTAACGACGCGCCGAGAGCGAATGCGCCTGACATTACTAAGGGATTGTCGCGCCCGTCTCTGCGATGCGATCCGAAACCGTGCTCTTAGTTGGATTAATAAATCTTGGTAAAATCGCGATCCGAATTTGTAATTAAATTAATTAATATGGCTTTAAATTTCTAGCCTATAGTGAACAAAGGTCCCCGCAAAAATCTTCCATTTGATACGATTCTGAGCAATTTTCCGCCAGTAGTGTTCTGAAACGTTCATAGTATTTTACATACTAATGCGCCATTAAATGAGTATGAATTAAAGAATTTATTTATGTTTATTTAGACAATTTCTCTCTTATTGCCAGGCTGTAGATTTTGAAAGAATTCTTATTTCAAATATGAAAGCTTTGCGTACGGTTTCAGAATGCAGCAATTGTTAACGTTTCTTCATTTTATTATTTTCGTTTCAGCTTCAGCATGATCTGTGCCGTTTTCAGCAGTTTTTTGCTTGTTAACAAGAAATAATTCCGTCATGTCTAAATATTGAAACAACGTGCTTGTAAGAGCTAGACTAACGAAACATTTCTTTAATTAAAATGTAACAGCATTTTTCATTTTACCATGTTGTAAAAGAATTATGCATGACTAATACATATTTTAAAGATTGCCTTTTTTGTTGTTTGGTGGCGTTTTATCCAAAGACTGGCCAGGGGTATATGAGGTCTGTCAAAAGGGAGCCACTGGTGACTTTTACAAAAATCAATAATCGTTCCCAATGTAAGAATTAGTTCCATGCAAATTTTGCAATAAATATGGCGTTACCTCTTATATTCCAGGTCAGGTTTTAATAATGATGTTAGTCGTCACGTGATGTGATCCCTTTAGCCACCTCGCGTCTTTGATTTCAATATTTGATTTACAGAATCTGTGGCAATATTTGTAAAAGTGTAATTTTTGTTTTATGCTGTGGCTTTGAGAAATTTGATCCGGAAGAATCTACATAATTATTACAACTTATGAACCAAAACCAACTAATTTAGCGTTTTATTTCTGCTAAAGTTGAAAAACCTTAGAATGAAGAAATATACTGCTTTTTGGTTCGTTTGAACTTACTAACTTACTACCTGAGATGTAAAGCGTTTACTTATAAATTCTGGCTATTATACAACAAGTTAGATCATTGCGTTGATGCTAGTTCTCATTTGTCGATAACTCGATCGATAAGCAAGCAGCCCCGCATTCAGCAAATCGAACTAGCTGGACTCAAGAAAACACTCTTATCTTGATTTCTTTTAATTTATTTTAATTATGCATAAATCAAAGTTTACACAGACGAGGTAGCTAAAGGGTAGTAGCAGCCAGTATATATCCGTGACCCAGTGTACATTGCCCCGCTACCGGCAGATGGTCAAGACGAGAGGCGCATCGAGGAGCTTCACAAGCGCCGCAACTTCCTCGCGGCGTACTGCAAGCTCATAGTGTACAACGTGGCTCCCGTGCGCCGCGCTGCTGACCTGTTCAAGCATTACATCAAGGTAGGTCATCAACAGCTCACATAAGACGAGAGGCGCATCGAGGAGCTTCACAAGCGCCGCAACTTCCTCGCGGCGTACTGCAAGCTCATAGTGTACAACGTGGCTCCCGTGCGCCGCGCTGCTGACCTGTTCAAGCATTACATCAAGGTAGGTCATCAACAGCTCACATAAGACGAGAGGCGCATCGAGGAGCTTCACAAGCGCCGCAACTTCCTCGCGGCGTACTGCAAGCTCATAGTGTACAACGTGGCTCCCGTGCGCCGCGCTGCTGACCTGTTCAAGCATTACATCAAGGTAGGTCATCAACAGCTCACATAAGACGAGAGGCGCATCGAGGAGCTTCACAAGCGCCGCAACTTCCTCGCGGCGTACTGCAAGCTCATAGTGTACAACGTGGCTCCCGTGCGCCGCGCTGCTGACCTGTTCAAGCATTACATCAAGGTAGGTCATCAACAGCTCACATAAGACGAGAGGCGCATCGAGGAGCTTCACAAGCGCCGCAACTTCCTCGCGGCGTACTGCAAGCTCATAGTGTACAACGTGGCTCCCGTGCGCCGCGCTGCTGACCTGTTCAAGCATTACATCAAGGTAGGTCATCAACAGCTCATATAAGACGAGAGGCGCATCGAGGAGCTTCACAAGCGCCGCAACTTCCTCGCGGCGTACTGCAAGCTCATAGTGTACAACGTGGCTCCCGTGCGCCGCGCTGCTGACCTGTTCAAGCATTACATCAAGGTAGGTCATCAACAGCTCACATAAGACGAGAGGCGCATCGAGGAGCTTCACAAGCGCCGCAACTTCCTCGCGGCGTACTGCAAGCTCATAGTGTACAACGTGGCTCCCGTGCGCCGCGCTGCTGACCTGTTCAAGCATTACATCAAGGTAGGTCATCAACAGCTCACATAAGACGAGAGGCGCATCGAGGAGCTTCACAAGCGCCGCAACTTCCTCGCGGCGTACTGCAAGCTCATAGTGTACAACGTGGCTCCCGTGCGCCGCGCTGCTGACCTGTTCAAGCATTACATCAAGGTAGGTCATCAACAGCTCACATAAGACGAGAGGCGCATCGAGGAGCTTCACAAGCGCCGCAACTTCCTCGCGGCGTACTGCAAGCTCATAGTGTACAACGTGGCTCCCGTGCGCCGCGCTGCTGACCTGTTCAAGCATTACATCAAGGTAGGTCATCAACAGCTCACATAAGACGAGAGGCGCATCGAGGAGCTTCACAAGCGCCGCAACTTCCTCGCGGCGTACTGCAAGCTCATAGTGTACAACGTGGCTCCCGTGCGCCGCGCTGCTGACCTGTTCAAGCATTACATCAAGGTAGGTCATCAACAGCTCACATAAGACGAGAGGCGCATCGAGGAGCTTCACAAGCGCCGCAACTTCCTCGCGGCGTACTGCAAGCTCATAGTGTACAACGTGGCTCCCGTGCGCCGCGCTGCTGACCTGTTCAAGCATTACATCAAGGTAGGTCATCAACAGCTCACATAAGACGAGAGGCGCATCGAGGAGCTTCACAAGCGCCGCAACTTCCTCGCGGCGTACTGCAAGCTCATAGTGTACAACTTGGCTCCCGTGCGCCGCGCTGCTGACCTGTTCAAGCATTAGAAAGAAAAAAAGAAACATTTATTATTTTTACGCCACAACACAAACATAGAATGGATATAATTGCAATACAAAATTGCCAATGGATATTCCGACGGTCAGCTGCTCGAAAGGTTGCAGATTAAGGTTCCAAACAGATCTGTGCGAAATCCACAACTTTTTGTTGTTCCTCCTACTAATAATAATGTGTCCCGAAACAGTCCATTACTGAGATTGTGCACAAGTTACAACGAAGTTTGTGTTCATTTGGACATTTTTGATTGTGGCATCAACATTTTGAGAAATGTATTATACAAAATTTTATCTGGTAAATAGAACATAATTATTGGTTTCCTTTTCTTTTTCCTATATACCGATTCTACTCTGGTTCTGTTTAGTTTGTGTATTTTGGTTTATGTATTATTTGCATTGTTAACATGATTTGGTGAATGCTGTGTACAATTATAATAGGATAGCAGTTTTATATTGTTACTGTGAAATGTTATGTGCTATACTTCCTTATTCTGTTATCTGTTTTTGTACCATTAAAATAAATAAATAAATAAATAAATAAATAATGTTAATCATTAGTGCTACTGGAATGTGCCGCGACGTCAAAATAAAAGGACCGCGATCGTGAAGACCGCGACGCTGGTATTCTGTGGGCCGGCCCCTTGTGGTGGATGTAGAGGGCGATAAAATCAATAATAAAATACACACATGTATATATACAAGGTGTCCGAAAAGGGTATTTGCACTTTTAAATATCAATAAATCATCTTAATGAGGGTAGATAACAAAAAAATATATAATGTCATACGTGGAATTTATTGGAAATTTAGTTGCAATGGATTCGTATACCGGAGCTCAGCGTGCATTTTGTGTACGAGTTTATTATCAAAACAATAATTCGATAATAACAGCAGGTCGCCGCTTATATCGCGCGCAATTCAATGTACGGGACATTTCTTTATCTCCCAGTGCGAATATCATTAGAAAATGGATTAAGACATTGGAGGCTACAGGGTCAACTTTAAAAAACTTTGATTGCGGACGTCCGAGAGAAATAAGGCTACCTGCAGTTATTCAAGAAGTTCACGAGTCGGTAAGGCAAGATCCCTCACTATCACTGCGAAAGCGAAGTCAATCCGTAAACATTGCAAAATCAACATTGCACCTGATTTTAAACAAGGATTTGCATTTACGTGCTTACAAGATTCAATTAGTGCAAGAATTAAAACCCACAGATTATGAACAGCGACTAAATTTTGTTCAGGAGATGTTTGCGCGCTTTACCAACTTCAACAATGTCTTGTTTAGCGATGAAGCAAATTTCCACTTAAATGGCCATGTCAATAAACAAAACTGTCGCTATTGGTGTGATAAAAATCCTCGTTATAAGCATATGTGTCCACTTCACAGCCCTAAGGTGGTAGTGTGGGCAGCAATGTCCGCCAAGGGCATAATCGGCCCCTATTTCTTTGAGGACGGTAGGGGACATGCACTTGGACAGATATTGTAACATGATTGAAAGTTTTTTGGCACCATCTTTACAGGAATTCAGAGGTTACAATTCGGCAACATTTTTTCAGCAGGACGGTGCCAAATGTCACACGAGTAGAAGGTCTATTGAAGCATTGAATGAGTTATCCCCAGAAAGAGTTATCTCAATAAACGGGAACCTTAAATGGCCCCCTAGGAGCCCGGACTTAAGTCCACTTGATTATTTTTTATGGGGTTACCTAAAGAGTAAGGTTTACATAAATAAGCCGTCAACTCTTAGCCAATTGAAAAACAATATTGCAAGTGAAATAACAAAAATCACTAACGTTTTATGTGAACGTGTCTTAGGCAATTTACGGGCACGACTTGAAGAGTGTCAAAATCGTAATGGACGTCATTTGGACAACATATTTTTTTCGTCGTAAACTTTCCATTGTATGTACTTTTTGCAAATAGTAATAAAATTATGAAATGATATATATATATATTTTTTTTTGACGGACCTAATCACTATTTATACCAGAGTTGTAAGGCGCGGACTTGCGGGGGAGCAGAAGGCTCGTACCCCTTAGGAATTTTATGACAACGTATCTGGGGGCGCCCTCAGACGGGCTCGGACCGCGGCCCAGAACGTTGCCAGGGCGAGAAGCGCGTCGGAGAAGGATGACCCCTACCGGGTGGAAAGTTTACGACGAAAAAATTATGTTGTCCAAATTACGTCCATTACGATTTTGACACTCTTCAAGTCGTGGCCGTAAATTGCCTAAGACACGTTCACATAAAATGTTAGTGATTTTTGTTATTTCACTTGCAATATTGTTTTTCAATTGGCTAAGAGTTGACGGCTTATTTATGTAAACCTACTATTTAGGTAACCCCATAAAAAATTATCAAGTGGACTTAAGTCCGGGCTCCTAGGGGGCCATTTAAGGTTCCCGTTTATTGAGATAACTCTTTTTGGGGATAACTCATTCAATGCTTCAATAGACCTTCTACTCGTGTGACATTTGGCACCGTCCTGCTGAAAAAAATGTTGCCGAATTGTAACCTCTGAATTCCTGTAAAGATGGTGCCAAAAAACTTTCAATCATGTTACAATATCTGTCTAAGTGCATGTCCCCTACCGTCCTCAAAGAAATAGGGGCCGATTATGCCCTTGGCGGACATTGCTGCCCACACTACCACTTTAGGGTTGTGAAGTGGACACATATGCTTATAACGAGGATTTTTATCACACCAATAGCGACAGTTTTGTTTATTGACATGGCCATTTAAGTGGAAATTTGCTTCATCGCTAAACAAGACATTGTTGAAGTTGGTAAAGCGCGCAAACATCTCCTGAACAAAATTTAGTCGCTGTTCATAATCTGTGGGTTTTAATTCTTGCACTAATTGATTCTTGTAAGCACGTAAATGCAAATCCTTGTTTAAAATCAGGTGCAATGTTGATTTTGCAATGTTTACGGATTGACTTTGCTTTCGCAGTGATAGTGAGGGATCTTGCCTTACCGACTCGTGAACTTCTTGAATAACTGCAGGTAGCCTTATTTCTCTCGGACGTCCGCAATCAAAGTTTTTTAAAGTTGACCCTGTAGCCTTAAATGTCTTAATCCATTTTCTAATGATATTCGCACTAGGAGATAAAGAAATGTCCCGTACATTGAATTGCGCGCGATATAAGCGGCGAGCTGCTATTATTATCGAATTATTGTTTTGATAATAAACTCGTACACAAAATGCACGCTGAACTCCGGTATACGAATCCATTGCAACTAAATTTCCAATAAATTCCACGTATGACATTATATATTTTTTTGTTATCTACCCTCATTAAGACGATTTATTGATATTTAAAAGTGCAAATACCCTTTTTGGACACCTTGTATATTTACATAACAGATACATACACGTATATATTTAAATCTTTAAATACATACATAATATATTTTTTAAATTATAATTCATACAAATAATATGTAATAAATAATAGATACCATAAATAAACATAAACGTATAACAGTGTAAAATAAGCTTGTCAAAAATAATAAATAAATAAAAATTAAACACCTTGATAGATATACTCGTACTTAATTAATTCGATCAATTTCAATTCAATTTAATTTATCAATACAATTTTGTATTTTTTATTTTTTTATTTTAACTTACTTTAGTTTGGGCCAGTAGATGTAGTTTATATTTAATTTTAAACGAAAATTCCGACAATTACATCAAGGTAGGTCATCAACAGCTCATATAAGTCCCCGCCGAGGGGCTCGAGCCTACCCTGAATTAGGGCGATTAGGCCTTAGTCGACCACGCTGGCCCAGTGCGGGTTGGTCGACTTCACACGTCATCATCATCATCATCATCAACAGCTCATAATAATATACGTCCCCACGAGGGGCTCAAGCCTAACCTGAATTTGGCCGATTAGGCCTTAGTCGACCACGCTGGCCCAGTGCGGGTTGGTCGACTTCACACATCATCATCATCAGCTCATAATAATATACGTCCCCACCGAGGGGCTCAAACCTAACCTGAATTAGGGCGATTAGGCCTTAGTTGACCACGCTGGCCCAGTGCGGGTTGGTCGACTTCACACGTCATCATCATCATCATCATCAACTGCTCATATACGTCCCCACCGAGGGGCTCGAGCCTACCCTGAATTAGGGTGATTAGGCCTTAGTCGACCACGCTGGCCCAGTGCGGGTTGGTCGACTTCACACATCATCATCATCAACAGCTCATAATAATATACGTCCCAACCGAGGGGCTCAAGCCTAACCTGAATTAGGGCGATTAGGCCTTAGTTGACCACGCTGGCCCAGTGCGGGTTGTTCGACTTCACACAACATCATCATCATCAACAGCTCATAATAATATACGTCCCAACCGAGGGGCTCAAGCCTAACCTGAATTTGGCCGATTAGGCCTTAGTCGACCACGCTGGCCCAGTGCAGGTTGGTCGACTTCACACGTCATCATCATCATCATCAACAGCTCATAATAATATACGTCCCCAACGAGGGGCTCGAGCCTACCCTGAATTAGGGCGATTAGGCCTTAGTCGACCACGCTGGCCCAGTGCGGGTTGGTCGACCGTCATCATCATCATCAGCTCATATAAGTCCCCACCGAGGGGCTCGAGCCTACCCTGAATTAGGGTGATTAGGCCTTAGTCGACCACGCTGGCCCAGTGCGGGTTGGTCGACTTAACACGTCATCATCATCATCATCAACAGCTCATATACGTCCCTACCGAGGGGCTTGAGCCTACCCTGAATTAGGGTGATTGGGCCTTAGTCGACCATGCTGGCCCAGTGAGGGTTGGTCGACTTCACGCACAACCTTTAAATTTCTTCGCAGGAGTGTGCAGGTTTCATCACGATGTTTTCCTTCACCGTAAGAGCGTCGAATGAACGTACGAGGGCTGATTGATAAGTTTCCGAAACGACAAAGAAAAACTTTAAAAATCTATTTAAAATAAATTTATTTCTCAACGTAGTTTCCTTCTACCTCGATGCATTTAGTCCAGCGCTTCTCCAATGCCGTTACACCAGTTTGATAAAATGTTTTCTCCAACCCCTCAAAATACTCGTCCACGGCAACAATGACTTCTTCATTTGATGAAAATCTCTGGCCACCTAACCATTTCTTCAGGTTTGGGAATAAGTGGAAGTCACACGGGGCCAGATCCGGGGAATAGGGTGGATGCGGTAGCAATTCGAACCGTAATTCATGGAGTTTGGCGACTGCAACCATTGACAACCATCCACTAAAATAATCCCTCGAGCATCCCAAAAAACAGTCGCCATCACTTTGCCGGCCGACAAAACCGTTTTTGCTTTCTTCGGCGCAGGTCTTCCGCTCTCAGTCCACTGCTTAGATTGTTCTTTTGTCTCGGGAGTATAATGATGTATCCAGGTTTCATCGCCTGTTACATAACGCCGCGAAAACTCGTTAGGATCTCGGTTAAACAGCGCCAAACACTCCGATGAATCGTCCACTCGACGTTGCTTTTGGTCAACAGTGAGCAAACGCGGCACCCATCGCGCGCAAAGCTTTTTCATTCCCAAATGTTGGTGCAAGATATTAAAAACGCGTTCAGATGAAATGCTCACCATCTCTGCTATCTCTCGCAACTTCAAGCGCCGATCATTCAATACAATTTTGTGAATTTTTTTGATCATGTCCGGATTCGTGACTTCATTTGGACGGCCAGACCTGTGGGCGTCTTCGCAGCTCTGTCTTCCACGTTTAAAATCAGTTACCCAGGTGTGAATTGTACTCAATGCAGGAGCAGAATTACCTAAAACACTGTCTAGCTTGGTTTTAATCTGGGTTGCTGTTTTCTGTTTTAAAACGTAAAACTTTATCACCGCACGAATTTCGTTTCTTTCCATTGTTAAGAAAATTTACGACAGAGAAAGTTCTACGTCCTATCAAACAAATTCCACCAGTTCGATTAAATTCAAATTTGGCGTTCTATTTTCAAAAAGATGCCAAAATATAATGTATTTTTTTTTTTGCGTATAATTTTTTTAAGTTCGTCGTTTCGGCCAGTTATCAATCAGCCCAGGTACATATGAATTCGAAAACACATTGGTACGTGGTGAGGATCGAACCCGCGTCTCCCGGACGGGAGGCAGCGGCCCTAGCCACTAGACCACCGACGCTCGTAAGGTAGGTATTATAAAGTATTATTACAAATAAATAAATAACCGGTACAAGGTATGGTAGGTGTCTACGGGCTGAGATGAAGACGATGATGATGAAGTATTGTAAATACGCGTCGGGTTCGAATAGTGGCGGCGTGAAGGAAAGTAGCGGGAGTAGTCCTGTACAAGACTGCGAACAAATCAAGTTATGTGTAAAGGGGAACAATTATTTAAGCGATTGTGGATGTGGTCTTCTAAGTCCCGTAATACTAAATAGGGCTAAGGTGTTCACATAAGTGATCATAGTTTTGACCAAGATGCTCTTAAAATGTACGTCGTTTTGTCTTTAAGTTTTTCTGGTGAATGGGATAGTGACAAATTATTAATGTTTTAGATGAATGGTCATCTAAATTATGTGTATGATCAAGCTTACAACCAAATATTGCTCTTGTTATCAATATTATAATTTGTTTTATTATTCTTCCAGTGCTACAACGACTACGGCGACATAATAAAGGCGACCTTGTCCAAAGCCCGCGAGATCAACAAGCAAAGCTGCGCGATGACGATGGAGCTGGCAATGCAAGCGCTGTACAGCGAGTGTCGCGCTCGTCACGGACACGTGCACAAGGGCTTGCCGGAGACGCAGGAGCTCAAGGTGAGATGCTGTGCAGCGAGTGTCGCGCTCGTCACGGACACGTGCACAAGGGCTTGCCGGAGACGCAGGAGCTCAAGGTGAGACGCTGTGCAGCGAGTGTCGCGCTCGTCACGGACACGTGCACAAGGGCTTGCCGGAGACGCAGGAGCTCAAGGTGAGATGCTGTGCAGCGAGTGTCGCGCTCGTCACGGACACGTGCACAAGGGCTTGCTGGAGACGCAGGAGCTCAAGGTGAGATGCTGTGCAGCGAGTGTCGCGCTGGTCACGGACACGTGCACAAGGGCTTGCCGGAGACGCAGGAGCTCAAGGTGAGATGCTGTGCAGCGAGTGTCGCGCTCGTCACGGACACGTGCACAAGGGCTTGCCGGAGACGCAGGAGCTCAAGGTGAGACGCTGTGCAGCGAGTGTCGCGCTCGTCACGGACACGTGCACAAGGGCTTGCCGGAGACGCAGGAGCTCAAGGTGAGACGCTGTGCAGCGAGTGTCGCGCTCGTCACGGACACGTGCACAAGGGCTTGCCGGAGACGCAGGAGCTCAAGGTGAGACGCTGTGCAGCGAGTGTCGCGCTCGTCACGGACACGTGCACAAGGGCTTGCCGGAGACGCAGGAGCTCAAGGTGAGACGCTGTGCAGCGAGTGTTGCGCTCGTCACGGACACGTGCACAAGGGCTTGCCGGAGACGCAGGAGCTCAAGGTGAGGCGCTGTGCACAGCCCGCGAGGGACTAGGAGCAAATCGTCCATTAGTAGCTTACTTATTCGCAACTGTAGTCTGCTTACAAGTATACTTTTATTAAACCATTTCTTAACCACTCCGTGTATCTATTCCAGGAGTTGGCGAAGCGCTTCGCCGTGATGTTCGGTCTGGACGCCGTGAAGAACCGCGAGGCGCTGACGGCCCTGCACCGCGCCGGCATCGCCTTCGCCGCGCTCGAGCACACGGAGCCGGCCGTCGCGCCGCCCAACCTGCAGTTCCTGGAGGCTCTGTCCGAGTTCAGCGGGAAGCTGTTGAGGCAGGATAAGAGACACGTGCTTAAGGTAAATGGCCAACAGCAACGTTTATATTAAGTGCGGTCAATGTAACAACTTCAGTAATTTATTCAATAACAATAGTAATTTATTCTCAGAGTACTTTCAATCAATATTTCTAAATTATAATAAGGATTCTCGGGATAATCGTACTGCTAAGGTTATGTCACAAAATAACTTTGATATTTCTAAAATCAATGTATCTAGTGCAGTTGTTGAGAAATCATTAAAAGCTCTTGACTTAACTAAGAATGGCGGACCTGATTTAATACCCCCCCCCATTTATATAGTTATTACTGCTAAAAGCCTGACCACACCCATTACTATTTTATTCAAGCGCTCTGTAAGCGAGGGTATTGCACCATCGGTCTGGAAATCTGCTTTTATTACTCCAATCCATAAAAAAGGGAACAAGTCGAACGTAGAAAATTACAGACCTATCTCGAAACTTTGTTTATTTGCTAAGATTTTAGAAAGAATTGTTTATAATCAAGTCTATAACGCGCTTAAGTGTCAATTCAGCCCTGATCAACACGGCTTCCTCCCGAAGCGATCCACTACTTCAAACCCGCTTCTAGCTAGCGATTTCATTATCAAGGCCATGGAAGATGGATTCCAGGTGGATATAATCTATACTGACTGTAGTAAATGTTTTGACCGCATTGATCATTCTGTTCTTTTAAATAAGCTTGTCGTTGCAGGAATCCACGGGGATTTACTACGCTGGTTTTCTTCTTATATAGATAATCGTAGTCAAGCAGTAGTTTTGCGAGGTCATACATCTACTTGGTCATCAATACCGTCAGGCGTGCCGCAGGGATCGCTGTTAGGGCCTCTTTTATTTACGATATTTATTAATGATGTTCAAGATTGCTTTCTAAACTCAAGGATACTACTTTTTGCTGATGACATGAAGATTCTGAAAGTTATTACAAACATTCAAGATTCAATAGACCTTCAGCATGACTTAATAAGATTCCAAAATTATTGCTTAATTAACAATCTAGACCTTAACATATCCAAATGCTTTTACATGACTTATGCGAGAAAAAACACCTCAATTGACTTTAATTATATGTTCTATAATAAAACTATTTCTAAAGTTAGCTCAATTAGAGACTTAGGTGTTGTTTTTGATGATAAATTGCTGTTTGACGATCACATTGATCACATTGTTGGTAAGGCTTCGAGGGCTTTGGGCTTTGTAATGCGACTCTCTGCACATTTTTCTAATATAAAAGTTTTAAAAATTTTATACTGTGCTTTCGTACGCAGTCACCTGGAGTATGCTTCACCCGTTTGGAACCCCCAATATGATAAATATGTGTCGCGTAATGAGGGCATTCAGAAGAGGTTCCTACGATATTTAGACTTTAAAGTGAGACGGCGGTCACTGGATTATACCCACAGATGTAAGCGTTATCATTTCTTACCACTTAATGTTAGGCGTAATATAAGCGATATGTGCAACATATCTAAAATGGTTAACGGACAGATTGATAGCCCTGAATTGCTGCAGAAGATTTATTTCCGGACAAATTTATTGGGTCTTAGAGAACTTTCATTGCTTCATGTACCATTCGCAAGAACGAATTATAGGAGAAACTCATTTTTCATAAGAGCTTGCAGAACTTACAAGGATATGTCATCTTTCATTGATATATCTGCTACAAGTTGCAGAACTATAAGATGTCAACTTGCTAATAACTATTTTGACAGTTTTAGGACGTAATTTACTTTAGTGTTAATTTGAGTTTTAAATGAAGAGTAGTACAGGTCTGGCACCTCGTGCACTGTTGTTAAGAGTAGTACAGGTCTGGTCCCTCGTGCACTGTTGTTAAGAGTAGTACAGGTCTGGTCCCTCGTGCACTGTTGTGAAGAGTAGTACAGGTCTGGTCCCTCGTGCACTGTTGTTAAGAGTAGTACAGGTCTGGGTACCTCGTGCACTGTTGTTAAGAGTAGTACAGGTCTGGCACCTCGTGCACTGTTGTTAAGAGTAGTACAGGTCTGGCACCTCGTGCACTGTTGTTAAGAGTAGTACAGGTCTGGCACCTCGTGCACTGTTGTTAAGAGTAGTACAGGTCTGGCACCTCGTGCACTGTTGTTAAGAGTAGTACAGGTCTGGCACCTTGTGCACTGTTGTTAAGAGTAGTACAGGTCTGGCACCTCGTGCACTGTTGTTAAGAGTAGTACAGGTCTGGCACCTCGTGCACTGTTGTTAAGAGTAGTACAGGTCTGGTACCTCGTGCACTGTTGTTAAGAGTAGTACAGGTCTGGCACCTCGTGCACTGTTGTTAAGAATAGTACAGGTCTGGCACCTCGTGCACTGTTGTTAAGAGTAGTACAGGTCTGGTACCTCGTGCACTGTTGTTAAGAGTAGTACAGGTCTGGCACCTCGTGCACTGTTGTTAAGAGTAGTACAGGTCTGGTCCCTCGTGCACTGTTGTTAAGAGTAGTACAGGTCTGGTCCCTCGTGCACTGTTGTTAAGAGTAGTACAGGTCTGGTCCCTCGTGCACTGTTGTGAAGAGTAGTACAGGTCTGGTCCCTCGTGCACTGTTGTTAAGAGTAGTACAGGTCTGGGTACCTCGTGCACTGTTGTTAAGAGTAGTACAGGTCTGGCACCTCGTGCACTGTTGTTAAGAGTAGTACAGGTCTGGCACCTCGTGCACTGTTGTTAAGAGTAGTACAGGTCTGGCACCTCGTGCACTGTTGTTAAGAGTAGTACAGGTCTGGTCCCTCGTGCACTGTTGTTATCGTCTGTGACATTCTTTTTCCTTTATTCTTTTTCCTTCTCTTTTCCAAATTCTAAATTGCTATATAAGGTCAAACTTGAACAATTATTTAATTTTTTACTCACATATTTGTTATTATCAGTGGGTATTTAATTTCTTCCAGTCATATTGTTTTATATATCGGTGGAGATTTATAATTGGCATTGTTTGGTTAAGGTTTTTGTAAATTGTTATTACTGGCTGTAAATCACCCAAATAAAATTAAATAAATAAATAAAATAAAATAACAGCTCATAAACGTCCACACCGAAATTCGAAAACACATCGGTATGTGGTGGAGATCGAACCCGCGTCTCTCGGACGGGAGGCAGCGGCCCTAGCCACTAGACCGCCGACGCATATACGAGTACATATATTGAAGTTAAACTTTTTTACTAAGTCGAAAGTCGTTTGTTTCCAGTTCCTGGACTCGCGGCTGCACATGAGCTCGGTGCAGTGGGGCGAGGACTGGGCGCCGCTCGCCGCCTACCGCGCCTCGCTGCTCACCGACGCGCCCGACGAGCGCGCGCCGCCCGCCGGCGCCGCGCGCAAGTACGCGCGCAGGCAGCGTACGTACACGCGGCTCCGCCAGCTCATAGTCCGACGAGCGAGATTATAAGCTGACGTAAAATTGTAAACTACAACCGATCATTTACAATTTAACGTATTATTTCTCGTTAGTTTATAATCTATCGATGTCAAATCGTCAAATTGTGAATTGATTAAAAATTGACATGCGACAGAACGCACCTTGCATGCTGATTGGTTCAACGCACTTCAACGACTACAGAATGACAGACAAGAATAGCCGCGCTGGACAGGTCACACGTTTAAAGCAAAAATCTAATCTCTTTGTGAGACTTTCCGCAGTTGGGTTAGAACATTGCAGGCTGAACCACCTGATTGTTCGAAAAGAAAGATGATTCCGTGCTTCGGAAGGCACGTTAAGCCGTTGGTCTCGGCTACTATCTAATCGTTACATGAGCCAAGTCAGTGGCTTTTGGCGGCTCTTGACACCACCAGGGTTTGTGAGGTCGGTTGTCGACCTTACAACCCACACGACGATGATGATGATCTAAACATCCAAATATTATTGATTTCTTTCTTATTGCCATATTTATAATGTTATTGTGATCTCATAACAGACGTAATGTGTATGAAAGATAGTCTATTACAATGAGTTTATTAACTATTATTAAAACAATATCCGTTTTCAGGAGGCCAAGCGGAGGAAGAAGAGGGCGAGGAGAATGCTGACTCCGACCAGGAACATCCCGGGTGAGCCCACAACATGTAGTACACTGTACAGTAGTTAGTGTAGGTAGCGCGCTTCACTGCCGACCGTACTGACAAAAACTGTCTTACAGCAGAAGGGTATCACAGACTTTCAAAAATCAAAATCAAATCATTTGAATATTATACAGGGTTAACAGGAGATGGCCATCCTAATATTAGAGCTGGCAAACATCGAATTTGAACCTTATGGTCGTGTCGATTGCACAATTTTAGAGAGCACTTAAAACGTAAATATCTTAAAATGACAGCTATGCCCTTATTTTAATTTATCATTCGTTCATCACCTCTCTTTCATTGGTCATAAAATCGAAAATGATAACTGGATTTTAAAATTAGAATTAGAGCATGACATTCCGAACCGAGGCCAATGGCGGTCGGCTTCGTTTTAATTTTCGTTTTTTTAGTTTATTTGAGTGTTTAGTGTATAATTTTGATAGTGTATTATTCGAACAATAAACTTTAATAGGACAATTGAAACGCTTGCAATTTGCCGTCAGTTATTGATGACTTGCAGCGACCACGTGGTGGCTTCAGTAATGCTGCTATCATATTACTGGAGCCCTTCACCGTACACAGCACCCTAGTCTTAGGATTAGGGCTGTCTGGGAATCTCATGCTATTTACTTAGCAAAACCACTTGATAGTGGCGAAATACTACAAGTGAAACGCCATAAATAAAAATTAGAATTAGAAGTTTAGACGGGTCAGTAAATGTAACTCTGAAACTATAAGACGGAAAGATCTGTTCCAAGGAACCTTGTCATAGCTTTTAGTGACAAGAATAACTGCATTCATAGATTTAAAATAAACTCGTATTCAATTCGGAAATCGGAGATCGCATTGAAGAAAAAAAAAAGATGCAAAGAATACAATGTATTTTTACCATTTTAGGTGTGATATTTCATAGAAACATTTACTGCTTATGACCTACACAATCAATATCAAAATAGAAATGACGTAAGTATTTTTCTTCAATACGACCGGGTTCAATTCCCAACACGAGTTCTTTTTTTACAAATCTAATAGCGCGGTCCGCCCGCGGCTACGTTCGCGTTGTGTAAGATTTCCCGTGGGAATAAGACTTTCCCGTAAAAAGTATCCCATATGTTGATCCAAGGTACAAACTATCTCTATTCCATCCCAATCCGTTCAGTAGTTTTTGCGTGAAAGAGTAACAAACACCCATCCATACATCCATACTTACAAACTTTTGCGTATAATATTAGTAAGGATTAATGCAGTTTTTCTTGTTACCAAAATCGATGACAAGGTTCCTTAGAACAGATGTTTCTATATCGTATAGTTTGAGAGTTATCCATACTAACCCATCTAAATGGGCCACCCGTATAGTTTGGCAACAAGAGATCTCCAGCTCCTTTAATATTGCACATTATCTTAGATGTCTGTGACGCCCTTTAAAAGATTAATTCGAATTAAGATACAGCGGAAAACTTCCATTATCATGCTCATGGCGATGGGCAACATATTGGTTTATTTATTGTGAAAATTATCAGTCCAGAGCCGTGTTTGTACGGACGACAGTGAAGCAGCCATTATTGAATATACAATACCAACTGAAGCATGTTACAGACCTACCAGAGTATCTGTGGAATGGCCAAAATTGGAACTACGGTGATTTGTATGGAAATGTCAACTTTTAGGACTGTCGTGATTGGTTGAAATACAATTTCGTACTACCACCGCCTTTCATTCCACAGATAGGTTGGCAAGGTCTGTGGCGCTAAACTGCGCAGATTTTAAACATATTTTATATGAACTTGACATGTGTATTTTAAATCAAAATTACCTTATTATTATTTTAGATTATAATATTCATTTAATAAAAAATAAATTGACTAATGTGATGAACTCAAACTAAAACAGGTCCAAAACTCGTGTTGTCTTTTTCTTACTCGTATCATAAGAAAAGGATGCCATAATTTAAGACCAGCCATAGTTTGTGTTTGCCAATATATTTTATACACTTAATCTGTATTTATTAGTATGTAAGTATTATCTTGGACTGTAGTTAGTACTAAAATAATGACATCAATTTATCTGTGTACTAGATATTAAGTAAATGTAGGTAGATAGTCGATACTGGGAATAAACTGTATGTTCATAATAAACGGTATTTTTATATTCTACCAAAATGTGTTGTCCTTTTTACTAACTGTCGCTCCGACCGATATAATCTGGAAGGTGAACTAACAAACCCATGCTAAAAGAAAAAGTGATTCTTAGACACGGAATATAAAACAAATTCCGTGTTTTCAGACGTTGAAAGTCAACGATACAACTTTTGTTTTTGGCAAGTGAAGATTTCGTCTTTAGGGTTATCGGCTTGTCGCACGTGTATGAACCCAATATGCACTTGTGCATCGTCGCCATGCTCGGCGTCACGGCTTAGTGTGCGTTGCGTCGTCATATAGTTCATACAATCATAAAGTCAAACAGGTCCTCATTTTTTGACTTGTACTTTCAGCGCTGAAAATATTTGACACTAATGGGAGATTTTCTGACAGCTCTTTAAAAAATAAAAATAATAGTTCGAATTAAGACGATAGATGGCGCCGTGCCAGGTGTACTTCGTGGATTCTTTTTTTTTATGGCCCTGGGTGACTTGCCGGATTTCTTCGAATCCACGAATCGTCAACGCCAATCGTCAAGCATATCGAAGATTTATGATATTTTTTAATTGGCTTTCCAAAAATCCCCCATTACATCGCAACTTTGACCATCCTAGTAGTCAGCCTTTTCAATTCAAAATAGCCCTTGACTTGGCTTAGCGACGGCACTATAATGTTGTATTATTATACTTTTTTACTTGAGTTCCGGGAAACTAAATCGGTGAGTGCTGGCATTATATTAAAATGTTTGGTTTAGTTGTGATGCGAGAGTAGAAAATAATTGTAGTCGGTTTCGCTTCATCAATAAAGTGTCGACCCCGTAGCCAAGTTGGTAGTGTGCCTGCCTGCAAAGCACAGGGTGGTGGGTTCGAATCCCGCCCAGAGTAAACATTCGTGTGATGAACACTTCTGTTTGCCTAGTGTCTGGATGTTGTTATTAAGCATTATATTTATCTATTTATATATGTATATCAGCTGTCTGATACCGATAGTACAAGCTCTGCTTAGTTTGGAATCAGATGGTCGTGTGTGAGATGTCCCCACATATTATATTAAATTTATCAATAAATCACACGGATATTTGGATGTTTGTTCCGCCTTCACGCTTAAAGTACTCAACGGATTTGGATGAAATTTGGAATGGAGAAAGTTTTGTAACCTGGATTAACACATAGGATACTTTTTATGGGAAAAAGTCCTATTCCTACGGGAAAATCTTACATAACACGGGCGGAGCGCTAGTAATCTATATTGGATAATGAAACCAAATAGATGCTCGATGCTTGATCAAGTAAAAATATTGTAATCCAGTCAAAAAGCTTGGATCAAGTAAATACGTATCGTGCTAGAGATCAAGTTGCTTGAGCGGTAAGGAAGCTGTACGCTTCAATGCATCATGTATTCTGTAGTCTCTACCACAATTTTTATTATCTTTTATTGCCAATGGTAGTTGTTTTTTGACAGTATATCAATTATTTCAAGAAAATTATGTTTTGTTTATACTTCAGGTAGAGATAAAGAGAAATGAAACAGATTATTATTGGGCCCGGGTTTAGCTAGATACCCGGGTCAGCAAAGGAGATAGGCAGGTCGCTTGAAAACTATCAAATTTTCTTAGGTAGGTAATTATTTATGCTGTCATGAAATTTTGTATGATTGTGCAGATTGGTAAACTGTACGATATCATGTAAAACATAATATAAAAATCTCCTGAGAAAACTTAATAATTATAACCATAATCCAGGTAATAACCCAACGTGCAGTATTAGCAACCGCGACAATAAAGTGTCCGGTCACACACAAGCGGTCTGCCTGCCCATCTCCTTAGCGCGGTTTCGTAACTATGTCCGATCCGAATCTGTGAAATAAGGTCCGGCGTGGTCGTATCGCTATTTGTATGGCAGCTTACGTACTCGATCCGATTTCCATACGTCATCCGAACCCGAACATCCATACAAATAGTTTTATGAATATTCAGGACCGATTTTCTCGGATTCGGATCAGACGTTGTGCGTAACCGCTCTTATTGTACCGAATTTCAGGATATATGCAACAAAAAACATTAAACCGAACCTTCTGCCATCATGTTCCAGCTGGCGACGCCGCAATCTGCGCTCGCGCCTATCCGTGACCACCAGACGCGTCTCCCTCCCGCGCCGGCGCCGCGCTCCCCCCTCCCCGCAACGCTCCGACTCCTCCATCGATGAAGGGTCAGAGAGGAGCGAGACTGAAGGCAGCTCGTGCTACAGCCTGAGGTAAAGTAGACCTTACGCCCCGCTGTTACAGCCCACACTCGATAAAGCCCCCCCCCC
This sequence comes from Carpatolechia fugitivella, assembly GCA_951230895.1. Taxonomy (NCBI): domain Eukaryota; kingdom Metazoa; phylum Arthropoda; class Insecta; order Lepidoptera; family Gelechiidae; genus Carpatolechia; species Carpatolechia fugitivella. The sequence continues at coordinate 381,179 of OX579658.1, forward strand.
ATCCGCAATGCTCCGACCCCCTCCATCGATGAAGGGTCAGAGAGAAGCTTCACACTCGTCTGTTTATAGGTTCGTAAGTCCTTTTCACCTTTTAAAGATTAAAAAGGGACAGGCTATCCTAATAGGGCTTGCAAACATCGAATTTGAACCATATGGACGCGTCGATTGCACAATTTTAGAGTGCACGTAAAACATCCGACTTAAAAGCTCTTAATCCGACAGCTATGCCCTTATTTTAGGTTATCATTCGTTCATCTGATTCATCACCTCTCTTTTATTGGTCATATAAACGAAAAGGATAGCTGGATTTTAAAATTAGAATTAGAGAATGACTTCCCGAATCGGGGCATGTGGTGCAGTAATTACAGCATTAAATATAGTTCGCAACCTGTTGACGTATCGGTGGTTGCCCCTACAGACGCAGCAAGCGCCGCCGCCGCCCGTCCTGCGCCGGCGCGGACACGCCGCCCGCGCCGCCGCGACCCACCAAACTCGCGAGGACACTCTCGCCCAGGTAAAGCTACTTGAAACAAGGCTTCTTTTCATTTAATTATACGACGTGTTAGCTAATTAACACTAAACCTCTCGGGCGGTGGACAGTGGTGGTCAGCCCATGAAACTGAACTACTTTTTAAAATTCGCAAAATATGTTTAAAATTGACTCGATCAGCTGATCAGTTGGTATGAAAAGTTTTTTTTTAAATAATGTGGAGTTTCTGGACAAAAGTTGTTCAGTTTTATGTTGATTTTGCGTTATTGAGCTGACACGTTGTATTTGCCAAACTACAAGAGAATAAGAGCGCGATCTCGCCGTCAAACCTCATAGTTTAGATTTAAGACCAAATTGTTCTTACCTTAAAATGAATATTTAAAAAAATAAAAGGCCTTACATAACTCCTACAGCTCGTTCACAGTTATTTTACCTCTGACAGCATTATCCAATAGTAGACTGTATGACAAGGGAGCAAAGAATACTATACTCCACAATCGGATGATACAATGACAAACCTCTGGCGTTTAAAATAACTGTGAACGAGCTGTAACAGACCTACCGCCTTACCCTGCGTTCCGATACACGCTGAAATCGATTAAAGCACCCGTAATCGCGTTCCGAATTACTGTCAGTTGTCAAAACTCATACGTTATTTTGCTTTTCTGATCGCTGACAGCGCTGAAAGTCTGATTCGGAATGCGCCCTTATATGTGCAATAAAAGACGACGCTAGTAGTCATATAACATTGTATTTCAACCAATCACGAATGTTCTATTCTTTAAGAGTCTGTGTTTGGCCTATGATTGTTATGTTCTACTGTGTTTATTGTCAAAAGAAAAGTTGTCTATGTTTATAAGAAAACTAGCTGTCCGCCCCAGCTACACTCGCGTTATGTAACTAGCTGTCCGCCCCAGCTACACTCGCGTTATGTAACTAGCTGTCCGCCCCAGCTACACTCGCGTTATGTAACTAGCTGTCCGCCCCAGCTACACTCGCGTTATGTAACTAGCTGTCCGCCCCAGCTACACTCGCGTTATGTAACTAGCTGTCCGCCCCAGCTACACTCGCGTTATGTAACTAGCTGTCCGCCCCAGCTACACTCGCGTTATGTAACTAGCTGTCCGCCCCAGCTAACTAGCTGTCCGCCCCAGCTACACTCGCGTTATGTAACTAGCTGTCCGCCCCAGCTACACTCGCTTTATGTAACTAGCTGTCCGCCCCAGCTACACTCGCGTCATGTAACTAGCTGTCCGCCCCAGCTACACTCGCGTTATGTAACTAGCTGTCCGCCCCAGCTACACTCGCGTTATGTAACTAGCTGTCCGCCCCAGCTACACTCGCGTTATGTAACTAGCTGTCCGCCCCAGCTACACTCGCTTTATGTAACTAGCTGTCCGCCCCAGCTACACTCGCGTTATGTAACTAGCTGTCCGCCCCAGCTACACTCGCGTTATGTAACTAGCTGTCCGCCCCAGCTACACTCGCGTTATGTAACTAGCTGTCCGCCCCAGCTACACTCGCGTTATGTAACTAGCTGTCCGCCCCAGCTACACTCGCGTTATGTAACTAGCTGTCCGCCCCAGCTACACTCGCGTTATGTAACTAGCTGTCCGCCCCAGCTACACTCGCGTTATGTAACTAGCTGTCCGCCCCAGCTACACTCGCGTTATGTAACTAGCTGTCCGCCCCAGCTACACTCGCGTTATGTAACTAGCTGTCCGCCCCAGCTACACTCGCTTTATGTAACTAGCTGTCCGCCCCAGCTACACTCGCGTTATGTAACTAGCTGTCCGCCCCAGCTACACTCGCGTTATGTAACTAGCTGTCCGCCCCAGCTACACTCGCGTTATGTAACTAGCTGTCCGCCCCAGCTACACTCGCGTTATGTAACTAGCTGTCCGCCCCAGCTACACTCGCGTTATGTAACTAGCTGTCCGCCCCAGCTACACTCGCGTTATGTAACTAGCTGTCCGCCCCAGCTACACTCGCGTTATGTAACTAGCTGTCCGCCCCAGCTACACTCGCGTTATGTAACTAGCTGTCCGCCCCAGCTACATTCGCGTTATGTAACTAGCTGTCCGCCCCAGCTACACTCGCGTTATGTAACTAGCTGTCCGCCCCAGCTACACTCGCATTATGTAACTAGCTGTCCGCCCCAGCTACATTCGCGTTATGTAACTAGCTGTCCGCCCGCGTTATGTAACTAGCTGTCCGCCCCAGCTACACTCGCTTTATGTAACTAGCTGTCCGCCCCAGCTACACTCGCGTTATGTAAGATTTTCCGTGGGAATAAGACATTTTCCCGTAAAAAGTATCCAAGCCTATGTGTTAATCCTGGGTACAAACTATCTCCATTCCAAATTTCATCCAAGTCCGTTGAATATTTTAAGCGTGAAGGCGGAACAAACATCCAAATATATTTTCACATTTATAATATTAGTGTGATGTGATTATTTCTACTAATCGATACAAAAATAGATTAGTGTCCTAAAGAAGTGCGTGTATAATGTTAGCAGCAGCAGTTTGAGCGCCGGCAGCGACAGCAAGCAACACCGGGTCACCGCGCTGGTGCACCACGCACCCGACACCGAGTGAGTCTTACTTAACCTCTTATAGTCGGGCCACTTTATGAAGCGACTTTTGAAGTTTCATGTACTTACCAAAGAACGATAACCTTGTACCAGCGTACAAATAAAAAACAAGAAAAGATGCACTTTTGAAGCATACTTCTTAGATATAATCAAAGAACTTTAAATTTTACACTACTTCTATGATAAATTACAGCTGCTATGCAGTAGCGTGACCACCATACAAGCCAAAAAGCCCGGCATGCCCTAATGCGTCAACGGATCAATCGCGCGTTTCGCCTCGGCATCCTTAGCTATAATTCTAGGCGACACACACATACAAAACAACGTTTCGCGTTCGTGTCGATACGAAACGTGTCTCGGAATTGCTCGGAAGCTCGGAACGCCCCGTGACTCGGGACTAGTCATCTCACTCCGACCCGTGGGCTTTTATGGGGCATGCTTTTGCGTCTCTTTTACTCTTACGCAATCTTATGGAGATGTGCGACGTCGTACTAGATTTCGGGAAAAATTAAGCCGGGCTTGCGCATGAAACCAGCCTTCCGCATTTGAATGTAGTGGTAAATTGAGTAATGATGCGAACCTATGTTCGGGACGGTTACGTTGCATTCTTCTGTTGTTGACAATTGTTGTTTGAGCGGGTGATAATTGGTGCAATTTCTATTTTCTTGTTAAAAAATTTAGTTTTGTGTAGGATTTGCGTTTAAAATGAGTGTAGATCTGGGTGATATTGTTCCGTGTAGTGATTTGAAGTGTGTGCAAAGTTTAACAAGCGGGGGAAAGGTAAAGTCATTGACCTTTCCCGATAAATAGCAGCTTATTTCTTCGCCAAAACCAACACCAGATTTGTTGATTTCTCAGTCAAGTAAGTCTCATAAAAGACAATTTAATAGATCTGTGTACAAAACTCATTGGGTAGCTGGATGCTCGCATTCCAATAAGTTATATTGGTGGTGTTGCATATTCTTTTCCAACGAGAAAAATGCATGGAATACGTTTAGTTATGACGATTTGAATAACATATCTAATGCCATAAAAAGGCACCAAAACTCACAAAAACACATGAACGCTGTTATTTCTTTTTGTAATTTTGGTAAACAGCGTTTAGAAGCTTCTTTATCTCGTCAGTTACCTATCTGACGAAATCTCAAAACATAACTCGCGCGTCGACCACAATCGTAGTGTTTTTCAGAGACTAGTAGATATTGTTTGTCATTTAGCACAACAAGAACTGCCTTTCAGAGGGCATGATGAGACCAAAACTTCATTAAATAAAGGAAATTTCTTAGAATTAGTATCTTTGCTTTCGAAATACGATCTCGTCTTGGAAAAACACATGCAATGCCAAAATAGCAGCAAACCGGGGCCAAGTTATTTATCTAACAAAATTCAAAAGGATGTTATTCATTCAGTAGTATTATTCATTCCTACGAAAATATATCGTCGGCATGCCCTACCATTAGACCATAGGCACGCCACTGCTGCTATGTGAGCGCAACAATTTAAAAAAGCTATAACAAAAATATTAGGCCGACGCGTAAAAGTTACGTCGGCCGTAATATATATTTTTTTAATTCCCAGTGTTGTCACTATCAGTACCAGCCTGATAGCAGTTATAACGTGAGTACGCTCAAGAGTTACTTTATGGGTATAGGTATTTTGTTATCTATCATTGTTGCGATTGTGAAGGGTACATCGGCGTCTTTTGTACTTAAAATTTTGAGAAAAGATAATTAGTTATTCCGTGTAGTCTTATTAATGTTTCGGTTCAGTCAGTCAGTCTTTCGTTTTCGTGCGCAGTGGCTACATGTGTTTTGTTTCGGTTTCTCAAAGTATTATTTTACGGTTCGGCTCTCTTTTGGACTGCCTGCTTTTTTTTTAAATACCTGTATTTAATTATAATTCTAAACGGTCGATCTGTTAATTTTAATATGACATCTGCGTATTTTCATATAATATTATAATCTGTACATTGATAGTATCAAATAAATGATTTCATTCTGTGATACTTCACAGAATGTGTATGTTGATTATTTCCAATAACAAAATATCGTCAACACCGATTGTAATACAAAATTTAATAAAGTACTAAATCATTTTTTTTTCGTAACTAATTACGAAAATAATAAATTTCAAAGAGGTAGGCATCTTTGTAAGTAAATATAAGAAATGAAAAGTCTGACTGAAATACTGGTTACTATACAAAGTCAACCATTACACTACGGGACATCACTATTTACGTCACAATGGCATACTTCAAAAGTCGCTTCATAACGTGGCCCGACTTTAATTTACACATTTACAAATCTTGTTGTAGTTGGTTTGTTATTTCTAGTGTGTTATTGTTTCATTGATTGTGTATATACACTCACCGGCACAACTAACCGCCCACCCTTCATTTCAGGGAATACTCGTGATTCTTTATAATTCTATTAGTTACATTACAGCTGATGTTAGTTAAAAAGTAGTTAATTTAACGTTTATTTAAATGTGTTTAATTTATCGTAAAATTATCAATAAAATAACAATAAGCGTAGTTTAAAATTAACCCGAAATACAAGGGTGGCGGTTAGATGTGCCGGTGAATATATATATTTTTGATTAAGAATATTATAATCTAAATATTTGTATATGAATACTTATTGTGCACGTCTAATCCGCTTCTCTGCACTCATTCTCGCTTCCTAGGTCTGCTGTAAGACATTTCTTTGGAAATAAGCAGTACCTGTTGTGTCGTTTTACTTTTTGTTTGTATTTAATGTAATGTTTCTGTGTACAATAAGTAATAAAATAAATAAATAAAATCATTTGGAAATAATCACTTTGGGCACTGATAGGTACATTACAACTGTTGTAAGCAATTTCAATTTGTTACACAGCTTCGATCATTTCAAATCGCGATGTTTACTGTCAACAATGTTTAGAAACGTTTCCAAACATTTTGAAACAATACTATTGTTCCCACACTGGATGTTTATGATTGTTTATGAACATTTCTAAACATCGGTGTAAGAGCACCACTAGGGGGCCGTTTCACGAAACTACAAGTTACTAATTGTACAATTCGATGTACATTGCGTAGATAACTATAAGGGCTTACAGTTTAGGCGCATTGGCTACGCAATGAATATTAAATCGAAACTTGTATTTTCGTGAAACTGATGTCAAATGTTGTCGGCAGGAGTGGCAGCGGCAGTCGCGCCATGTCGCTCACCTCGCCCCGCTCGCCGCACGAGCCGCGCGCGCCGCTCACCCCGCTCACCCCGCGCGCCCCGCTCGCCCCGCCCACCCCGCTCGCGCGCTCCTTTGACCACTAAACTAGAGACTGACTAGTAAGCTTATACATCGAATTTAACTGCCAATGTCAATATCTTAGTCATTATTACAAAATCACTTAGGAGGAAACTCCACAGGCGCCGCGTTCCGAATGTAATCGACCACAGCACCCGTAATCGTGTACCGAATTACTGTCAGCGAGCGAAACTATTTTTTTTTCATCCCATCTATTCAAAAAGTGACGATTGGTTCGCACATAATTGCGCCCAAAGTAGGTCTTAGAAGCCCACGGGCGAGAAATTGATTTAAATTTGGAACATGAATATTTGCTCATAATTCTGCGACTGCAGATATCGAATGTATGTTAAAAGTTACTGGCCAGTAAGATAGATGCCATTCAGCCAAATAAAAAAAAGATAACATTTAAAATTTCGAATTACATCTGCCTACTATTGTCTTTCTAAACGCTGCTGATGGCGCTGAAAGTCTCATTTGGAATGCACCCCAAGTTTGCATCTTGTGTACTAACAGACAATCGGCTAATGAGAGAGAAGCGATCACCAAGTGAAAGCACGGCTTGTTTGACGGTTGTGTTTTTACTAATTTAAAAACTCGCTACACTTGTCGACAAAAAGGAATAGGTTACGGCGACGGCGGCACGCTGTTGAGAGAAAAATATTTTTGTGCTCTCCATACAAAATGGGTCGGTCGGTCGTGAGTCTCACTTTGTATGGAGAGACCAAATATTTTTGTCGCAGAAATTTTTTCGTGAAAAGTTGTTCAGTTTGACGAGTACTGTCACTACACGGCGGGAACAAAACGATGTAAATTTCATGCTGTATAACGTTAAAAAATCGATTAGTTGATGAATATTGATGTAAAATATATTAATTGTGCCATATCTTTTCTATTATTGCCATTACCATCTATTATGAACAATGTTTCTAGCAGCTTGAAGCAGCTTAGTGTTTCACTTAAGGATAATGGTTAGATTGTTTGTTTTTGGTTTAATTTTACGTTTTGTAAGCTTGATTTTTATTTTGAGTTTTTTTTTTGCTGTCAGAATATTGTGTTTTTTTGTTGTAAGTCAACAGGAATGTTACATATTTTATAGCTATAAATTAGTCTGTTTATTTTTTGAAGTTTTTATTTGAAATACTTGACAACATGACTTGTTTGTTAGTGTTGTAATAACATTCTTGCAATAAAAGACTTGAGTCAAATAACGTTGTTGTTATTTTTTCCCCTTCAATGAATACGATTATAAAATAATATTAAATAATAATAATTAATTGTCTTCTTATTACTGGTAATAATTTTTATAATTCATTTATTTATTATTAAGACTTCTAATAAGAAGGTCGGGAAGATTATGGTTGCGCTCTTGCGGTCGAAGCGCGTGCGCGTCACAAATGGGATATTCTATGACGTCTATTAAAACGGCAACAAAGACGTTTTTTGCAAAATATTTAACTAGAGCATTGTTATTATTGTTACATCATGTTATTAAATAACAAAGTTGTAAATATGTTTTTTTGCGCGGAAACAATATTTTAATTTAATGACGTAGATATATAACTTGACATCCTAATACCCCAGGAGCGTCACAATGACGCGGCTGATACATTTATTGTTTTTGAATAAAATTTATTTACCTGTTTGTTATGTTGAGATGAGAAATATTGTGAAAGCTGTGTCGTAAGAGGTAGATGTGATGATATCTTGCTACGCCCGCCCTCTAGTGGTGAGTAGCAAACTTAATTTACGAAATCGATAAAAGTTACGATAATGCCGCTCGATGGCGCTCTGTTCGTCAAACTCAGAAGATCACTTATGTGGCGCTCATGGCTTGACATACTCAGTCAGTTTTCAAGTATGTCAAGCCATGAGCGCCACATATTACCCAGCTCTTCGGAACGTTTACGGAGAGAGCATCCCGACTGAGCGCTGACCGTGTTCATCACACATTACTCAGCTCTTTAGAAACGTTTATGGAGAGACCTTTAAATAAATTATTAAATAAATTATGACAAGCTATGGAGCAAGCTGCATGGAGAGACAGAGCTACCGAGTGAAATAGTGTCAATGTTTAGGTATTGGTACAGCCACCAACAGAACAGTGTGAGGTGGGCGGGAGCACACTCGGACGTGTATAGGTTGGAATGCGGGGTGAGGCAGGGGGGGTTGACCTCGCCGCGCCTTTTCAACCTGTACATGAACCAGCTGATCGGGGAGCTCAGCAGCGCTAATGTCGGATGCTCTATTGGCGGGGTAACATTAGCTACGCAGATGACATGGTGCTGTTGAGCCCGTCGATTGGTGGGCTGCGGAAACTCCTGCACATTTGTGAGTCATATGCTGGGGCCCATGGGCTCAGATACAACCCTAAGAAGAGTGAGTACATGATCTTTAAAGCTGGTGCCAAAAGCTACTCTTCAGCATCACCTATTACTCTTTGTGGTGCGACCTTGAAAAGGGTAAGCAAGTTTAAGTATCTGCTGGGTCACTGAGGACTTATCTGACAATGAGGACATCGAAAGGGAACGCAGGGTCGAAGGGTCGCTGTCTATTCGATGTAACATGCTGGCTCGTAGGTTTGCTCGCTGTACTGTACCAGTAAAAGCAACTTTATTTCAAGCTTACTGTCAGTCGTTTTACGCGTGCAGCCTATGGACCAGCTACACTCAGCGGGCATACAGCGCCCTGCGTGTCCAGTACAATAACGCGTTCAGGGTGCTGATAGGGCTGCCGCGGTTTTGCAGCGCCTCGACGATGTTCGCGCAGGCGCACACAGACGATTTCTTTGCCATTATTAGAAAGCGGAGCGCCTCGCTGCTTAACCGCTTCCGGCACAGCACTAACGGCATCCTGAGCGCATTGGCCGAGCGGTGGGACTCACCGATGGTGCACGGGTGGATGAAGCTGCATACCAGCTCATCACCCTTTGTACAATAATATTTTGATAATTGATTATATATTTTGTTTTTTATTGTATGACATTTTAATTTGATTTAATTTTATTTTGATTTAATTTTATTTAATTTTACTTTTTATTTAATTTGATTGATTTGATTTTTATTGTATGACATTTTTAATTTGATTTGATTTGATTTGTTTTTATATTTTTAAATTAATTGAATTTTTTGAATAAGGATGTAAATCTGAAATAAATGAATTTTAATGTAATTTTATTTAAACCTTTGCAATTATACTATCATCTTTATCGCGTGGGTTTGTAGGGTAGATAAATAGATATTGCATATACTACCTTCTAGGTAAATTTAACAAGGAAGGACCGTGGGTGGAGACCCTCATTATGACAGACTCCAAGTCCAAATTTCATGTGAAGGAAAACCCATGAAGAACTTATTCCTTAGAACTCAGTAATAACAAAATCACGTCGCCGCATTATTAAATCACACAACTGTTGAATGAATGAGTAATACAATTTCGTTGTAATGAATGAAATTACAATGCACTGCGCGTATTCAATGCGCCGCTTGTCATAGTATTAAGTTTTATAGTATTTCGTTGTAGTCAGTAGAAATGTTCTGGATGATCTATTTAAAGAAGTTACTCGCTGTTATTTATTCCATTCCGACCTCGCATGTAAATTGTGTGTAATCAAGGAGCTTCTTTTATTCATATATCGGTTGTTATTTATATTTCTAGGTATTCATAGTGTCTTAGTGTCTTAATGTCTTAATGGAGTGGTTTTTACTCTGTTGCTTAAGAACCTGATCCCAAGACGAAATCGTCGTAGGGCTGACCACTCGACAGTTCCTCTCATATTCCCGCACCCCCCCCCCCCCCTCATACACACATTCTCCCCCCCCCCCCCTCTCACACACACATACCAAGCGAGATCTTAGGAATAGTTCATATTTATTCTTTAGTACCTTAAGTTATTATTACTTAAACTATATAATATGTACAGCCTTAAGCTATAAACTATAAATTAATAGATAAATAATATGTATTGGGACACAGTTACAATCTCATATCATATTATATTACTGTATTCAGATGAAGAGCGGTGCCTCCTAACACAGGCCTATAAAGCCTAAAGGGAGACACCAGCCCCTTTGTAATGGTAGAAAACTGTTTTAAAATGAAATAAATACATTTTTATTTTTATTTTTATTTATTATGTCTTTATATGTGTTTTTTCACGTCTTATGCAATATAAAATTAATAACGGCTGATTCTTCTTCCTATCCTTGTCTTGCATCAATATCTTTAGTCTAACTCCTATATGCATCCTCGGACAGTCCGCGCACCTCAGTGAAGTCTGCAGCCCGACTCTTCTACTTGATCGCGGGAATTTCAAGGCTGACGAGCGACTTCACTAATCCTGGTGTCAGTGCTATAGATCCACCAAAGGCCACTGCACTGACATGGCTCCTGTAACGCTAGCAGCCGGGACCCATGGCCGTGCTTTCCGAAGCACCTTTATTGTCGGACGATCAGGTAATTGAGCATGCAATGTGCTAACCAAACGAGGTAAAGTCACACAAAGTCATTTTGTTTCTATTTGTGTCATTTTGGTCCTCCGTAATGAGACACAAACGTTCGACCGCACGATCACGCACGGGAGCTGAATCTTCTGATAATATTTTCATCCGCCATAAAATGTCTTGTATTCGCTAAATTGCTACTCCTCATCTCCTCTATCACCTGGTACTACTTTCAAACTTCTTCTGATATACTTAACAAATCAACTAATATCTAAAAACCGTGTTAGGTATCTATTAATTTTTTGTAACCTCAATATTAGGGACCAATGACATCATGGCCCACTTGTGCACATGTAGAGAGTAATCGCACAATACCGGTAATAATTATTGTATAGCTGCATTTCTATTTATTCTTCCGTAATATAGGTATACTTACATACATTAATGTAAAAGATTGTCTGTTTATTAACATAATAAAATGTCAATTTCGTGCTAAGAGTTAGGGAGAGTTAGTTCAGCTATTATAGTTAGGTAAACGAAAATATGGCAACAACACAATGATCGCATGGCTTAACATGATTATGCAGTAAAATACATGCAGCGTGGGCAGGCTCCCACAAGGACGATCTGGTGAAGGCCGCCGGAAGCCGTCCGACTTGGACACGGGTAGCGCAGGACTGGAAGTTGTGGAGATCCTTAGGGGAGGCCTTCGTCCAGCAATGGACGTCTTTTAGCCAACTAAGCTGATGCAGTAACATTACAGGTTTTTTTAAGGAATGCAACCACTTTTCAGGGAAATGAAGATACTAGCAGAAGTGCAATGGTCTCATTAAGAAATATTTCAAATTTTCAGCAGGTGAATAATAATTAAAAACGATCCGAACCGGGAGCAGAAACATAGTGAAGATTATAAAGGTTCGACCACAAACAAACATTGATTGAAAAGTCAGCGCTAATCAGAGGAGTAGTGTCGTCGTCGTGTTGACAGTCCACCGCTAACTTGCGGTTTAGAGCCCCTTCACACTGCCGCCGCGCCGCCGGTTTGTCGGCGATTCGAGATAAGATTGTAAATTTCTCTTTCAATAAACGCGGTTTAGCGTCTCAGAGTACGACTACACGTAGCGTTCACGTACTTTTTCCTTAAACGCTACGAAGCCACGACGTAGAATGCGACAATTAGAAATATTTTGTTCATGATTAGGATGGGCACTCAAAAAAATAATGTAAGGCATAGTTAGCATATTGCAGGCTGTAGGTTAAGTAGATGGCCTCGGCTATCAATGCTATATTTACATGCATGTCAGGTCTTCAGTTTTATAATTTAATACCAGGGTTTGTGAGGTCGATCTCATGACACGATAAGAAAATTGATCCACCACTGGAACACGTCCATTTGAGGATTCATAGTGTAATATAAAAACAGTACGTAGCGAACATGGCTACGCTAAGAAACAACAAGAGAATAAGAGCGCGATCTCGCCGTCAAACCTCATAGTTTAGATTTAAGACCAAATTGTTCTTACCTTAAAATGAATATTTAAAAAAATAAAAGGCCTTACATAACTCCTACAGCTCGTTCACAGTTATTTTACCTCTGACAGCATTATCCAATAGTAGACTGTATGACAAGGGAGCAAAGAATACTATACTCCACAATCGGATGATACAATGACAAACCTCTGGCGTTTAAAATAACTGTGAACGAGCTGTAACAGACCTACCGCCTTACCCTGCGTTCCGATACACGCTGAAATCGATTAAAGCACCCGTAATCGCGTTCCGAATTACTGTCAGTTGTCAAAACTCATACGTTATTTTGCTTTTCTGATCGCTGACAGCGCTGAAAGTCTGATTCGGAATGCGCCCTTATATGTGCAATAAAAGACGACGCTAGTAGTCATATAACATTGTATTTCAACCAATCACGAATGTTCTATTCTTTAAGAGTCTGTGTTTGGCCTATGATTGTTATGTTCTACTGTGTTTATTGTCAAAAGAAAAGTTGTCTATGTTTATAAGAAAACTAGCTGTCCGCCCCAGCTACACTCGCGTTATGTAACTAGCTGTCCGCCCCAGCTACACTCGCGTTATGTAACTAGCTGTCCGCCCCAGCTACACTCGCGTTATGTAACTAGCTGTCCGCCCCAGCTACACTCGCGTTATGTAACTAGCTGTCCGCCCCAGCTACACTCGCGTTATGTAACTAGCTGTCCGCCCCAGCTACACTCGCGTTATGTAACTAGCTGTCCGCCCCAGCTACACTCGCGTTATGTAACTAGCTGTCCGCCCCAGCTAACTAGCTGTCCGCCCCAGCTACACTCGCGTTATGTAACTAGCTGTCCGCCCCAGCTACACTCGCTTTATGTAACTAGCTGTCCGCCCCAGCTACACTCGCGTCATGTAACTAGCTGTCCGCCCCAGCTACACTCGCGTTATGTAACTAGCTGTCCGCCCCAGCTACACTCGCGTTATGTAACTAGCTGTCCGCCCCAGCTACACTCGCGTTATGTAACTAGCTGTCCGCCCCAGCTACACTCGCTTTATGTAACTAGCTGTCCGCCCCAGCTACACTCGCGTTATGTAACTAGCTGTCCGCCCCAGCTACACTCGCGTTATGTAACTAGCTGTCCGCCCCAGCTACACTCGCGTTATGTAACTAGCTGTCCGCCCCAGCTACACTCGCGTTATGTAACTAGCTGTCCGCCCCAGCTACACTCGCGTTATGTAACTAGCTGTCCGCCCCAGCTACACTCGCGTTATGTAACTAGCTGTCCGCCCCAGCTACACTCGCGTTATGTAACTAGCTGTCCGCCCCAGCTACACTCGCGTTATGTAACTAGCTGTCCGCCCCAGCTACACTCGCGTTATGTAACTAGCTGTCCGCCCCAGCTACACTCGCTTTATGTAACTAGCTGTCCGCCCCAGCTACACTCGCGTTATGTAACTAGCTGTCCGCCCCAGCTACACTCGCGTTATGTAACTAGCTGTCCGCCCCAGCTACACTCGCGTTATGTAACTAGCTGTCCGCCCCAGCTACACTCGCGTTATGTAACTAGCTGTCCGCCCCAGCTACACTCGCGTTATGTAACTAGCTGTCCGCCCCAGCTACACTCGCGTTATGTAACTAGCTGTCCGCCCCAGCTACACTCGCGTTATGTAACTAGCTGTCCGCCCCAGCTACACTCGCGTTATGTAACTAGCTGTCCGCCCCAGCTACATTCGCGTTATGTAACTAGCTGTCCGCCCCAGCTACACTCGCGTTATGTAACTAGCTGTCCGCCCCAGCTACACTCGCATTATGTAACTAGCTGTCCGCCCCAGCTACATTCGCGTTATGTAACTAGCTGTCCGCCCGCGTTATGTAACTAGCTGTCCGCCCCAGCTACACTCGCTTTATGTAACTAGCTGTCCGCCCCAGCTACACTCGCGTTATGTAAGATTTTCCGTGGGAATAAGACATTTTCCCGTAAAAAGTATCCAAGCCTATGTGTTAATCCTGGGTACAAACTATCTCCATTCCAAATTTCATCCAAGTCCGTTGAATATTTTAAGCGTGAAGGCGGAACAAACATCCAAATATATTTTCACATTTATAATATTAGTGTGATGTGATTATTTCTACTAATCGATACAAAAATAGATTAGTGTCCTAAAGAAGTGCGTGTATAATGTTAGCAGCAGCAGTTTGAGCGCCGGCAGCGACAGCAAGCAACACCGGGTCACCGCGCTGGTGCACCACGCACCCGACACCGAGTGAGTCTTACTTAACCTCTTATAGTCGGGCCACTTTATGAAGCGACTTTTGAAGTTTCATGTACTTACCAAAGAACGATAACCTTGTACCAGCGTACAAATAAAAAACAAGAAAAGATGCACTTTTGAAGCATACTTCTTAGATATAATCAAAGAACTTTAAATTTTACACTACTTCTATGATAAATTACAGCTGCTATGCAGTAGCGTGACCACCATACAAGCCAAAAAGCCCGGCATGCCCTAATGCGTCAACGGATCAATCGCGCGTTTCGCCTCGGCATCCTTAGCTATAATTCTAGGCGACACACACATACAAAACAACGTTTCGCGTTCGTGTCGATACGAAACGTGTCTCGGAATTGCTCGGAAGCTCGGAACGCCCCGTGACTCGGGACTAGTCATCTCACTCCGACCCGTGGGCTTTTATGGGGCATGCTTTTGCGTCTCTTTTACTCTTACGCAATCTTATGGAGATGTGCGACGTCGTACTAGATTTCGGGAAAAATTAAGCCGGGCTTGCGCATGAAACCAGCCTTCCGCATTTGAATGTAGTGGTAAATTGAGTAATGATGCGAACCTATGTTCGGGACGGTTACGTTGCATTCTTCTGTTGTTGACAATTGTTGTTTGAGCGGGTGATAATTGGTGCAATTTCTATTTTCTTGTTAAAAAATTTAGTTTTGTGTAGGATTTGCGTTTAAAATGAGTGTAGATCTGGGTGATATTGTTCCGTGTAGTGATTTGAAGTGTGTGCAAAGTTTAACAAGCGGGGGAAAGGTAAAGTCATTGACCTTTCCCGATAAATAGCAGCTTATTTCTTCGCCAAAACCAACACCAGATTTGTTGATTTCTCAGTCAAGTAAGTCTCATAAAAGACAATTTAATAGATCTGTGTACAAAACTCATTGGGTAGCTGGATGCTCGCATTCCAATAAGTTATATTGGTGGTGTTGCATATTCTTTTCCAACGAGAAAAATGCATGGAATACGTTTAGTTATGACGATTTGAATAACATATCTAATGCCATAAAAAGGCACCAAAACTCACAAAAACACATGAACGCTGTTATTTCTTTTTGTAATTTTGGTAAACAGCGTTTAGAAGCTTCTTTATCTCGTCAGTTACCTATCTGACGAAATCTCAAAACATAACTCGCGCGTCGACCACAATCGTAGTGTTTTTCAGAGACTAGTAGATATTGTTTGTCATTTAGCACAACAAGAACTGCCTTTCAGAGGGCATGATGAGACCAAAACTTCATTAAATAAAGGAAATTTCTTAGAATTAGTATCTTTGCTTTCGAAATACGATCTCGTCTTGGAAAAACACATGCAATGCCAAAATAGCAGCAAACCGGGGCCAAGTTATTTATCTAACAAAATTCAAAAGGATGTTATTCATTCAGTAGTATTATTCATTCCTACGAAAATATATCGTCGGCATGCCCTACCATTAGACCATAGGCACGCCACTGCTGCTATGTGAGCGCAACAATTTAAAAAAGCTATAACAAAAATATTAGGCCGACGCGTAAAAGTTACGTCGGCCGTAATATATATTTTTTTAATTCCCAGTGTTGTCACTATCAGTACCAGCCTGATAGCAGTTATAACGTGAGTACGCTCAAGAGTTACTTTATGGGTATAGGTATTTTGTTATCTATCATTGTTGCGATTGTGAAGGGTACATCGGCGTCTTTTGTACTTAAAATTTTGAGAAAAGATAATTAGTTATTCCGTGTAGTCTTATTAATGTTTCGGTTCAGTCAGTCAGTCTTTCGTTTTCGTGCGCAGTGGCTACATGTGTTTTGTTTCGGTTTCTCAAAGTATTATTTTACGGTTCGGCTCTCTTTTGGACTGCCTGCTTTTTTTTTAAATACCTGTATTTAATTATAATTCTAAACGGTCGATCTGTTAATTTTAATATGACATCTGCGTATTTTCATATAATATTATAATCTGTACATTGATAGTATCAAATAAATGATTTCATTCTGTGATACTTCACAGAATGTGTATGTTGATTATTTCCAATAACAAAATATCGTCAACACCGATTGTAATACAAAATTTAATAAAGTACTAAATCATTTTTTTTTCGTAACTAATTACGAAAATAATAAATTTCAAAGAGGTAGGCATCTTTGTAAGTAAATATAAGAAATGAAAAGTCTGACTGAAATACTGGTTACTATACAAAGTCAACCATTACACTACGGGACATCACTATTTACGTCACAATGGCATACTTCAAAAGTCGCTTCATAACGTGGCCCGACTTTAATTTACACATTTACAAATCTTGTTGTAGTTGGTTTGTTATTTCTAGTGTGTTATTGTTTCATTGATTGTGTATATACACTCACCGGCACAACTAACCGCCCACCCTTCATTTCAGGGAATACTCGTGATTCTTTATAATTCTATTAGTTACATTACAGCTGATGTTAGTTAAAAAGTAGTTAATTTAACGTTTATTTAAATGTGTTTAATTTATCGTAAAATTATCAATAAAATAACAATAAGCGTAGTTTAAAATTAACCCGAAATACAAGGGTGGCGGTTAGATGTGCCGGTGAATATATATATTTTTGATTAAGAATATTATAATCTAAATATTTGTATATGAATACTTATTGTGCACGTCTAATCCGCTTCTCTGCACTCATTCTCGCTTCCTAGGTCTGCTGTAAGACATTTCTTTGGAAATAAGCAGTACCTGTTGTGTCGTTTTACTTTTTGTTTGTATTTAATGTAATGTTTCTGTGTACAATAAGTAATAAAATAAATAAATAAAATCATTTGGAAATAATCACTTTGGGCACTGATAGGTACATTACAACTGTTGTAAGCAATTTCAATTTGTTACACAGCTTCGATCATTTCAAATCGCGATGTTTACTGTCAACAATGTTTAGAAACGTTTCCAAACATTTTGAAACAATACTATTGTTCCCACACTGGATGTTTATGATTGTTTATGAACATTTCTAAACATCGGTGTAAGAGCACCACTAGGGGGCCGTTTCACGAAACTACAAGTTACTAATTGTACAATTCGATGTACATTGCGTAGATAACTATAAGGGCTTACAGTTTAGGCGCATTGGCTACGCAATGAATATTAAATCGAAACTTGTATTTTCGTGAAACTGATGTCAAATGTTGTCGGCAGGAGTGGCAGCGGCAGTCGCGCCATGTCGCTCACCTCGCCCCGCTCGCCGCACGAGCCGCGCGCGCCGCTCACCCCGCTCACCCCGCGCGCCCCGCTCGCCCCGCCCACCCCGCTCGCGCGCTCCTTTGACCACTAAACTAGAGACTGACTAGTAAGCTTATACATCGAATTTAACTGCCAATGTCAATATCTTAGTCATTATTACAAAATCACTTAGGAGGAAACTCCACAGGCGCCGCGTTCCGAATGTAATCGACCACAGCACCCGTAATCGTGTACCGAATTACTGTCAGCGAGCGAAACTATTTTTTTTTCATCCCATCTATTCAAAAAGTGACGATTGGTTCGCACATAATTGCGCCCAAAGTAGGTCTTAGAAGCCCACGGGCGAGAAATTGATTTAAATTTGGAACATGAATATTTGCTCATAATTCTGCGACTGCAGATATCGAATGTATGTTAAAAGTTACTGGCCAGTAAGATAGATGCCATTCAGCCAAATAAAAAAAAGATAACATTTAAAATTTCGAATTACATCTGCCTACTATTGTCTTTCTAAACGCTGCTGATGGCGCTGAAAGTCTCATTTGGAATGCACCCCAAGTTTGCATCTTGTGTACTAACAGACAATCGGCTAATGAGAGAGAAGCGATCACCAAGTGAAAGCACGGCTTGTTTGACGGTTGTGTTTTTACTAATTTAAAAACTCGCTACACTTGTCGACAAAAAGGAATAGGTTACGGCGACGGCGGCACGCTGTTGAGAGAAAAATATTTTTGTGCTCTCCATACAAAATGGGTCGGTCGGTCGTGAGTCTCACTTTGTATGGAGAGACCAAATATTTTTGTCGCAGAAATTTTTTCGTGAAAAGTTGTTCAGTTTGACGAGTACTGTCACTACACGGCGGGAACAAAACGATGTAAATTTCATGCTGTATAACGTTAAAAAATCGATTAGTTGATGAATATTGATGTAAAATATATTAATTGTGCCATATCTTTTCTATTATTGCCATTACCATCTATTATGAACAATGTTTCTAGCAGCTTGAAGCAGCTTAGTGTTTCACTTAAGGATAATGGTTAGATTGTTTGTTTTTGGTTTAATTTTACGTTTTGTAAGCTTGATTTTTATTTTGAGTTTTTTTTTTGCTGTCAGAATATTGTGTTTTTTTGTTGTAAGTCAACAGGAATGTTACATATTTTATAGCTATAAATTAGTCTGTTTATTTTTTGAAGTTTTTATTTGAAATACTTGACAACATGACTTGTTTGTTAGTGTTGTAATAACATTCTTGCAATAAAAGACTTGAGTCAAATAACGTTGTTGTTATTTTTTCCCCTTCAATGAATACGATTATAAAATAATATTAAATAATAATAATTAATTGTCTTCTTATTACTGGTAATAATTTTTATAATTCATTTATTTATTATTAAGACTTCTAATAAGAAGGTCGGGAAGATTATGGTTGCGCTCTTGCGGTCGAAGCGCGTGCGCGTCACAAATGGGATATTCTATGACGTCTATTAAAACGGCAACAAAGACGTTTTTTGCAAAATATTTAACTAGAGCATTGTTATTATTGTTACATCATGTTATTAAATAACAAAGTTGTAAATATGTTTTTTTGCGCGGAAACAATATTTTAATTTAATGACGTAGATATATAACTTGACATCCTAATACCCCAGGAGCGTCACAATGACGCGGCTGATACATTTATTGTTTTTGAATAAAATTTATTTACCTGTTTGTTATGTTGAGATGAGAAATATTGTGAAAGCTGTGTCGTAAGAGGTAGATGTGATGATATCTTGCTACGCCCGCCCTCTAGTGGTGAGTAGCAAACTTAATTTACGAAATCGATAAAAGTTACGATAATGCCGCTCGATGGCGCTCTGTTCGTCAAACTCAGAAGATCACTTATGTGGCGCTCATGGCTTGACATACTCAGTCAGTTTTCAAGTACCTTTTCCAGGCTTTACGCTTTGGAAAAGGTACTTGAAAACTGACTGAGTATGTCAAGCCATGAGCGCCACATATTACCCAGCTCTTCGGAACGTTTACGGAGAGAGCATCCCGACTGAGCGCTGACCGTGTTCATCACACATTACTCAGCTCTTTAGAAACGTTTATGGAGAGACCTTTAAATAAATTATTAAATAAATTATGACAAGCTATGGAGCAAGCTGCATGGAGAGACAGAGCTACCGAGTGAAATAGTGTCAATGTTTAGGTATTGGTACAGCCACCAACAGAACAGTGTGAGGTGGGCGGGAGCACACTCGGACGTGTATAGGTTGGAATGCGGGGTGAGGCAGGGGGGGTTGACCTCGCCGCGCCTTTTCAACCTGTACATGAACCAGCTGATCGGGGAGCTCAGCAGCGCTAATGTCGGATGCTCTATTGGCGGGGTATCCATTAATAACATTAGCTACGCAGATGACATGGTGCTGTTGAGCCCGTCGATTGGTGGGCTGCGGAAACTCCTGCACATTTGTGAGTCATATGCTGGGGCCCATGGGCTCAGATACAACCCTAAGAAGAGTGAGTACATGATCTTTAAAGCTGGTGCCAAAAGCTACTCTTCAGCATCACCTATTACTCTTTGTGGTGCGACCTTGAAAAGGGTAAGCAAGTTTAAGTATCTGCTGGGTCACTGAGGACTTATCTGACAATGAGGACATCGAAAGGGAACGCAGGGTCGAAGGGTCGCTGTCTATTCGATGTAACATGCTGGCTCGTAGGTTTGCTCGCTGTACTGTACCAGTAAAAGCAACTTTATTTCAAGCTTACTGTCAGTCGTTTTACGCGTGCAGCCTATGGACCAGCTACACTCAGCGGGCATACAGCGCCCTGTGTGTCCAGTACAATAACGCATTCAGGGTGCTGATAGGGCTGCCGCGGTTTTGCAGCGCCTCGACGATGTTCGCGCAGGTGCACACAGACGATTTCTTTGCCATTATTAGAAAGCGGAGCGCCTCGCTGCTTAACCGCTTCCGGCACAGCACTAACGGCATCCTGAGCGCATTGGCCGAGCGGTGGGACTCACCGATGGTGCACGGGTGGATGAAGCTGCATACCAGCTCATCACCCTTTGTACAATAATATTTTGATAATTGATTATATATTTTGTTTTTTATTGTATGACATTTTAATTTGATTTAATTTTATTTTGATTTAATTTTATTTAATTTTACTTTTTATTTAATTTGATTGATTTGATTTTTATTGTATGACATTTTTAATTTGATTTGATTTGATTTGTTTTTATATTTTTAAATTAATTGAATTTTTTGAATAAGGATGTAAATCTGAAATAAATGAATTTTAATGTAATTTTATTTAAACCTTTGCAATTATACTATCATCTTTATCGCGTGGGTTTGTAGGGTAGATAAATAGATATTGCATATACTACCTTCTAGGTAAATTTAACAAGGAAGGACCGTGGGTGGAGACCCTCATTATGACAGACTCCAAGTCCAAATTTCATGTGAAGGAAAACCCATGAAGAACTTATTCCTTAGAACTCAGTAATAACAAAATCACGTCGCCGCATTATTAAATCACACAACTGTTGAATGAATGAGTAATACAATTTCGTTGTAATGAATGAAATTACAATGCACTGCGCGTATTCAATGCGCCGCTTGTCATAGTATTAAGTTTTATAGTATTTCGTTGTAGTCAGTAGAAATGTTCTGGATGATCTATTTAAAGTAGTTACTCGCTGTTATTTATTCCATTCCGACCTCGCATGTAAATTGTGTGTAATCAAGGAGCTTCTTTTATTCATATATCGGTTGTTATTTATATTTCTAGGTATTCATAGTGTCTTAGTGTCTTAATGTCTTAATGGAGTGGTTTTTACTCTGTTGCTTAAGAACCTGATCCCAAGACGAAATCGTCGTAGGGCTGACCACTCGACAGTTCCTCTCATATTCCCGCACCCCCCCCCCCCCCCCCCTCATACACACATTCTCCCCCCCCCCCCCTCTCACACACACATACCAAGCGAGATCTTAGGAATAGTTCATATTTATTCTTTAGTACCTTAAGTTATTATTACTTAAACTATATAATATGTACAGCCTTAAGCTATAAACTATAAATTAATAGATAAATAATATGTATTGGGACACAGTTACAATCTCATATCATATTATATTACTGTATTCAGATGAAGAGCGGTGCCTCCTAACACAGGCCTATAAAGCCTAAAGGGAGACACCAGCCCCTTTGTAATGGTAGAAAACTGTTTTAAAATGAAATAAATACATTTTTATTTTTATTTTTATTTATTATGTCTTTATATGTGTTTTTTCACGTCTTATGCAATATAAAATTAATAACGGCTGATTCTTCTTCCTATCCTTGTCTTGCATCAATATCTTTAGTCTAACTCCTATATGCATCGTCGGACAGTCCGCGCACCTCAGTGAAGTCTGCAGCCCGACTCTTCTACTTGATCGCGGGAATTTCAAGGCTGACGAGCGACTTCACTAATCCTGGTGTCAGTGCTATAGATCCACCAAAGGCCACTGCACTGACATGGCTCATGTAACGCTAGCAGCCGGGACCCATGGCCGTGCTTTCCGAAGCACCTTTATTGTCGGACGATCAGGTAATTGAGCATGCAATGTGCTAACCAAACGAGGTAAAGTCACACAAAGTCATTTTGTTTCTATTTGTGTCATTTTGGTCCTCCGTAATGAGACACAAACGTTCGACCGCACGATCACGCACGGGAGCTGAATCTTCTGATAATATTTTCATCCGCCATAAAATGTCTTGTATTCGCTAAATTGCTACTCCTCATCTCCTCTATCACCTGGTACTACTTTCAAACTTCTTCTGATATACTTAACAAATCAACTAATATCTAAAAACCGTGTTAGGTATCTATTAATTTTTTGTAACCTCAATATTAGGGACCAATGACATCATGGCCCACTTGTGCACATGTAGAGAGTAATCGCACAATACCGGTAATAATTATTGTATAGCTGCATTTCTATTTATTCTTCCGTAATATAGGTATACTTACATACATTAATGTAAAAGATTGTCTGTTTATTAACATAATAAAATGTCAATTTCGTGCTAAGAGTTAGGGAGAGTTAGTTCAGCTATTATAGTTAGGTAAACGAAAATATGGCAACAACACAATGATCGCATGGCTTAACATGATTATGCAGTAAAATACATGCAGCGTGGGCAGGCTCCCACAAGGACGATCTGGTGAAGGCCGCCGGAAGCCGTCCGACTTGGACACGGGTAGCGCAGGACTGGAAGTTGTGGAGATCCTTAGGGGAGGCCTTCGTCCAGCAATGGACGTCTTTTAGCCAACTAAGCTGATGCAGTAACATTACAGGTTTTTTTAAGGAATGCAACCACTTTTCAGGGAAATGAAGATACTAGCAGAAGTGCAATGGTCTCATTAAGAAATATTTCAAATTTTCAGCAGGTGAATAATAATTAAAAACGATCCGAACCGGGAGCAGAAACATAGTGAAGATTATAAAGGTTCGACCACAAACAAACATTGATTGAAAAGTCAGCGCTAATCAGAGGAGTAGTGTCGTCGTCGTGTTGACAGTCCACCGCTAACTTGCGGTTTAGAGCCCCTTCACACTGCCGCCGCGCCGCCGGTTTGTCGGCGATTCGAGATAAGATTGTAAATTTCTCTTTCAATAAACGCGGTTTAGCGTCTCAGAGTACGACTACACGTAGCGTTCACGTACTTTTTCCTTAAACGCTACGAAGCCACGACGTAGAATGCGACAATTAGAAATATTTTGTTCATGATTAGGATGGGCACTCAAAAAAATAATGTAAGGCATAGTTAGCATATTGCAGACTGTAGGTTAAGTAGATGGCCTCGGCTATCAATGCTATATTTACATGCATGTCAGGTCTTCAGTTTTATAATTTAATACCAGGGTTTGTGAGGTCGATCTCATGACACGATAAGAAAATTGATCCACCACTGGAACACGTCCATTTGAGGATTCATAGTGTAATATAAAAACAGTACGTAGCGAACATGGCTACGCTAAGAAACAAGTCTGAATGGGTCGTTAGCTGATTAGGTGAAAAAACTCGACGCGAATAATAGCCACACCTCTCGAGTCGCCCAGCGAGTGCGACTGCGATGTTTTTTCTCTTCAACTTAACCGCAAGTTAGCATCGATACAGAGAGCTGGGATAATAAAAAACTAAGTGCGAAAGTGTAGACTGTTACTTAATCACGGATTTAGATTCGTAGACAACAGTTGTGTCCTGGATTAGCACGTTACCTATCGTAATAATGAAAAAATCGTATAGTCCATCTATTGCCATTCCACCATTGTAAGGATAAAGACCAAACGAATAGCTTGTGTAAATGTCCAGTTATAGCTATTACTGACAAAATAAAGTATTTAGGGTATTATAATTGACGATACTCTCTCTTTTAATGCGTAAGCTAATATTTGTATTTAAAAAACTACGCTCTATAGCAGATTCAAAAAATATTAAACAAGTATACGCTGCCTTATGTCATTCAATATTATCCTACTGCATTACGTCATGGGGTGGCTCCGCTAAGTCTTCACTGCTTACCATTGAGAGAGCCCAGAGAGCGATTCTAAAGGTTTCTACATCCCGCCCATTCCTCTATCCCACTGACCTTCTTTATAAATCGTGTAAGGTTCTAACTGTTAGACAATTATTTATAATAAGCACAGTTCTCAAACAGCATGCCGCACTTCCCTTCAGCACTGAATTCACTAATGAAAGACGGAAAGATATTGTGTGCCCACAAACCATCACAAAACATGCCTTCTCCACTAGATTTTTTGTTTTTCTAGGACCACTACTTTACAATACATTAAATGCTAAGTTGGACTTTTATTCTTGCAGCTATGGTAAAAGTAAACAAATTCTCCAAGAAGCCCTTTTGAATATGTCCTACGAAGACACAGAGAAGTTATTGTTAGTCTTGAAATGATTGTTTTATGTATCAAATTTTATATAGGTATTTTGTACTTTTTACATAATGCCCTCTAATTTTGTCTATAAGTATACTAATTGTAGAATCTAACTTTTGTAATTTGTTATTATTTATTTTAATTGTGAGATTGTTAATTAAAACCAATTCTTTTCGCCTGAAGTACAGGAATCTTCCTAGTTCAGGTAATATGTTTTATTGTATCCCTATTGGAATGTTTAGTCGATAGTATTATATTGTAAAATAAGTTTCTCAATAAATTAATATTATTAATATTATATTATTGCTCCTAAAATATTTCCCCCGGGAGTAATACGAGTATATATCCATCCATGTGTTTTTACTACAAACATGTTTGCACTATACGAACACATATTATAAGAACAATAGATGAACCGGCCAAAACGGTGCTCTTATCAGAATTCCTTTACGAAGTAATTTGCAAATATACAACCATTATCACAAAAAGAAGAAGGAGGAGAAGGTGAATAGAATATTTATTTTTATCAAATCAAATCATGTTATCGTAACTGGTTGCGAAATTAAGTTGCGATAGCACATTCTAATAAGGGTCCAGTGGTCATTGCCGCCAGTTACTGGCTCCGTGTAATCCAGCCCTAAAGAAGATGTAAACACGCCGGGCAATAGGGATGTGTCACTCATTTATTTTTGTTTTTTCGTGAGTGCCGCCGCCTCGCCGCCGGCAATCGACGTTTTGTTTTGCATATCGTCGGATACCGTCACTGTTGTGTGTCGCGTGTTAACCTTCCTGCAAAGTTTACATATGGTGTTTTGTTTACAGATAAATAAAATTAATAAAACTACCCTTTTCGCATTAGGCATTAGAGATAATAAGTGACACGTTCGTTCATGTCCTGTCTCCAGTCTACCTGCATGCAACTGAGCGGAAACGCCAGGAGATAAAGGTAAGATTAGTTTTATTTATACAATGTAGTGCGTAGGTACCATTGTATAAATAAAACTTCTATTTTACCCAACTGCTTTAGAAGGAGGGTTATGCTTTTTGAGTGTATGTAGATAGATAGATAGATAACTCATTTATTTGCCAACAAACAGTACACATAACAAAATTACATACAAAGAAGTACACATATTTAAAGCTGAGCTACCACAACGCGATGCAGTTGTATGTATACTGTGCTGGCAAAAAGGTTCTGTTCTGACTCAGCACAATGTCGCAGCCAGGCTACGACGCTGATCATTCTGCCAGAACCCAGGGAGCGGTCGGCGCGCGCTTTGCTACCTACGTAACCATTAAATAAAGCATCACACTATGTGTGATAGTGTGTTTGCTCTTAACACTAAATAAAATACAAAAATAAAATAAAAATAGGTAGGTATGTACCTGTATAGTGTGGGTTGTATTGTATGTAAGGCACAACCTACAGATGATGACATTTATGTAACTACGAGAGCTCTGCCCGAAACATCGCTTGCTTGATCAAAGTAATCCGAGGTCAACAAAAAAGTAATCCTCTTCTATCGTCGGCGGCCGGCGCGTATCAAGATAAAATAGCATCCAATTTCGTTCAGTAGTTTTTACATGGTGATGCGCGTACAGTCATACAGACAGACATATGAAAAAATCTAAAAAACAATTGTTTCGACTTTTCTTACTCTTATAAAGACCGATCACACATATTATTTTCTTAAATATCTTCTATGTTGTACCTATATATATACCAGTTATAATTTTATTATATGGATAGATTACTTTATGTTACGAATAGTACATTGTTATACGAGGGGTGAAAGTAACTTATTTAGCGCCGAGACGGGGTTTGGGTCAACCTAACAGTTCGAGGCCCTAAATAAGTCTGTAACCTGAGGTAAACACTGTGAGTGCTTTTCATTACAAATACAAGGAAAGTAAAAAAAACACGAATTAGCTAAAGAAAAAATGAGTGACTTCCATTTCTGAATCAGATGAACTCATTGTAAACAAAATCCTACAACTCGAGAAACAAATGATAATCGGATTGTTGCTTCCCCGCCTATTTTTATTTTTTCTGTGGCCTTAGTGTTAACATAATTCAATAGAAATATGAAATTAGAACTAGTTTTTTTTTATAACAGCTGTCAGTTGAAAATGATTCTCCCTCGGGCTAAAAAGTATTACCTTCAACCCGGTCCTCTGGCAACTTCAGACCTACTTTCCGAGTATGAGTAATGAAAAATAGATATTGTGTCAGCCCTGTGCGCCAAAATTATATATTTTTGCGCCTTATTCACAGATAGTCCTGAAAAAAAGTGTGGTTGGTTAGGCACAGATTATTCCGGACTCCTTGCTTGCAGCTACGAGCAGTTTTCCAACAAATCCAGTCAGTTTTTAATACTTTCACACAATGACAAACGTCTGGAGCACGTGTATGTTTTTCCTACCTGCCCAGCATGGAATGAGCATGTTTTCGCCATGATTAACGTTCTCCACCGAACGTACGGGTGCGATGATTCAGCCGGGCATCTTCCCACGCCGCGCCGGCTTTCGCTGCTCTATATAATTGCATATTCTCGGGGCGTAGAGACCTCCGTGAATATCAGATCTGCCTGTCTATCAAGTCTGCAGGGCTACCGCGAGAATCAGCTGTAATGAGCAGCAAGTCTCCGAAGTTGGGATACTTACGGTTGTTTTATAACTTTTAGCTTAGATCCAAACAGAGGAAATGCCTCCTAGCCAAAATACCAAATTCTCATCTTCTTCTTCATGGTGGGGGCAGTGCGGTCGACAATCGAACTCACAAACTCATGATGAATCTCATATAACACGAATTACCTTTATACTTTAGTAAGTAAGTAAATAATTTATTTCCTTTACAAATATGTTTACTAAATTTGTTGTTTGATATACTAATGAACTATTAATATTTGTAAAGGCTGGAGCCTAAACTGGGATAACCTGTATTCTTCTGTAGGACTCCAGGCCTCCATTTACAGTAACATATGGTTAATATTATTATAGAGTGTAGGTATGGTGACAAGACAACATTGACGTTGAAAGGAAAAGAAATGAATTCATACGATTACAAAATTAAGCATCCGCCCGCAGATCAGTTTAAGTCCTGAAAGGTAAATATTAAAATCTTCCATGCTTCATAGGCATTTTGATTTCAAGATTTTGGCTGGCCTCTACGTTCACTATATCCAGCCATCTAACGAAGTTAAGTTGATTCTGATTGCTTTACGGGGTAGGCTACCTGTCTGCGCTTACGCACGCTTCACGGAATCGCCGCTGAACGATCAGAAGCGAGCCGCCAAGGGTCCAAGTGACACATCTCTTCTATAGTAAAGTGCAGCGAGATCAAAGATTGTGCACTTATTGTGCAGTATTGCGTGGCGATTCGACGTCATCAGAGGTGCTACCTACAGTTAGGGTTCCAGTCTTAAAAGGTTTTCGTTGATTAATATTCAGAAAATCATCATCACCATTTTCAGCCTACTATAACATACTGCTGGGTATATACCTCTCTTCTATTACGGCACTCGTCACAATCCTGTGCCATCCAATGGTGCCATCCGAATCCAGAGTGGTCATGCCAATTTGACATCGGACCTTCAGTTACGTCGAATTTTCACGATTGGTATACGACTAATATGAGAGCTGTCTTACATCCTATCTACGAGTATCTTGAGCTAAGCTGTTATTTCAAAAATATTTCGTAAATATTATCAAGTTATTTAGTTCGTTAAGACCGAAGGTTAAAAATGTGTTACTATTATCCCAAGAAAATCGATAATGTATTTTAAAAAGCAGACCTTATTTCTTAAAAACATCAATGGCCATTACTTTGCTATTGAGCAACAAATCTTTACAAAATCCGTAAAGCAACCTAACAGTACAAATCTCCGGACATTCCTGTCATTGCAGATGCGATTGCGTTTCCAAACCGCCAAACAAGGCGCGTCTGCATTCTGTCTGAGAGGTGGTCGAAGGGCAGCGGCGCCCGCGCAGACAGGTGACACACCGCCGGAAGGACCTGCGTTCCGCCCACGGGGTTACCAGACGCGCCGGTGATTATAAATCGGCAAATGTATAGGTTTTACAGACTAATATTCTATACACTCCCTTATTCGTAGGGTGTAATGTTTATTTATTTATGTTATTATACAAATCAGTTACCATTACTATTTATTATGCTTTATTTATGTATTTCAATATTATATACATAACAATAAAAGTAGGTATATGATGTTCGTCCGGGCCGCGTCTCTGCAGGGCTCACGGAAGATCAGCGCCGTAGTCTACCTTGCTAGGCTACGGCTTTTGCTGAGTGAGGCTCTTTTTGTCTGGGTATCGCAACACAGGGGCAATTTTGTAAGTATGTTGTGTTTGTATTTTTCATTTAATTTATGTTGCATTAAGTACTATTCTTTATGTATATGTTTTGTGTTGTGATGTCCTACAAATAAATGTTTCTGATTTCTGTTGATTTCCGACACTCTAGTACTAGTGTACAGCAAGATCGTACTAAAACCACGTTTGTCAAAATTGTTGGTTTAACAGGTTACCGCCTGTCGCGCAAGTCTTTAAGTTTATCCATGAGGTGGCCTTATTCTCTTCTTCCTCATCGTGTAGATGGGTAGCATAGTTGCATGATAGTGCCGGATCACTCCTATTAACGTGCCTTCTGAAGCACGAAATCGACTTCATATTTGGCTAATCAAAAAATTTTGCCTGTAATGTCTTAACCGAACGGCAGTCTCACTAAGTATTCTTTGCTTGACGCTTTGCCGCTTCTGGTACGGTACTACTGGTACCGTACCAGAACCTCTCCGTAATGAGAGCCAATGTTCGCCCGCTCTCGGCCACGGAGCGCGGAGGCCGGGATACTTCGCGTGGGTAGATAATTTACGACCTTTCCCGTGTAGCCTAATTGGTAGCATGCCTGCCTAAGAAGCACAGGGTCGCGGGTTCGAATCCCGTCCGCAAACATTCGTGTGCTGAGCACTTGTGTTTGCTTTGTGTCTGGATATTGTTTGTCTATTAGGTATAAGTATGTATTTATATATTTAAGTAATGTATATCAGCTGTCTAATACCCATAGAACAAGAGTCGGTCCCAATAGGGGATCGGACTACTTTTTAAAAATTTTATAAATCCACACTTCTTAGTTTCTGCTATAAAAAATAATAATAAAAAAAAATCTTTGCTATCGAACACTAAAATAATTTTTGCTCTACCTTTAAAATTTACCGAGTTAAAGGTTTAAAATTCAAGATTAGACAGAGAGGCACATACCCACTTGTGACGTCATATTTTGTTAGTAACGCCTTATAATCTCCATACAAAAAAATCGTTTTTGAAAGAGACAGACATATTGAAACTTTAAAATATCACTGTAAATTAGTTTTTCAACCGATTCTGTTATTTTCTTCACGAATCGTCTGCTACTAATCTATATTTTAAAAATAATTCATAAAATATGGTAAATTTAGGAACCGTGCGATCCCCTATACCTGTACTTCTTCTCACACTTTGTATTTTTGCTTTATTATTATTTTTCTATGTGTTTTGTAACATACAGGGAATAAATTGCTTTCTTTAAAAAATAGCGATAAAACTTCACCAATCACCAAAAAATCACTTCAATCTGGCACCACTGGCCAGGCAATGACCACCGACAAAGTGTCCGCCGTATCGACTATAAAGTACGACAAGGGGGGTCTTTCACACCAGTCATGTCCTGATTCAGAAGGCGTCGTCGACCGGCCGCGGCCTACAAAACAGCTACATTTGGAATGCAACTTGCATAATGCAGGCTCCATGGCAACTAACCTTAGGTGCTTTTTCTTGTAACGTTAATATGAAAAAAGTATTCTAAATGTAAAACAGCTCGCGTTGATGTCTTTTATATGAAACTGTTATGAATTGGAATCGTAATCCATTTTTAACTGGGGACCAACCTGAAAAAATTAAGTTAACGTTAATTAAGTTAACGTGCACGATTTGGGGGTGTGTAAATTAGTCTGATCGTTTTCGAATCGTTCTTGTATCCATTTTCGTAGACTCGTTCATAACAAAATCATTTAGAATGGCCAGAAGTCAGAACTCATATCCATAACGGTCGTAATCTCTGCTACCTGTTTGTAAAGATCTCACTTTTAATAAACAGCATGAATTATTATTCATTGGCATAAAAAGTAATTTAGCGGTTGAATTTAAATATCTATAGATATACCTGCATAATGGAACACAAACCCAGATTAGCTCACCGTAAACCACTGGGATTTTCAAAGGAAAACGAAGATAAAAACCTATTTAACAACATTGCGATACAGTGATGATGATAGATATTGGCGGAAAATCGGTTTTGTCGCGACTCGCGTGGCGGGCAATAGCGCGGTCAAGTGTTACATTGCGTGGAATCCCCGCGGGGTGAGTGACCTCGGCGCCTGCGCATCGGGAGGGTTTACCCACCCGGCCCTTACCTAGGGCAACATTGTCGTACTTTTGACTGTGTGGGTCTGTCAGGTCGACAACTTAACCTCCTAACTTGACCTCACGAAGCCTGAGTCAGTTGAACCTCCAAAAGTCTCTGACGTGGCTAATGTAGGGTACCTAACGTAAATGTTTCGAAGCTATAAGTCAGGTCCGACAGCTGACCATGCGGTTCGCAGTCGACAGTCTCACAAATTTGTTTTTGTGTAACCACCGGGATTCGTACCCAGGACCTCCGATACGAAGCGAGACCTAAAAATTATACCGCTTAGCCACGGAGGTCGTTTAATGCATAGGTGGAAAGTTAAGAAGAATCAGTCAGTAGTAACAAGATGGTAAGGTGAAGATAATTTTCTTTACGTAATTTTTTTTTTTTCTTTTTTTTTCTTTATTTTTTTTTTTTTATTCAAACACAGATAGATTTTCGCACATCCTTAATTAGTAACCTCATCTGTGTGGTTTGTTTGCGGGAGCTTCAACCAATGTTAGTAACCTCATCTATGTGGTTTGTTTGCGGGAGCTTCAACCGATGTTAGTAACCTCATCTATGTGGTTTGTTTGCGGGAGCTTCAACCGATGTTAGTAACCTCATCTATGTGGTTTGTTTGCGGGAGCTTCAACCAATGTTAGTAACCTCATCTATGTGGTTTGTTTGCGGGAGCTTCAACCGATGTTAGTAACCTCATCTATGTGGTTTGTTTGTGGGAGCTTCAACCGATGTTAGTAACCTCATCTATGTGGTTTGTTTGCGGGAGCTTCAACCAATGTTAGTAACCTCATCTATGTGGTTTGTTTGCGGGAGCTTCAACCGATGTTAGTAACCTCATCTATGTGGTTTGTTTGTGGGAGCTTCAACCGATGTTAGTAACCTCATCTATGTGGTTTGTTTGCGGGAGCTTCAACCGAAGTTAGTAACCTCATCTATGTGGTTTGTTTGCGGGAGCTTCAACCGATGTTAGTAACCTCATCTATGTGGTTTGTTTGCGGGAGCTTCAACCGATGTTAGTAACCTCATCTATGTGGTTTGTTTGCGGGAGCTTCAACCAATGTTAGTAACCTCATCTATGTGGTTTGTTTGCGGGAGCTTCAACCAATGTTAGTAACCTCATCTATGTGGTTTGTTTGCGGGACCTTCAACCAATGTTAGTAACCTCATCTATGTGGTTTGTTTGCGGGAGCTTCAACCAATGTTTTCTTTCGCTATAAAATTTGTGCCAGTATTTTTATTAAGTTATTAATTTTTAGATCTTAAATTTTCAGAGCAATTCTAGCTAGGGGGTGGCATACGGGAATAAAGGAAGATAAAAAGCAATGCAAATCATGTACAGGTTAATTTCTATTATTATTTTCATTAGTTTGATAGATAATCAACTAATTTTCTGAAGTCCAGATGATGTCTTGCAATGCGGAAAATTAAACTGAATTTCATAGAGTAGAAACCTATTACGAAATAGAAACATAATAAGCTTAGTTCTGTCAAAACCACACTCATAATTTTGCACCAAGGGAATACACGTGGCGTTGGTTTACTATACAACTCATTATTATGTCATGTTGTTGTTATTTGCTGATACGAGTCAACATAGGTAAATAGATTTTCCTTATAATGGATTTGTACCGGTTTCCGTATTGCAGTAATTACATAGATTGATAAAAAAATACCTAAGAATATTGTCCATAATGTATTTTATTTATCCTTCCCTTGATTTAGTTTTAGTCAGTTCATAATTATATTTGTGTAATAGAAATTAATAGCAAAATATATATTTTTATAAACCGATGTTGTTACCAATGTATGTAACTAATACTAAATCTATGAATGTAACACTCAGATTTTTAATTTGGTTCCCAAGCTAGATAAACAAGCTGTCTTGGCTGCACTAAATCTTGAACTCTATAAAAGTATGATTTTAGCCTGGCTGACACAAATACCCAGCAAAAAATAAAACAAATGTCAACTTATAGCAAACAAAAAACCGTCTGATTTAAAAATAATAATTCCTATAAACACTGATGGAACAGGTATCTGAGTGCATAATTAACACCGCTATCGTGATGAGATGCGCGCGCGCCTCTTGGCACGCGTCGTCGAGTCCACTCCACACGTACCGGCGCACATTGCCGTGAGATGCAATTCCTACTGATAGATACAGCCATATCCCTGAATTACCGTTCCTAAATTTGGAACGAAAAATAAAGATTTATTCGTATGATGGTAAATCTATGATTGCTTCCTTAAAAATAATCTAAAAAGCCGCCAATCTGTACGTATACCGCTTTCAGCTTATATTGGCATAACGCAAGGGCAGGCAATAAATATATTTAAAAAATAATACTTTTATAAGAGTCATATTATGCAAATAATGCTACATCAGCGCAGTGACTGGAGCGATCCACATAAAGTCATCTTTATTATGAGCTCTGAAATATTTTATCTAGCTTTTTTTCTCTTCTATTTTAAAACCGAAAATTATAGCTCTAACTGGTCCATCTTGTCTAGTGGAATCACGGCCTTCTTAGAGCTGGAAAGGCCAAAGGAAAGCGGCGCGTGCGCGATTGCCCTCCCCCAGGAAAACCCCGGTATATCTTGACACGAGACCACCGGCACATCTTGACGTGAACTTAACCTTACTCGCGACATTTACCGTTACGTGTGTTTTGACTCACGACCGCAGCAGTTCTTGAGTAACTCTTGATCTTACTCAATACTCACCTTGCCTTCCTTTTGCTCATTCGTTACATATTTGCTTGCGTGTGTCGCGGTGAGGTTTTCGCGAGGGAAATCCTTTTGTCTCTATAGTCGTCATAATAGAAGTTAAATAGATGAGTTAGGCATAAACTATGACTTGTTTGTAACTCATCTCACGTCATGATATTTATTTTCCGGAATAATAAAGCCTATTCCTTCTCTTATTACTTATAAAATAACAAAGTGGTGCAAACATCCGAATGTGCAAATAAAAGTTTTACATTACATGTTCTGTCCATTTTCCATTCAGTCAAAACAACATTAGATGATCGAATTTAGCCTAATTTCAGCTGATTACTATGAAAAAAGATATGTAAACTTTCACTGCTGGACAAAAGCTTTGCACATCAATAAAAATAATAAAATGAGCGAGAAACTTATTTCATGTCTCTTACCCAAAGCGGTACCCGGTACCTACACCCTAAGCCTTCTGTACCTAATCTCGCACCCGTGGATTTTTAGTAATTTGAAACCAGTTGAGCTATTTTAGGTGCTCATCATGATCATCAACAGCTTATGTACGTCCCCACCAAGGGGCTCGAGCCTACCCTGTATTAGGGCGGATTATTTTAACTGCTCGCGTTATCAAGTAACCGATGGCTTGGTTCGATGGCTTAGGTATGGGATTAAGAAAAAAATTTGATGTCGGGTAGTTAAAGCAAGTCACAACATTGACATACCGATCACTCACAGTAGATTGTATAAATTCCCTCCTTATTGTAGAGTTCGCACGTTGTGTAGTGAACTCACCCAAAAAAGTTAATGACGAAATATAACGAAACTAAGAGATTGTAACATCCAAAAGTTAATAAGACAATAATAATAATAATAAAAGAAAAAGTTTTAAAATATACATAATAATAATACTTAAATAATAATAATTTCATTTCATTTGCTAACACTGGTGGTACAGCACAGTTATTAAGACCCACACAATTACATTTGTATAATGGCTAAAATTTGAACTACAGCCATTAGTATGCAAATGCCAACTTTCAGAACTATGTGATTGGTTAAAATACAGTTTTATATAACTACTAGCGCCGCCTTTCATTTCACAGATAAGGTTGGTAGGTAGGTCTACGACTATTTCTGTACTAGCAACGAGTTAACGTGCAGGAAGAGGATCGGAAACTCTAAAATTATTTTATTTCCAGCGATACCCAACAAAAACCTCATTATTGGGTGGACTCACCCACCACTATACCTAGCATTAAGTATGTGATCAGATCATCAAAAAGTCTGACAAACTCGGAGATTCCGTCGAGTCCTTCCTTCCTTGAGCTGACCCCTCGCGGAGATTTATCATCTAGATAACAATGTGCGTGCGCGCACATCACCGCTAAATGTATGTCTTTTGAGAAGGTATAATAAATGACCTGTGTGTACGTACATAAATAAAATTTGGTAATGTCACACCACAATATAAAATAGTAATGGTACATGAAGACCCTGTAAATTGTCCATTCTTGATATTTGGACCGCGCATGTCAAAATTTGGTAAAAGTTTACGTAGGTAATTTGATGTTTTCCATTAAGGTTATATAGAGGGAGCTTTTAGGAGTCTTGATAGAAATCGGATTTTATGCATTGCATGCATTTTTATGCAATACCTACATTAATACCTAACCTAACCTAACTAACCTAAGTTTATAATCTAATTTATTATTTCTGTATGCTTGTTTGTAAGTAACCGTTTGTTTCTTACCAATAAATAATAATAATAATAATTAATACCTATCATAACTTGTATTAATAAATGCATAAATGAATAATTATAAAGTTGCAGATGACTATGCTCACATGGATTTAACTTCGCCTCTACAACAAGTAGGCCGTCTTTTTTAGGGTTTCGTAGTAAAAAAGGAACCCTTATAGCATCGGTGTGTCCGTCTGTCTGTCTGTCCGTCCGCGGCTTAGCTCAGGGACTCTTAGTACTAGAAGGCTATAATTTGGCATGGATATATATATTAATCATGCCGACAAAGCTGAAGAATAAAATCTAAAAAAAAAAATTATGGTTCCTCTGGTGAACGTCAAGTGGGGGTTATTTTTTTTTCACGATTACCTTATAGTGTGAGGTATCGTTGGATAGGTTTTTCAAAAATAATGGGGGTTTGCTAAAACCATTTTTCGATGCTAGCGTAAGTTTTAGAAATATTTCGTTTTAAAGTGCTTATTTTTGTTAGTCAAGTGTCCGCCCCCCCCTACGAGCGAAACCGTTGTATTTGGAAATGTGAAAAAATTCACGTTAGTAGTGTATACAAGGGCTGCTATTTATGTATCCGGAACTGGCCACTTACATAAACAATATTTAAAAAGAAATTATAACATTTAAAAATAGAACTCTTTGGCTGTAAAATAAAGTTTGTTTCATTCATCTGTCAATTGTTTTTACATTGTGGCGCCATTTTTAAAATTCATTGTCTATCATCACCATGGATTTGACTCGTGAAAATTTTCGTGGTATGATTTATTACGACTTTCGGCGTGGATTAACTCAAAAACAGTGCATGGATCAACTTTTGTCGACTTTTGGGGAGGAAGCTTCATCGAAAACCACTGTGTATCACTGGTTCAGTGAGTTTAATCGTGGTCGTCGTATGCTTGCGGACGATTTTAAAGAAGGTCGCCCTAAATCGGCTGTTGTACCACAAAATATTGATGCTGGGCGCGAACTAATAATGCAAGACCGTCATGTTACATATCGCGAGATAGAGGCATTTCTGGGCATTAGTATGACGAGTATTTATAAAATATTACACGAACATTTGGCTGTAAAAAAAATTGTTCTCGTTGGATCGCGCACAACTTAACAGTTGAACAAAAACAGGCTCGTGTTGATTGGTGCAAAAAAATGATAGAAAAATACAAATGTGGTACATCAAAAGCTGTTCATAACATAACACAGGAGACGAATCTTGGATATATGCGTATGATCCCGAAACTAAACAGCAGTCAACGGTTTGGGTGTTCCAAAATGAGCCAAACCCAACTAAAGTTGTTCGTGCAAAAAGCACTTTGAAGCAAATGGTTGCCTGCTTTTTTGGTATTAGTGGACATGTGGCTACAGTACCACTAGAGAATCGTAAAACGGTTAATTCTGAATGGTAGGTACACCACCATTTGCTTGCCAGAAGTCTTTGGAGAAATACGCAAGAACAATCGACAACGAAGAATAATCCTTCACCACGATAACGCCAGCTGTCA
The DNA here is from genome assembly GCA_951230895.1 of Carpatolechia fugitivella. Taxonomy (NCBI): domain Eukaryota; kingdom Metazoa; phylum Arthropoda; class Insecta; order Lepidoptera; family Gelechiidae; genus Carpatolechia; species Carpatolechia fugitivella. The sequence goes on from OX579658.1 coordinate 418,337, forward strand.
CACCTCGGCCGCAACAACGGAGTATTTAAATAGTCAAATGATCGAATTGACGGGTCATCCGCCGTACAGTCCCGACTTGGCACCCAACGACTTTTATTTATTCCCAAGCGTGAAGAACAAATTACGTGGACACCGATTTTCGACCCGGGAAGAAGCCGTCGATGCTTTCAAAATGCACGTTTTGGAGATACCCGATACAGAATGGAAAAAATGATACGAAAGTTGGTTTCAACGTATGAAAAAATGCATCGGTCATCACGGAGAATATTTTGAAAAGCATAAATGTATGTTTAGGTGGCCTAATTGCTAAGTAGCAGTGTCTTCCAAGCGATCTTTGCACTGGCTGCCCAGGTTAAATATATAATTTAATTTTCTTTTCCGTTTGTCTGGTTTTGATCCACTGGTTCTTATTGCTGTACTGCAATATCATTTAATCACATTTTTACTCTTTTTTTTCGTTTTCGCGCAGCTGTATTGCATTTTGGTCTCATTGCTTACTTCCTTTAATATATATTTACATTTATTTATATACATAATATTTATTTATTTTCTTTTTCTTAATATATAAAAGTTATGTATATATATATATATATAAGTGTTATAATTAATTTAAATTAAATTATTTATTCCGTATGTATCTTTGTTTTACATTGGTATTTATTATTTTATTTAGATTTTGTATAGTACTTATTGTGGGTATATCTTATATATTTCGACTGTCCGCGCACTTCATTCATTTATTATGTAGTGTGTAACTTGGTAATAATTATTTTTTGTACCTACTTATTTGACGCATTCATTGTCACAACTGCTTTCGGCGTTTTATATTGAATACTTAAGTGGATAACTGTTATTAGCCTAAGTTTTAATTCAATATCACTGTAATTTTTTAATTCAATTATGTTGCTGTTGTTATCCCAAATAAATAAATAAATAAAAAATAAATAAAATAAAAGTATATTTTTTTGTTATTCCGGATACATAAATAGCAGTCCTCGTATGATGAATTTAAAAGGAAAACTATCAACATCAAGTAGACTTTTTACAAGTTATCGCATAATAGACCAACTTATAAAATGTACTTGTACAAGTAAGAAATTTGGTACTACAAAAATAAAGAAAAATATTTTGATGAATGTTAACTGTCTTAAACAGGTTCATAAGTAGTATTGGACAACTACGGGACCCTACACTTTGCGTGGCCCGACACGTGCTTGGCCGGTTATTCTTTATTGGTTTTACATTCAGTGGTAATGGTAAACCCAATATTCACTTGCTACTGGCAAAGGCGTGTTTATTATATCTGTCATCATCTCATATCTACTACATTATAATTTTCCCACGGATGGGCCGGGTTTCTCGGCTCGAGCGGCGCGCGCGCTGGTCTGGTAACAGGCTGACCGCGTTTCCTTCTAAATTCAAAAGTTTAATTTTCCATAAGACGCTGGTTTTACCGCTCTCGGGTTTTACGTTTCGGTTTGGATTTCTCTTATTATTTTGTTTAAAGTAAACTTAAGATATTTTTACAAGCCAGTACGGTTAAGTTATACTTGGCAAAGTGCTTTTGAAAACCGTACCAGTCTTGAAATTAGTATGTAGGATATTAAAAAACTCTGCGCAGACGCAAAAAAAGAAACAAGACACGTTTAATAAACCGTGACATTTTCGAAATTCCATAAATAAATGGCAATATTATGTACGTAAACAACATTAATAATATCAGATTTGATTTTTTCATTTGCAGAATCAAAAAATAAAAACAAAAATTTCAAAATAAAAAAAAAACCAAAACCAAAACTGCATTGCGTCAGCAACCGGTTCCTTCTTTTCTTGCCGTGGGTTCGTCGCAGTTTCCAACACACGCTGAGCACGTGCTTGCCGAGAATTATTGTAATTGATTTCACATATAATAACATACATATTTAATAATACTGAATAATTGGATATAGCACGCGCGGCGCGGCGGAATGAAGCCGCCGCCGGGTGCGAAAACCCACTTGGGTTTGTTGTTGTCAGTTCCCATGCGGCGAGCCAGCGACCTGTCCAGCCGGTCCACAGTACCACATGAGGAAGTTGGTTATCTTCGCTCTTATTTACTTACTTGTAATATGATATAGCATCAGTCAGTTGCTTGTCAGTGTTGTCAGTCAGTCAGTTTCGTTTGGTGCTCCTAATTTAATGGATTGAAGGCAGTGGCGTAGCGTGCCCTGGCGGGGCCCCGTATAAGAATTGGTTTGGGGGCCCTTAGGAAGGGCAAAGATTTCTCACAAAAGAAAAATAAATGTTTGCATAAAATTAAAAGAAGTATTTATTCATCATAATTACCTATCGGTTACTTTTTCCAAAATTTTTACAAACGATTCATACAACTATGTACACGGGAAAAAAATAAATTGCTTGTTTTGAATTTTGTCATTGCTGAAATAAAAAAAAAATTGGGAAGTTTTTATTAATTACTTACGCACGTTGGGGGCCCCCGTATAATTGATCCGGCAGATGCGGCGGTAGCTACGCCCCTGATTGAAGGACATCTTTTTTTCAATGCCGAAAGAGATGAAAAATATTAGAAGTTAAACATAGCGTGCAAAAAGTTATAGCTTTATTTATATAGAGCCTTGCATGCATTGTAAAATTTGTCTCATTTTAACTCCTTGCTGAGATGGGACCTATTTGATTTGCTTACTACATCGCACAAGTCAAATATTTTTTGTTTCTTGTTAATGCACCTATGTTGTAAGCATGTCTTTAACAACTAGCAGAGAAGCAGGGAGAGTGCACAAGATAGATTTTTCGTACAAACGTACGCGTGCGAACCTTCCTACTCTACCGCCGCCGCCGCTTTTAATATTTTAATTAAAAGCAGCGGCACATTTGAGTCTGTCACCGTACAAGGTGTATTACTACCACCTGTCTTTTATATACCGTGGCTGGTCAACCGGCTTGAACCGGTGCGGAGGCGCGGTCGGTAATATCATAACACCAACTCATTTACATGCGGAATACCGGCTCGGGTTAATTTGTTATGATACGATGCAGCGTGATTGGTTCATTACATTACCGACGGGGTCATATTTATGTTTATTTACCTCAATTATTATTTTTTAAATGGAAACACGCGGTTCATTATGTTTTTTATAATCTATTCCACAGTAAAATTGTAGAATATATTTAAAAATTAAAATAGAGGCTTGTAAGAGCAATAGGGGATCGGACTACTTTTTTTAAATTTTATAAATCCAAACTTCTTAGTTTCGACTATCGAACACTAAAAGAATTTTTGCTCTATCTTTAAAATTGACCGAGTTTAAAGGTTTCAAACCAAGATTAGACAGAGAGGCACATACCCACTTGTGACGTCATTTGTTAGTATCGCCATATAATCTCCAAACAAAAAACCGTTATTGAAAGAGACCGACATATTGAAACTTTAAAAAATCACTGTAAATTAGTTTTTCAACCGATTCTCTTTTTTTCTTCGCGAATCGTCTGCTACTATTTGTATTTTAAAAATAATTCATAATATATGGTAAATTCATAAAAAATGGTGAACAGTGCGATCCCCTATTGTTTTTCGATTTTTTGTTCGTCTGTCTGCCTGTCTATATGTTTGTACGAGCATCACGCAAAAATTACAGAACAAAAATGGATGAAGATTGACAGCTGTATATTGCTGGAGGTCCAGCTTAAAAACTGGTGCGTGTTTTATCTTAATTAAAAGCCACCTATTAAAAGCGGTGTTATATAATCCTCTTTTTCATCATTTTTGTGCTGAATAGTTCATCTCCGAGATAAAACCTTCATACAAGCGAGGTCACGGGCAGAGAGCTCGTTCAATTGTAAATAAATCCTACCTGAAAACTTCTTCTTAGAAGAAGAATTGTCAAGAACAATTGACAATTGTTTGATTTTTAAAGATTATAATGTTATTGAAATTATAACGTCTTCTTTTTAAACGGTTTTATTTATCTTGCCCTGTTGTTGTAGTTTTACTTGTCTTCTGTTCGAGCCAATCATTATGGCCTTCTTCTTCACCATCGTCTCGGGTTTGTAAGGTCGTCAACCGACCTCACAAACCCTGGTGTTACTGTTATAAAGCCGCCGCAGGCTTTCAACTTACCAAGTCTTAACCAAAACTCTCACAATGGGACTTTTATTTTACAGTGTCGCCACCGGGATTCAAACCCGGAACCTCAATGAGAATTAAATGCTCGAGTCATTGTAACCAAGCTTCAAATCGCGCATTGCCCGTAGCATATCGCAGGGTGCAGGTGTCGAACCACGAGGCAAAAAAGAGTTGATCAAATGTTTGGAAGGTTATTTGTGGGGAGCTTAAATAAATATTTGTGTTATTATGGGGAAACTTCTTTATTATTATTATTATTCCCTATAGTGCTTTAAGTGTCTCTGTTAAAAAAAAATGTGAATGTTGATGTGGAAATAAAGCGTTGGTGATGGTGGAAACGGCTTAAAGTATGACTTCCAGATTGAACACTGCTTACCAGACATTACCAGTTGAAAGTAAAAACATCGTAGAATAGATCTCTTACTTTTTTATCAATTTCTAACGCTTATTCAGCAGACTTCCCCAATCTCATACGGAACGGGAACGTTGACTGACTGCAAAGGGAAGTGAGTTGCTTACTATTCTTCTGAACATATATATTCTGTAGTGTTGTTGGGCAGATACTAGAGCATGTAGACCAATGAAGACTGCTACGCTCGCTATGGGCTACGAGTGCTACGCCACGCGCAATGATTGTGTCTTTCGTGCTTTGTTCTAATTTGATTATTATAATATAATTATTATTGTGTCCGTAATTATACCTCAAAAAACTGACCATATGAATTATGAATTAGACATTAATAATACGATTGAAGCTATAATAAGTTGGCTAGTAATAACCTAACAGTAAATTTCTTTTTTTTTAACACGTTTTTATTAACTCGCTTTCTTGTCTGTCTGTTTGTTTGGTTGTTTATTTGTGGGTTTGTTCGGTCCGAATCTTGCAACTCATTTTTGGAGCACGTGCTGTCATTCGATTGTGCTGAAATTTGGTACACTTAATTAACCTCGATGACAATGCAATATTATGATACCATGGAGCTGATCTGATGATGGAGCTGGAAGGTGGCCATAGGAACTCCTAAAATACACAACACAATCTTGTCGTATTTGGGCTCGTTGGATTTGTCTTGAAAAGATCTTTAGATATACGTGATGTTCAGGGTCTCAAGATGGAGCCGGAAGTTGGCCATAGGAACTCCTAAACAACACAACATAACCTCGACGTGTTTGGGTTCGTTGGATTTGTTTTGACAAGGTCTTTAATTATACGTGATTAGCCGAAAGTTGACCATATAAACTTCTAAAATACACAACGCAACCTCGTCGTGTTTGGGCTCGTTGAATTTGTCTTGACAAGATCTTTAGTTATAAGTAATGTCCAGGGTCTCATGATGGAGCCGGAAGGTGGTCGCTGTATTTCCTCAAATACTCAACATAACCTAGTCGTGTTTTGGCCGGTTGGATTTGTTGACTAGATCTTTAGTCATAATATGTGATGCCCAGGGTATCATGATGGAGCCGAAAGGTAATCTCAACGTAACAACATAATCTCGTCTTGCTTGGGATTTCAATTTAGTGATGTTGAGGGTATCTTACAAAATTTAAATACGCTGGAAGCACAAAATAATTATAAAGTAAAAAATTTTTTTTAACAACACGTTTTAACGCACTAAAAAGTATAAAATAATTTTAATTGAGATTTTTATTGGTGTAGTACTCAAAAAACTATAGATTAGAATTTAGCCCCTTTATAAAAAAGTCACAAGACATCTTCTAGGCGAGCGTGGTCCATCTTTCACCTTATCAATTTCCATCAGCTAGAATAATGGTCAAACGCAAGTCTTTCCAATAATAAAAAAAACACAACAATTGAATTGAACTATACTAATAATAACTATTTGTAAGTTTTCAAGACATAACACATAACAACCCCTGGCACTCATAAGAATTATAAGACGTCATTACCAATATGTTATGTATCAATAAGTAGTATAGACATACATGAAAATAAGTAAGACAATGAAAAGCTTACAGCGTCAGCTATGCTGATTTCAGCCATCACCTCGTTCTCTACTTCCTAGAATATCTACTCCATACACCCCACGTTTGTCGTTTTAAGTCCTACAAGAGTACTACACCAATAAAAATCTCAATTAAAATTATTTTATACTTTTTAGTGCGTTAAAACGTGTTGTTAAAAAATATTTTTTACTTTATAATTTTTTATTTATTTGCAAAAAGTGGTACATTTGACATACACAAACAAATCTCGCCAAACTGAAACAGTTTGTTGGCGAGTGCAGCGCTCAAACATAAACGCGAATAATGTACCTATCACTAATTAAAAACTATCATGCACTAAAAACTAATCTTGTTCCTGTTCATTTATACCTAGCATTATATTTTTAAGTTTATTTTTTAAAATAGTTTTTAGTGTCTTTCCTTAACCATTCTATTTCATTATATATCCTAGGAACTAAATATTTATTAAGCCTCTTTTCATAATAATTGACTGCCTTTGGTTGAACAAACATTTTTTGTCTTACCCTTCTAGTATTATATATATTATTGATTAATACCTTTGAATCACTGTTATAATAGTGGTCTATTGCAATCAAAAACTTCACCTTCTGGTTGATAGGTAATATCTTACAAAATCTAAATAATTTGATGCGATACTCACAATTACTTTTCGATTTCTTATCACCCAAATATGTTACTATTCTAGTTTGAAGGTTTTGAACATCCTTAATTGTGCAAAATAAAACTAACTTAATACAATTTGGAACAAATAGACAAAATAAAAAGACATGAAATATTAGTTATAGAGGACAAAGAATTGACGAAGTACATAAAACAATATTTTTAGGCATTGAAATAGATGACAGTTTTGACTGGAAATCTCATATGCAGACAGTAGCAGTATATTTATAATTATAATTTGTACATGCCAAACTGGTGAAATGTGAGAGACTTTTTTGAACCAAACCATCTTATGTACCATATTTTGAGCAAATAAACTTTACATTTTTCATTTTCATTTATATAAGAAAGCAGGAATATATACAGGAATTAACAGCATTAGAAAGCAATCCATTTATCATCCTATCGTAAGGTTGATGAGCGACTTCACAAACTGAGTACATATTCATTTAAGAAAGCTTTGGAATCTCTCAATCCGTTCCATTGTAGGAATCATATTTACGACTTCTAAGTGTTTTTGACTTGCAGCTTGCTTGCAGTTGCCATGACTGATTAGAATTCCGTTTAAAAATGCATACACACAGTTCAGTTTCTGATTGATTTGATTAAATGAAAGCGCGTCCATCAACTGCGGCGATCAACTGCACATACTGTATGATGTGCTTACGTGTATGCAATGTGCGAAGACTTTTACCCACAAACTAGGTTTCGTGAGTCACGTGAGGGCCAAAACGGGAATTGAAGCAGTCGCTGTGGCCGAAACCAGTCAAGATCTCATCATTGTGATTATGTAGTCCTTTCTGAGCTATACACCCCCATTTTTTTAGTTCTTCTTCGCGTTACGAATTTAGGTCTTCTAGCATGATGACGATACAACAGCTTCAGCTCGTGTCACGGCCCGATGGTGCTCGTCTCCTTTCTTCAGGTCACTGACAATACTAATTACTTACTTACTACTTACTTCGGTACTAAACTTCACTGTAAAAATGGCGGCTAAAATGCATCATCCCGCCCGCCGCAGAGACCCCCCATATAATATTGTAAATCGAGTCTCTAAGGTGCATCCAGGGTGGTTCTTAGTTCCGAGAAAGGTTTGTCTGGAATAATGCGCGCGCGCCTTGTAGTTAGCGCCGCGTGACCCGCCAAAGGGATCCATTTTGCCGCCTCCGCGCCGGCCGGTGTGGACCAAAGAGATTTTGAGAAAATCGATCACAATCTGGCGTCTTTCTTTTGCCTTAATTATATTAAGGGAGAGAATTAAATACTTGAGAAAAAAATCAAAAGTTTAAGTTTCGTAGTAATTAATAGCCTCCATGGCTTGGTCGAGCGGTTGAGCGCTTGATTCTCATTACGGATGTTCCGGGTTCGACACTCGGTGGGGACGCTGTCAAACAAAAATCTCGCCGTGAGACTTCCTCAGTTTGGTGAGGACATTGCAGGCTCAATCAGAACTCCAAACCGGGGAAAGCCTTGCAAAGAGATTTTCCGAAAAAAAAATCGGTCTTCGAAAGGCACGGCTGTGATTTCTGGTTGAGGTCGGTTGTCGACCTTACAACCTACATGAAAAGACAAATCAATAAGTAAGTTGGAGCCAGTATTTTACTCATAATTGCTAGAATTAACATAAACTCCTCCGTGGAATATTTTGTGATGCATCATACAACCATCGTTGACGTCAAAACTCGGCAGGTTACTAAAAGAATGCAATCTCTGATGTATTCATGTGCTCAATGAACTTTGAGATCAGCCCTTTTCTAAGTATTGTGAATCAAGTTTACTAGGTATAAACAAATACCCTACATGGTTTTAATATAATTTCGATGCAAAGTGCCAATTTTGACGCAATAATTCTTAAAAGGCTATTGTTATTACTCGTTACTAAGATAAAAAATGAAACATCGTCTTTGTGGACGCAAGTGTACGTACGTATTTCTATTTATATTCCAGTTAGATTTTTTTATTCGATACTTACAAATAGATTATCTATAAAATAATCGTCAGTAAAAATCTAAGTTATACAACATTCCAATAGAATTATGATGGCAAAAGGAAAACTGAATTCGATTATAACATTATTAGTAAAATAATAAATTGATGACGATGAATTATCACACTAATATTAGAAATGTGAAAAAAAACTAATATATTTAATCACCGGAATATAATGAATATATTCGGTGTTACAAAAAAACCCGTAAATTTTGTATGGAGACCATCTACATTTTGTATGGGAATGCGATTTTTTTAAATCGTTTTTCGACCTATGTTCTTTGGGGAAAGTTGTTCAGTTTTACGAGCAGATTCACACCCTTTCGGCTTTATTTGTAGTTTTGTAACACCTGGTATATTGTACTAGATTCCGCCCGCCTGAGTACTTTAAGCATGAAGGCGGAACCAACATCTAAACATCCAAGTATATTTTCAAATATCTCCGCCTTCACGCTTAAAGTACTCAACGGGTTTGGATAAAATTTGGAATGGAGATAAGTAGTTTGCAACCTGGATTAACACATAGAATATTTTTTTACGGGAAATAGTCTTATTTCCACGGGAAAAATCTTACACAACGCGAGCGTAGCCGCGGGCGGAAAGCTAGTATCAATTTATTCCTGTTGTTAAAAAAAAAAAGTATTAAAGGACATTTTCCTATTTAGTCTATCCTGAACGCTGGTCAAAGGGCATTTTCCTGTAGAATCTGAAAGTCCTCTCCAGGAACCGGCGCGGCGGCATAATCAGCCCAGCTCCCAAGTCCCATGCCAGCGCTGCAGTCTTCCAGGAACATCCTTTCCAGACAGTTTCAGAAAAACAGACAAAATCAGTTTTAAATTAGTTTCAACTATAATCAGGCTGTCAGGGGCAGATATATTGCATTTTTGCAACAATGCCAGTTCTGCGAAAACTGCATCTAAAGATTGCATATTTTGGTATCTGAAAAAGGGTTCGAAGAAAATTCGGGCATTTTTAGAGGATAAAGGGAGCGACGGGACTTGGGGGGTCAACGCCCCGGGCCAAATGTCCTTCAAGATGGAGTTGAGACGGGAGATAGGGCTGCAGTACAGTTCTATATTAGGTAGTGCGGCATTTAACTTACAGATATTTACAATTTAGTTTCACGACGAGTATCTACATCGAATGGGTGTCATTTTGCTTTGAAGTTTAGAAAGAGAACATCCTTACTTTTTTTCTTTTTTTTATCCTAGAAGCGACTTCATTTTCGTTTTTAATACTTTTCGCTTTCCGAAAATCGCAACTTATATTTTATAATACCACTCTAGTTTTGTACACTTAGATAAAAAAATATTCAAATCTGGAAATAAAGATGTAGGTAGACAAGTAAGTCTAAAATAATACATTACGATGAAAGTGTTGTTGGTTTCACGAGGCGTAATAAAGCCGAGTGTGTATGTAGAACCAATATTCGCACGTATATCGTACGACGTTTTTCAACACACTTGCGAGGAAACAGACATAAAAAATCATGAAAAAAATGCTTACAAAGAAAAGATTTGAGAAAAATGGCGAGCGGATTATTTTTTGCAGTAGCTGCGTGAAAATGTTGGCAAAGACGCTAAAGCTACATACAACCAAGTTTTTAAAATACCAAATAAACTGATTTTTTTTATTAAATAACACTAGTGGTGCTCGCGACACCAACTACGTCACGACGCGTATTGCTTGTGTTTGCAATAATATAGTATTTAAGCAATTACATAAGTTAGCATAGCGCTGTACTCGGTTCTCTACTTCAGTCGTACATTATACGTTCTGCTATCAACTTGTGTGTTTCTCTCCGATATCGCCTTGGCCCTCTGCAAATATTGCAACACAAATCATTGTTAATTTGTAGACAAAACTAAATAATGTTAATTAAATGTTTATTTATTATATTTTAAGTAATAGATTTATTTATTAATAGTACATTACGGTACAAGGATCGTAGGTGGCAAATTACAAACGACAAGCTTGTTATAAAACCTAAGACGACGTTTTTCAATACACTTGTGAGAAAACTGATAGTAAATAGTTAAGTTGAAATGGTTAAGAAATGTACCCTACAAAAATTATGATACCTACTACAGGTAAAATTCGCATGTTAATATATAATTCTTTAGTAAAATCACACCTTACATATCTTATTGAAATATGGGGCAGTGCTCACAAAACAAAGTTATCCGAATTGCAAATTATTCAAAACAAACTTATTAAAATGCTGTTTCACTATGATTATTTAACACCTACATCTAAAATATACAAAGAAACAAACCTTATGAACATAAAACAACTCTATACCTACCATACATGCATACTAATACAAAAAATCTTGCATAAATCCATCCACACATCAATCTTACTCACCCAAACTAAAAATGTATCTAAACGCAGCACAAGACGCGCCAGCTACCTGGTTGGTACTACCGAGGACCAGAACCAACTATGGCAAACGAATGTTCACTTATGAAGGTGCGCAACTATATGATAATTTACCGTCATCTTTAAAAAAAATTGATTCAATTATAATATTTAAAACTAAATTAGCTCAGCATATCCTCACAAATTCTGTGTAAATGTTTAATTTTTATGAGCGATTTTACGTGTGTGGAAAGGCAATCAATGGTAACAAAATATTATGTAGTGTGCTTAAATATCTTGTAATTTATCGGTGCGAAACGAACGACTGACTACTACCTACATATGTAAATTGTTTGTTCTCATGTAAGTAATCTAAGATTTTTAATGAGAAATAAATATCTTTAAACCTAAAATTGATCATGTAGAAGTTGTAAAAACGAACCTTTATTATAATATATCGCGCGCAGTTTGAGCGTTCTTACTGTTCACATTAATAACAATAATAATAAAATAATGTATTTCTCATCACAAGAAGCAGCTTAGCTTAAGATAGTTACGCAACTAGCTATGAGTAATTACAAACAAAGGTTGTTTGTGTTGTGAGAGACTGGTGCCTGAGATAAGTCCAGGACTTGAGTTACAGGTCACCAGGTTCCCACTCCACGGACAAAAAACCTAAATTTCGAATTACAGAGCAATCAATTTATAATGAGAGAAATAAAAACAAAAAGTAAAAGAAACAGTAAAAATAAAACAAAAACAAAATATAAGAGGCTAGTAGACACGGGGTGAGTATGAGGGTATGTTGTGTTGTTTTATTTATCATTAAATATTAAAACTTAATCACTCATAAAACAACATTCAATGTAAAACAATTAAATGAAAATTTTACAAATTTGGCGCCAACTACAAAGCGATAGTATGTTTCTTTTTTTTTACAAGCTTTTATTTAGTTTTACCTGTCCCGTTGTCTGTAATCAAATCTTGCAAGTTAAATTTGGTCCACTTCCCAGTTTCCGATTGAGCTGAAATTTTGCATTCATGTATAAATCGGATGACAATGCAATATTATGGTACCTTGGAGCTGGTCTGATGATGGAGACGGAAGGTGGCCATAGGAACTCCTCTAATACAGAACACAACCTAGTCGTGTTTGGGCTCGTTAGATTTGTCTTAACAAGATCTTTAGCCATACGTGATATCCAGGGTCTCATGATGGGAGCTGGAAGGTGGCCACAGGAACTCCTTAAATACACAACACAACCTAGTCGTGTTTGGGCTTGTTGGTTTTGTCTTAACAAGATCTTTAGTCCTACGTGATGTCCAGGGTCTCATGATGGAGCCGGAAGGTGGTCACAGGAACTCCACAAATACACAACATAACATAGTCGTGTTTGGGCTTGTTGGATTGGTCTTGACGAATACTTTGATACTAAATGGTAACCAGAGTCTGATGATGGAGCTAGAAGGTGGCCATAGGAACTCCGTAATTAAACGACGCAACCCCACCGAGTTGGGGCCCATTTGATTCGTCTTGACGAGTACTTTGATACTACATGGTAACCAGGGTCTGATGATGGAGCTGGAAGGTGGCCATAGGAACTCCGGAACGACGCAACTCCATCGAGTTTAGGCCCATTTGATTCGTCTTGTCGAGTACTTTGATACTATATGGTAACCAGGGTCTGATGATGGAGCTGGAAGGTGTTCATAGGAACTCCGTAATTAAACGACGCAACCCGATCGAGTTTGCGCTCATTTGATTCGTTTTGACGAGCATCTTAGTTGGCGTGAATACGCAACTCCAACAGATTTGGGAAAAAGTTCGTTCCGTTTGTTATGAATGTGGATTATATTATGTCTGATTGATTAGATGGATGACTTAATGCCAAGGTGAGCACGTGCCGAGGGCTGAATGGTATGAGGGTGTATAAACATTTCATATCGCTAACGTTGCGCCTCAGGGTACCAGGGCGAACCCTGTTGTACTGAAGCCCTTATCCCTCTACAATGGACCTCGGCAAGGATGGCATTCACATAATACAGCCTAAATCAATTCAATTTCCTGCTAAATTTAATTACGGCACAGCTGAAAGAAGAATGCTTCCGATTGTCTTGTCTTGGGCTTCAACTGTGCACAAAATGCAGGGAACTACTGTAGATCATGCTGTTATTTATCTAGGCTCTAAATTATTTGCTGCTGGTCAAGCTTATGTGGCTTTAAGCAGAGTTAAGTCTTTAGCAGGACTTCGAATCGAAGAACTTGACTGCTCCAAGTTGACTTCGAAGAAACCTTGTAATGTTGATGCATTAAAAGAAATGGATAGAATGAGAAATGTTACAAATAACTAACTAGTGATTACATAACTAATTTAAACATTATTTTACCCTACTACAAACAAAAAAAATGAAATATTTAAATATAAATAAAATACATAACTTTAAGTGCTTAAAGCAGCACATTATTATATGAACGTACTACGGACTACATAACGGAAAAACGCTGCTACGCGCTACTAACTACGTCGTAGTAAATCTCGAATTAAACATACTAAAAAGTTAAAAATAAAATTAAAGAAAAAAACCTTTTTTAAAAACAAGCTTTTATTATTTGTTAAGAAAATGAACTAAAAAGTTAAAAATAAATTAACTCTAATTAGAAGTATAACACTTTATAAGTTAATTGTAACCTTTAACGATAATTAAGCTTCTTCGTCTACGACAAAATAATTCCATATCGTAATCATATATTTTTAACACCAAAACTTTACACCTTAATTATTAAATCTTCCAGTTTTTATTATAGTCTCAATTTTATAAATAATAAAAGCGTGTTACATTTTGATGGCATAATTAAGCTATCACAATGTAACACGCTTTTTTATTTATAAAATTGGGACTGTAATAAAAACGGGAAGATTTAATAATTAAGGTGTAAAGTTTTGGTGTTAAAAATATATGATTACGATATGGAATTATTTTGTCGTAGACGAAGAAGCTTAATTATCGTTAAAGGTTACAATTAACTTATAAAGTGTTATACTTCTAATTAGAGTTAATTTATTTTTAACTTTTTAGTTCATTTTCTTAACAAATAATAAAAGCTTGTTTTTAAAAAAGGTTTTTTTCTTTATTTAAGCATAATTACGGAGAAAAAGCTCTGGCGGACATTCAGCCGCTACGATTTGATTCTTTGTTAAATCGAGATAATTTTATTTTTATTACTGGCTGATAATATTTTTGATACAATTTGTTGAAATAAAAAAATATAAAATACTTTTCTCTTTGTATAAATGGATGAAATATTTTTTATTGTCAAAATGATCCTGGCTGAATAATAATTTTTAAGCCCGTAGGAATTAAAAAAATTGTAATAAAATCGCACTAGTGCGGTAAAACACATTTACCGCACAGCTTACTGCCTTCGTAAGTTCAATTTTCGAGCAAGGTGTATTGAAAAACATATTTACGAAGGTAATGTTTCTATGACAAACTTTTGCCGATTAAAAAAATAGCAAAACGTGAGTTGAATAAACCCGTGAGTTATATTCTATAACATGTGGCATTTCTGATAGTTTAGGGGCCGATTCATTCATTGACCTAACAGCTCACAAGCGTCCTTTTCATGTAGTTTCCACGTCTCGATTTCATGCCCGTGCGGTGACTCGCGCAAGTCAGAACCGCGATGGGTGACTGATCGACCGGAGACCCCACAAATGGCGGAAACACGCTCATTCACTCATTACCTACAAAGTTACCCAATACCCATCTTCGTAATGTTTAAAAAAATACTTCGGTACGAGATTGTACAATGTGTGTAACGGTCATTTGAGGTTCTTTTGTTGGGAATTTAAGAAATAAATCTGTTCATTTAGTTTTACATATTTTTATTAATTAATTTAGTGTTTGTGGGTGTTTTTAAATTTTAGACATTTTAGAAATAAAAATTACCAAGTGAAAAACTTCTTATTAACACAGAAAAATAAAAAAAATATGCAGGAATATAGCCGCAGGCAGACAGCTAAGTAGGTATATTAATTAATGATTTGTTAGATAGATTTCGCAAACGTTATTTATATTTTATATATAATGTGGGATGGCAGCTTACTTCTATGAACCAGCATTATGCGGGAAGGTCACCAGGCCACTCAGAAAGTACGAAAAAAAGTTTTTATGTATGAGAGACTGGCCAGTTATAATCTATTTTGAAAATATAATTATTTATAAGTAATAGATACCTACGTTTCAATTTAAAAATTTCCCTCCACATTGTTTGCGAGCTAAACAAACGCAGTGCTCCGCAAGCTACTGCTCCACCAAGACAACGCGCTCAAATCGAAGGACTTCCTGGACAGCTCGCCGCCGGTCAAACTCCTGGGTCACCCTCCTTGCAGCCCGGACCTAGCGTGTGTATGTATGTATGTGTGCGACTTCTTTTTATTCCCAAAAATAAAAATCAACTCAAAAGGACACAATTTTCATCGCCGGAAGATGCGCTGTCAACGTTCGTGTAAACGAGGTGTCTGCGGTGTACTCGACAAATTGTTCCGAAAACTGGTTCAGACGCATGAAACTTTGTATAGAGGCTGGTGGAGAGTACTAGTACTGGCTATAAGTGTACATCACTTGTCAAAACAAGAAAATCTTCTTTAACATCAAATTGTCTTCTTACTCCTTACTCGTATCGTACTACGTTAATGTTCTATTGAACGTTAACCCACGATCACTTGCGTCAATTTTTCTAAATAATATTGTTCATGAGTGACTAAGACCTTGCCTAGCTTCTAGGAGTATTAGACTGGGAGTCCACTGCAAGAAACCTTACGATCTTAGCTAGCTTACATTATAAATAAATAAAAATAAATGACTTTTGTATAAATTGACTAGCATTACTATAGTATCATAATTGCATGCCATGTCACTTCACTTGTATTGCAATGCCCATTGAAGGGTTTCATGTATCCACTTACAACCAATGACAATGTAACACCTGCAATTATTATTTTATGTACATGAAAGCAATAAATGAATTGAATTGAATAAGATAATAGAACTACTCCACTTTGCAGGGGTAGCCTTAGCAGGCCTTAATGGCTACAATGTACGCTGTGAAGTTCACTTTTAACAAATAAATAGATAAATAAGTAAAATAAGAAGTTTTGTTTAATTCTATTATAAATAAGGTATTTTTTTACTTTTCCATTATATTACACGAAACGTGCCAGGCTGTGCCGTGGCCGACCGAGAGCTTTTTTGGGCTACTAAGTGAGGCCCTGCAAAGTGGAATATCTTATAACGTAACGTTTCTTGCAGTGGGCTCCCGGTCTATATCAATTTGATCTCTGGACCTCTGTCTGATCAATCGGAACAATACCGTTGCTCACGCTCTCCTGCGAATTTCTTAAGTAGTCCATCCGGTCGTTTTCGGCTATTACACATCGCGTCACGTTCAAATAACGCTGGACAAAGTAGATGATATTCTGGCACCAAAGCACCTTAGAGGATGTAATGTTTCTGTTTCCTATTTAATAGTACATTAATGCCGCGGCCGCAAAATTAGTTATTGCTGGACTAGGGCAAACCGCAGCGCAGTCTGAACCGCAGGCGAGGACTTTTATTGTGTACGAGTTCAGCAAGAGTTATTGCGGCCGAGGCTTGTATAGTGCTTTTCTCTGAAAATGCGTCTAGTAGTTTTTGCGTGAAAGAGTAATAAACATTCATACATACAAACTTTCGCGAATATTCGTAAATTTGAAATTTTAAAAGTACTCAGTTAACTTTAGCTGTTGGTCTTCCTATTGTTAATAAATAAATAAATAACATGACGGGAACCGTGCTAATAACTTTTCGTTACTGAGACCGAGTTAAAGAAAGAATTTATTACTAAACTTTAATATATTTTTTGCGAGACATACATTGGTTACTATTTAGCGTAGGAGTTTCCTATGACACCTTTATATTGGATTCAATTTGGCTGAGTCGTAGTAAATAGTCGTAGTCGTATTAATTAATGTATGGTAGTTACGTTTGCTATTTATTGTACATAGCTCTTATATTTGAAATGCATCATGTCTGGAAAAATACGACGTATTATTAAACAAATGATGGTTACTGGGAACTGATATTATTTGTTAAGATTAACAAAGGATGTTGGCTCACTCCAGGCTATAAGTACGGATATCCCGACTGTTCACTCACCAGTGACGTCACGGGTTGTCGTGGTACGTCATCGTTGTCTGTAAATGTTTATTTTATAATAGCTATCATGTAAACATCTTTCGGTTAGTAAGAATGGAATCATGATAAATTGAAGTATCTTGAAAGGAAGTACGAAATCGGGAATTTTGGACACATCTGTGGACAGTTCTGTGGTCGGGCTTGTAATAAAATTGTGGTTCATTCCTATGTTGACTATTTCTAGTCGGAAAGCGTTTGATTTTCTTCTACTTAAGAAAAGATCAAGCAACCATAGACTGAAACTACGTTGTTCATAATTAAAAATCAGGTTAGATTTATTCCTTTATTTTAGTTATGATTGACGAGTAGGTACCGTTTTATTTATTATTATTATTTATAAAACAAAGTCTGGTTAACGACACCATTTATAGTTCAAGAACGGCTGTGCCGATTGTTGTGATCTTTGATTGTTAGATTTGTCTCCACCTCGAATAGCAGAATAACTGTTAAAATATCGGAAAAACTAACGAAAAATAATTGCCTGTACGAAGTTTGTCGACCGCTAATTCACATTAACATTATAAAATCTGTGATGAGTTAAAACCATAGCTGCAAGCATGCAGAGATAGCTCAAAAGATAACCTTGACCACCTAATTTAGTCTAATTGCTCGGTATAAAAGGAAACAGTCGTAGCAAGAACACTCCGCCCGCACACATGTTTCAGTTTCTATCTTAATAAATAAGCTCCCTAATTAAAGTGACGTCACACACATTGCGAGGTCACTACCGTCAATTACACAGTAATCACATAACCATCTAGATTTGAATCATCGTGGTGAAGAAATAAGGGAATAATCCATTGCAGGAAAGTTGTAACAGGAGCGACGTGACGTCACTGGCTAGTAGATGGAATGCTAGTAGATCTTGAACACTTCCAGTTATATGAGATACGTGTGTCTTTTATTGCAATTAATTACTCTGAACTGGGTCTCATATCGTCTCGTAGAATTAATTAGTGGTAACATAACCTATTCTGATGCAATTGATAGAGATTATTCCTCTTGCGACAAATGGATATAATTCGAGGCCATTTGAGGCCAATTATACCTGTCTAGTCTACATCTGGTGACTAATTCATTCATTTTTTACGTGGTTGGGTTACTTGATAAAAAGCGTAGTTTATCTCAATTTACCGCAATTTACAGCTAAAGCTGAGAAACAATAATAATTGCGGTGATATGGCTAAGCTATAGTTTTATTTCATGTTTATTTACAAAAGTAAATAAAATAAAATAAAAATGTTATTTATATCCAAATGGATTCTTACAATAGTGTTGTTGAGTCTTCCCAGCAAGTAATCAAAAGTCACTGTTCCGAATCGTTCGCATACGACCTACGTAGGCCAATGATATTAAAACATCATTGACATAGGCGGATTTCTAAAACAGATAATTTTGATAAGGCAGAAAACAACGCAACACAACGTGGGTAAATTTTTTCATTAATTAACTGTTTTTAAGAAAGGATAAATTAATCAATTAATCATTTATCCTTTCTTAAAAACAGTAAAAGAAGTCCATAAAAACTTCATGACGACGCTCGGTCAAAGGAGAGATTAAGGTTGTGGTTACAGAATGACAACCTTCCTACTCGTATTCCTAGCCCTTTCGTCCCACTTTCTGAGAGACCGCCGCACGGACGTGAGTTACCCTGGGATAGGCAAGAGCTTTCCGCTCCTCCAAATCTTCGGTTACAAAAAGAAAGAGTTACCATATGGCTAACCTGGTGCCATGGGCAATATTGGGCAAGTCTTTAGAGTGGAAGTGTGGTTCCGTTTCCCAAACGATGGAGCATCTGATATCGTGCCCCGCGTGCCCCAAGCTGCACGCGGGAAGATTTAATGAACACTACTGATAATTCTCGTAGTCATTTTTTCGGCTGAGACAGTCAAGCTTTGCCAACGACTCGAAAAGAAGAAGATTTCTCTTTTAATAGAAAGTTGTATTGACCAAGCCAAGAAAACTCCACCAATCACGGCTAAGCTCGGATTACACCCATACATCAGGCGAAACGGCATTAATGAGACAAGCGTTTTCGGTGGTTAAGGCATTGACCATTTACTACAGAATCTTAACAGAAAAAGACAAGAAAATAAAATTCGGTTCGCGTCATTTGAATCTGACAAGTAAAGTAAGTTTGCACCATTTTCTGTTCGACAAGTCAACTAATAAGATTGGATTGGAAATGAGGGGTTCATTTTCAGACATTCCAATCTTATTTAACTGACAAGCCCTTTTGATCGAAGGACAAGCCTGACAGTGACAAAGCTATAGCTTATTAAACATTTTTTTTTCATTTATGATATAAATAGACCTCGATGGCAACTATTACTAACAAGTGTATAATCACTTTACTCTTGGGGAGGCCTACGTACAGCAGTGGACTGCAATAGGCTGATTGATTGATTGATTGATTGTATAATCACTTATCTATCCATTCTTTGTGTACAAACAATCTTCAGACGCGCGCCGCTGCACGATCGCCATGCATGTTTCCGACACGGACGGCGCGCGGTACTTTCTTTAAAATTGTTCCAAATTGTTGGTATTTGTCTAAGATAGTGCAGTCCCTTAAGGCCTGCGTGCGCGCCGTCACGTAGGGCCCTCCCTTGGGCACGAGGGCCCAAGCACGTAACCCTGGCATACTGCAGACAAAAACTCGGCTGCATCACAAATAGGCTCCGATTTCGACACCGGTTCGGAAAGGTTAAGTGCATGGTGAGACAGACGTGACGGTACTGTGCTTTGGAAAATGTTCACATTCATGTCTGAAATTGGCAAATAAATTGCTAAATCGTATCCCTTCATAAATAATAAAATTATTCGTTATTGATTAAAAAATATTCGTTGTTTGAATTTCTTCAGTTTCAGTAAGGAATGACAAATGAGCACAACACACAAAGTAATTAAACACAAAAAGACAAAGCAATTATTATGATACGTCTCTATAGAAACACTGAAAATCTTGTATTGAAAGTAGTTCACTGTTTAGCCGACGATGAAAAAGCCTATTCAATAAATAAAACAGAACTCAAAAACCGAAAAATATTCGCAAAACCACAGAACATAATCTTACATCCATGTCTGAGCGGTCACGCATTCTTGTCAGCAAGTAGAGTAGCGTCAAGCGGTGCCCTCTTCAAGCGCAGTCGAGCGGGACATAGTACACTGTGCGCCGACGCAGGCGGTCAATGAAGGGCCGCGCCCTCATAACTCAAGCTTAACTATGATATAACGCCGCCGTCGACGATGCGCGCGCGTGTCTGTCGCCACGCGTCTGATAGCGTGTGTATTCTTTGTAGAGCTCAATGATAGAGATAAAACCTTACTCTATATAAAAACAACTATTTTTGCACTCACTAAATTTTTGTCTAGTCAGTATTTTTCACATCTGTCACCATCATTATCAATTCAGTCAAAGAGATTTCAAAGAAGACTGCGAGGTAAGGATATTCACGACGGCTAATCCTGCACTGCATTTTGCAATGAGAGGCTGCCAGTGCTTTTTCTGCAATACAAATTGCTGCTCAATAAAGAAAACAGTTTAAATACTATGCTGTTTATGTTTCTTTTTACTATATTTTTCGTTAAAAATAGACAAGCTACCTAATTGATATAGTTTATGCTAGAAAGAGAAAAGTACCTGTTACTAATACATTACTATATTACTATTTATTACTTTATTTGCATCTTACTTAAGGAAAATCTGATTCTGTTATGTTATCTGATTGAATTATGCGTATAGAAGTACATAATAAATGTTATATAACCCACACGATGAAGAAGAAGTAGAAGATCAGAGTGTTAGTTTAGTGTCCACTGTCTGAACCGTCCTAATTACGTACATGTTTTCTCCTCAGATCCTCAGATCTACGAACACACTCGTCTTCCTGCGGATTCTACAAAAATAACTATCTTATATATAAGATAGTTATTTTATAATATATTATAGGTCTTTAGCTATTGTAAATAGTAGGTCTTTTGACCGTAGTTGTGTCGAAAATAGTTAGACTGAGTTTAGTTATTAGAATATGTAACCGTTTCCTACTTGATCCTACTTGATCCTTCGTACATCCGTACCGTCCACCCACGCGCGAGCATCGCAACTATTCCCATGTTGTGGTTTTGATAATTAGATAATTGAGCGTTACGACTAGACTTACATAATTCTAACCGCAAACAGGGTAAATGACTTACTTAATACAATATGTTTGTAAACATACAGCGTCGGTGGTGAATACTGGTGAAGTATATAGGGCCGTATTTAGTTCTGGAGACGACAATTTTATCCGTGTCGGAGCTTAGCTCTCTTTTCTGTATTGAGCAATTTTATTTTCTAGTTTTAATAAGTGTATTTTTTATGAAATGTTATTTTTCGTTCTTCTCCACAGAGAGCGTACACTTGTAGTGGACGAGCCAACCAGGGACAAACTTCTTTCCTTTTGTCTTAGCTTTGACGTCGAAAAAATATTTTGTTAAATGTTACTTTGAATAAAGGCATTTTTATCTTTTATCTTTATCTTTTATACGTCCCCAGTCCCCACCGAGGGGCTCGAGCCTACCCTGGAGTAGGGCGATTAGGCCATAGTCGATTACGCTGGCCCAGTGCGGAATGGTCGAGTGTGCAGGTTACCTCACGATGTTTTCGTCCACCGTAAACTACCTTACATATGAATACGAAATTCAAACACACATAGGAATCGAACCCGTGACTCCCGGGGTTCACAGTAGAAATATATTTATTTAACTTTAATTCACTACACAAATGGCGGGCCTAGACTGCGGCATTCTCTGACGGCCAACTTCAAGGCAAACAGAGAAAACGGAAACACAAGAAAAAGATCATAACAAAGTAACTATGTACTGTCTACAAATAGATTAAAATATTGTAACTTCTAAAATTTACGAGTATTAACTTTTCTGTGATTTTTCATAACCTCTTGATAATGATTCGATTAGGTAGTTAGTTATTCAGAAATTTTACTTTATAGTGGAAATTCTGTAAAATACCGATTTGCGGGTCTGATTTTTATAATGTCTAGGCTGCACGACGAGAGCGACGTGGTCGGTGCGAGCCGGCATGCACGAAGCTTCCGGTGCGTCAGACGCGGCCTCTGGCGACCCCAACTTGTGAGAACCTTTCTCCACTCACTTGAGCTTACGCTCCCGATTATTACAGCGTTTTTATTAATCTATCTTTTTCAACTTTGGAAATAAAATAATATAAACAAATTATATTTTAAGTCGTAGCGTAACCTGGGTAAAATAAAGGCTTTTCCCGTAAAAAGTCCTATGTGTCCCACCCAGGATACAAACTATCTCATTTTCTAACCCGTTTGCTGCTAGAAAAAACTAAAAGGACAGGATTATTATATTTCAAATTTTCTTTTTGTAAAAATCTTCTTCCGGCAATTCCGGTTATAGGTATAAATTTATAATTAAATTTAATATCCAATGCAAGACAAATTGTAACTTGATCAACAATTTCTGTTACCTAATAACCTACGCAATGTACGTCGATTTAATTTTAGATACAATCCTGTGAGCTCAGCGAAGGCTTGATATACCGTCGTGCGTGTGCGCGCTAGATTTGCGCGCTGCGGTTAAGGGCGCACGACTCGGGAATGCAAAACGACCGAACAGATGGACGGGATCCGTGTTGAACTGTTGAGTCACTGAATTAATTCCGAACTATTCATCACGAGTTATTGAGATTGATCTCTCGACAAAAGCCTTATATGGCGACACTCCGGGTCGTTGAACCAACAAAAAGGAGTTATTATTAAAATGATATAATTTAACAATTCCATTCAAAAATGCTAAATGGTCGTAGACATCGAAGTATTTCTCTAGCACATGTAAGTACATTATTCGACCTAAATCAAGATTATTATCAGAACCAGTTAAAATTATGCAAATATTATATTTTTTTGAATTGTAAAATTATATGAAAAATAAAACATTAAGCTTTGCTGAAACTGGGACGGATCTCGCGTGTGATGCGAGCGCGCGGTTTAGGGCCACACACGAGCCCTCCGCCTTTGGTTCAATTTGAGTAAAGCTTTAAGTTTTTACTCCTTAGGTACTTGGTTCACAAAAATACTGAACCACCTTTTACCTTCGACAAAAGTAGGCAACCAATGTCTCCATCGCCATCACGTATAGTATAGTATAGTATAGTATAGTATAGTATAGTATAGTATAGTATAGTATAGTATAGTGAGTAGGTCGAGTGCTGGTACTGTCCTGTCAAAAAGCTTGATAACTTATTGCATATTGTACAAAACAAATATTGCAATAAAACCGCAAATACCAGGACAATTAACCATTATAAACGCGCATTATACGGGAGGTTATCTAATTTGCGGTCGACATCTTATTGCATTTGCAAAAGTAAAATAGTACATTGTTATACGAGGGGTGAAAGTAACTTATTTAGCGCCGAGACGGGGTTTGGGAAATGGTAAATATTTTGACCAAATCTATTTTATTTTAAAGAAATAGTTGAAAATTAATTATAATAAAGTTATATATTCTTTAATTAATACTTAACTTTATGTTACTTCAATTTAACATTGCGCTGTAATTGAGTGGCTGTATTGAAAGATGGAACATCGTTCAATAGAAATGTGAAATGAGAACTATTTTTTTTTATAATTTGTCAGCTGTCACATGAAAACGATTCTCCCTCCGGGCTGAAAAGTATTACCTTCAATCCGCTTCTCAGGCAACTTCAGACCTACTTTCTGAGTAATGAAATAGAAGTACATTGTTATACGAGGGGTGAAAGTAACTTATTTAGCGCCCAGACGGGGTTTGGGGCCTGAGCGTAGCGAGGGCCCTAATAGTTCAAGGCACTAAATAAGTCTTTAACCAGAGGTAAACACTGTGCTTTTCATTACGAATACAAGGAAAGTAAAAATAAAAACACGAATTAGCTAAAAAAATAAAGGAGTGACTACCTACCAAATCTGAATCAGATGAACTCATTGTAAACAAAACCCTACAACTCGTCCTCGAGAAACAAATGATTATCGGATTTTTGCTTTCCAGCCTGTTTTTTATTTTTTGCTGTGGCCGTGCCGGCCAGCTTTTGAGCCTTTATTTTTTATTTCCATCATTGAAAAATGCTAACACACACACACAACACACAACACACACACACACACACAAACGCAATGCCTTGGAGGTTCTTACTGTACAAATAATTATTGTTATCTTATCCTAAAATATATTATACTTTGTTCTAAGTGTACTTTATTCAATAAGAAGTTATTTATTGTTATGGGAAGACGCTGGAGCCTGCAGCACAGTTTTTACCACCGCAGGCTCCAGAGTTACAATATAAAACGCATTGTAACTATTGAATAAATAAATTATTATTATTACTATCATATAAATACTTTATTGTTCGCACAGGAATAATCTTCTTCTAACTGTAAGGGTCTAGTGCTTAGACTGTAAAGTCTATATCGTAATAAAAAAAATCCTGTATTACTACCCTCGGAGGAAACAGCTAATACCACACTAAAATAAAAGAAACAAACAAAAATTACTACTTACATTACAATTTCGTCGCGATCGTAGAAACTTCTATTTAAATTATTTTAATTGTATCATAATGATATGATGATTGATGATAGATGTGTAACGTTTATCTTTGTTTTTTAATTATTTGGTTTTAGTAACGGATGCATACGGACTGCCTCTAATTACGCAATCATACATGAACTGACTCAGCTGGGCTTTCCCGAAGCAGTTGGCAATGACTTCAAGAGCAAGAAGCTGTTGGGATGGGCAAATATCTATTCGTAAAACTTCTTTTCAAGCGAATTAATTAATGAATTATTCGTAGTCCGTCAAACAAAAAACGATAATAAAACTTTTCACAAAATCAAGATTTTTTCGTAGTAACCCGATGACAAAACATTAATTAAAGTTTTAAGTAGGTATTCTTAATTTACTGACGTTCGGATTTTGCATATGCAGGCTCACACAAATCATCGTCTATCATCCCTTTATGCTGCACTGCAACAGTTTCCACATTAAAATCATTATTTTTCTTCTACAAAATAGCTATCAATCAAAATGAATTGACCTCATATATTTTATAAACACCTCCTAGGTATAGATTGCAGTAAGTCAGTTAAAAAAACATTGAAATAATCCAGCCGTTATTTTCTGAAAACTCGCCCTTCCCATCCCTAGAATGTAAAGCAATCAGCACTAATGAAATTAACACCAATGCGCAACCTCCTGCGCATACCAGTCCAACTTGCAAGCTCGCCGCTTCGGGCGAAAGGCTCGCGTCATATCCTGATGATGATTCCCACGATGATGAAACACAGGCCCTATTGTTCAATAGCAAACTGAACTATGACTTATGATGACTTGCAGACTCGTATTGACATAAGTTTAATAGTGTCTATAATTGTTTAACTTTGTGTTACACGTTGCAAGTTATTTTTCAACTTGTACGTCGTCATGACTATTAATAAATTAATGATTAAATTATTTAAATTATGTCAATAATGAATTATTTAGTGGACTTAGCTCTTCTCTTTCTAAATCAGTAGGATAGGATGCTTATTATTCATTAAAAAAGAAAACTGGTATACTGTTAGGATCGGAAAGAGTTTTTGAAAAAAGCACACTCTTTTAATGCTTGGTACATCACCGATGTGAAGAACACGTGCAGAGGTACTTTTCGTCGATTCCGAGCAGCTGACTTTTTAACAATTATTTTAAAAGATAAACCACAAAGCGTGATACGAGTTGATCATTGAGCTGATTTCTCGCACGCGACATCAAACACTCATCACATCACAACATTGAATGAGTAATCGGAAAAATTATGCACTCTTAATAGGGTTGCTACATCGGAAAATACCGGCTAAATAAAAATACTCCTACATGATTATTTATTCAAAACAGAAACACTCACGTAAAAATGGAAATTTGTCTTGCAACCTATCACGTTTAATAATATAAAATATTCCTACATGCATTGTTCTTGCATACCTGACAAGCTTTTAAAATATGGTTTAATTTGAACTTAACCAACGAGGGTATTCAAAATTTAATTTTAAACTTATTCGTTAAAATTAACTAATACTTATTTTAATATTAATATGTTTGCAAATATTTGAAATGGGACTAAATGATATTACGCTAAAGTAAAGTCTAGGCTACGACAAATCGCGGGCCTGTAGATAAGACTGTCAATCATATTTTTATTAATACAAAATCATCATAGGTCTTTTTTCGGTGGTATGTTCATTGTTCAACCATGATCATTATGAACTGTACTTTCTTTCTCACTTCTTCAGGAACATAGCAAACTAAACTCCTTTGTATAGATCTTCATACGTGCCGGCCCTCACCGTGAGACTCCCGCGCTACCGTATTAAGGGCATTCCGCCCGTATGCGCGCGCAGTAACCGCTATTGCTGGGGGAGGGTATTTACCTGCGCCGCCGCCTGCGTCAGCGCCGCCGGTCGGGTTTCTGCTGGAAAGCTGGTTGCCTTTCGGCATTCCTTTCCAATTGCATTTATGAAAATAGCGTATTTTTCCATTTTCCCCGCTGATAAAAGTGACAAGCTGTCAATTGTTGCGAAAATGTAATTCGGATATTTTGTATAATGCTAGAACATTGCTATAAGATACCTATCTTGCAAAAGACTCGTATAGCTACCTAGATTGCATCTGTTTCTTTTCTGCTTTTGTATCCTTCCCGCGCAAAGAGCAAATGAAGTTAGGTACCGAAATTTTCAGTTCGACCAAAAATATAATTGTTTGTCAAAAATTACAATGTATACAAAAGACTTTAACGCGATATATGGCTGAAACTACATAGATTTACCAAAAACTAGGTATGACTGGAATAAAAGAGTTCGGAATTTTTTATACAAGAAAAACAAAATATTAATATACGCCTACCTAACAAATCTCACAGACATTTACAAAATTCGTACATTTTCTATTAAGCCTGACCAATGAGTTTTTTTTTCATAAGCATTCCACTCTCATTACGAAGGTATCGCGTTCAAATCCCAGTAAAACCACCTGCAAACAAAATTATCTTTGTGTGACTTTCTCCAGTTTCGGTAGGGAATTGCAAACTGATTGTCTGAATACAAAGATAGTGCTTAGAATGGCACGTTAAGCCGTGGATCCCAGCGGCTCACCACGCCACACAGACACGCCACACCACGCTACGCCACGTCACGCCTCTTAGAATGGCACGTTAAGCCGTGGATCCCAGCAGCTATATACGGCCTTTTGGCGGTTTGACATACATACATAACACAGTCACGCCACACCACGCTACGCCACGTCACGCCTCTTAGAATGGCACGTTAAGCCGTGGATCCCAGCAGCTATATACGGCCTTTTGGTGGTTTGACATACATACATAACACAGTCACGCCACACCACGCTACGCCACGTCACGCCTCTTAGAATGGCACGTTAAGCCGCGGATCCCAGCAGCTATATACGGCCTTTTGGCGGTTTGACATACATACATAACACAGTCCCGCCACACCACGCTACGCCACGTCACGCCTCTTAGAATGGCACGTTAAGCCGTGGATCCCAGCAGCTATATACGGCCTTTTGGCGGTTTGACATACATACATAACACAGTCACGCCACACCACGCTACGCCACGTCACGCCTCTTAGAATGGCACGTTAAGCCGTGGATCCCAGCAGCTATATACGGCCTTTTGGCGGTTTGACATACATACATAACACAGTCACGCCACACCACGCTACGCCACGTCACGCCTCTTAGAATGGCACGTTAAGCCGTGGATCCCAGCAGCTATATACGGCCTTTTGGCGGTTTGACATACATACATAACACAGTCCCGCCACACCACGCTACGCCACGTCACGCCTCTTAGAATGGCACGTTAAGCCGTGGATCCCAGCAGCTATATACGGCCTTTTGGCGGTTTGACATACATACATAACACAGTCACGCCACACCACGCTACGCCACGTCACGCCTCTTAGAATGGCACGTTAAGCCGTGGATCCCAGCAGCTATATACGGCCTTTTGGCGGTTTGACATACATACATAACACAGTCACGCCACACCACGCTACGCCACGTCACGCCTCTTAGAATGGCACGTTAAGCCGTGGATCCCAGCAGCTATATACGGCCTTTTGGCGGTTTGACATACATACATAACACAGTCACGCCACACCACGCTACGCCACGTCACGCCTTTCTTTTTTGGGATTTTCCTCTATTTCGGGCGGCTCTATAATTTGTGAGATCGATTATACTATCGACCTTAAAATCCACACAATGAAAAAAATCTCAGAAGAGTGACAGAACAAACTACAGTTTAACTATGTCGAAATCTTAAACAATCAAAGGGTTACTGTAAGAGGTCCGTTGACGTCGCTGTATTTGGCAACCGATCTGGTAAGTCACGCCACGCGCTGCGCGGGCGCCGCCGCCGCCGCCCCGCATCACGCCACACTCGGCTCACGCGCCGGTTCCCTGACATGCTTTCATCAGCGCGCGCCACTTGTTGGGCAATCGTAGATGGTAAACAAAAACACTGACCGACTAATTAGCCAAAGAAAGTACTCCAGATGAGAATCGTATTATGAAATAAAGAGTTGGATAGGGATTCGACTCTAAAGGAAAATAAGTTCAGAAAATAATATATTTTTTGTATTCACGGTTTTTGCACGGTTCATAGAAAACATACACCCACAACCGCAATACTTATGATCTATATTGATCTACCTTCATTTAGTTAGGGACATAAGCGCACAACAAAACTTAACTAAATGTGGTTGTAGTGTAGCTCTGCTCACCCCATTAGGTATAAGAACGTTACTTCTTGTATATATTTATGTAATTTACTAAAACTTAGGATAATACAAGTGCTTCTCAATGGTAATCACTGAAGGTAAGAATGTGGAACTTGACTTGGCCTCCTCAACCTCAACAGCTCCTAACCGT
This sequence comes from Carpatolechia fugitivella, assembly GCA_951230895.1. Classification (NCBI taxonomy): domain Eukaryota; kingdom Metazoa; phylum Arthropoda; class Insecta; order Lepidoptera; family Gelechiidae; genus Carpatolechia; species Carpatolechia fugitivella. The sequence continues at coordinate 447,684 of OX579658.1, forward strand.
CCATTTGATTGAAACAAAAGACATCAACGCGCAACTGCATACAGTTCACACAGAACGTAGAAAATGACGAATGGTCTAAGGTCATCCGAACTTTTTAATTAGGTTTGAGAGTATTATGAGAGAAGGGGTTTCTATCTTCCACGCGAGCTGACGTCACATCGCCGCCGCCGCCGCCGGCAGACAGTCCGGCGCCGCTCGCGAAGGTTGACGCGCATGCGTCCGAGATGTCTCCCTATATACTCATGCGCATCGCGCTATCCATCAGTACTCCGCAGAAAGCGGAGGACATTATTGCTTGTATGCAGTGAGCTATCTGCATATTATTACAAGCATCTGGTGTAACATGTATAAAATTATAAGATGTTTGTTTGATGTTTGTTGTTTTGTTTTTGTTTTTTATTTGAAAGTTTTTTGAATGGAAGCAATTTTTTTTATTTTTACACTAATAAGTATTATAAATGTGAAGATGTTTAGATGTTTGGATGTTCAGATATTTGTTTCGCTTGCACGCCTCAACTAACAGATTTGGATGAAATTTGGAATAGAGATAGTTTTTACCTTGGTTTAATACTTTTTACGGGAAAAGGTCTAATTCTCACGGGAAAATCTTACATGACGCGAGCGAAGCCGCGAGCGGTCTGCTAGTTTAATACATATATATATATTAAAAAAAAAACAACTTATTTAATTCTAATTCAGCAGACTTAAAGAATAAAAGTATCAACTGCGACTAGTTCGTTTTGTCTAGTTCATTTGATAAGATAAACTTATATTTACATCACAATATTGTTTTAACCGTGAGAATTTTTAACTGTATTACCGTGTTATATCTCGGTCACGCTGCTTTTAAACTCTTCCTTATCTGATAGTGATAACAGAGACAAGGTTGTTATTACTGTATGCTACGTTGATCATTATTTACCCAAAAAAGTATCTTCAGCCAATTTGACTACGTTCAGACAAAATGCTCGAAGATAAAACTACACAAACAGTCATCATCATCGTCGTGTGTAAGGTCAAATAAATTTTTGCTTGACATAGTCTACACCGGGAATCGAACCCGGTACCTCCGTAATGGGCGTTGAAATTTCAGCCAATCGGCCACGGAGGCTGTACTAGGCCACGGAGGCTGCACTAGGCCACGGAGGCTGTACAGACAGTAACTCTTATTGACGTCAAACTAATGTTAAGCTCTGCTCAAACAGAACCAAATTTTAACCAATCCAATAGAGTTAACAATATGTAGATTATTATTATATATTTTTATGTATTCATAGCCGAGCTTCATAGATTACAATCTCAAGAAATAAAATACGTATCTTTTGTGTTTAACGAATTCAAAATAAAATTAGTGCCAAACTAATGTTTTTTTTTAAAAAGACGGCAATATATTAACTAACCACTGAAATACTTATTTTCTTTCACACACTCCGCTGAAAAAATGTTATGCAAAGAGTTGAGCTGGCCTAAATGTGGGGATACCCACGATAAGCCAAGACTGTGTAATGCATTCTTAACACGTGTGTCCTATTTACCCTATGAGACACATCCGACACCCTAATATAAAGTACACACATTCTTGACGTAGCACAACGTATTACGTAGGTACTCATTTCCACTTTTAAATATTACAGTTACGACTGCTTCAGGTGTTTACAATTGGATTAAATTTAGGAATTCCGTGACGTCAGCTGCTGCGATGAGGCATGAGATTTTAAAATTGATTCACGGATAATTAATCTACGCCGGTAATATCGTATCATTAAAATTCTTAAGTTGTATACTATCAAGGAAATAAATTCTTCGACAATGTTTTAATTAGTACCTAGGTATTTAAAGGTATGTGTATTTTTTACAGGTAAATGCCCGAAATGATATAGAATTATAATTAAAACGTTTAAAATTCTGTAATTTTTCTCTTGCATATGCATACGAGTATGTTGCAAATCTATGTACATACTGAATGCATTTTTTTACGATTTACGAATATAAACATGACTTATAGAAAAAAAAATCTACACGCTAAAACTTTGACGTAACTCGAGATGCGAGATCTTAACATTAGTTTTATCAGAATAGGTATTTATATCAATTTATAACCTGCTCAACTTAGTTGTATGCGTTGTTAAGAGACTAAATAAAATATGTAAATAGATACGCGCGCGCCGCGGGAAGTTACCGCAAATCACATGCAACTTGTAATAGACTTGTTTTATTGTGACTGCCACTTATATTATGTCATTTCGGTCTATTAGAAAACATGTAATTTTAACATTTCTGCTAAATAATTTTCCTTTAATATATTTTTTATTGAACATAAATTATAGAAAACACAATAAAACTGCAGCACAGGTCCAAAAAAGATGGTATTTTTGTAGTTACAAAAATACCATAGAGTTAGTTAGAGTTAGTTAGTTAGTTAGTAGTTTTTTTTGTAGTTACTCTTTGTGTGTGTATTGTTAACACTAATAAACGTTTTTTCTTCTTCTTCTTCTTCTTCTTACATTGGTCATCATCTTCTTCAGCCCGTGTCAGTTCACTCCTTGCCAATGACCTTGATCTTCAACTTTTCTCAGGAGTGACTTATCACAGGAGTATCCTTGATTGTCTAATGTCTGGGACCCTGTTCCACCAACCAATTTTGTCATCAACACGAACGTACTATATCGGTGATCTACGTCCATGATAATTAATATTTATAGGTTTAACCACAGTTTCCTGCCTTATACTCTGACGAGTATGGTAAGTATAGCAAAGACTTCTCTACGTCATCATGGCGGACGTGACATGTGTACGCGCATCTACCCCGAAAATTAGTATTGCTGACCCATCCGTTTGAGTAAATCCCAGCCAATAGTGACCACTGCACGGTATGGCTAGAATTCATAATGCAATGCTTATTGTGGCTCTCAAGACACCCAGTGGTACCATAATGAGCCACTGTCCACGTGCCTACGTCATTGTATTTGTTTTCTTGCTTTTCTATATACAAAAATGACAAAATTAGTACGAAACTAGTGAATTGCGTTTTTTTTTCAATAAACTTGGCTAAGACAGAGTATTGATCTCATTTTTGGTTTAGACCCTGTGAAGTGGTATAGTTTTCTAAACTGAATACAAACTTCGAATGAAAAACTCCATATCGTCGAACAAGTGGTAAAATAAATTTATTTCTAGTGGCCAGCAATGTGACCCAGCCTAGCCCTAATTTGGCTTAGTTACCAATAATATCTGCCATAGAAAAGAAAGAGAATTGTATGTTAATAACCAACAAGCCATAGCAGAACAATGATCAAAGTGAACGTTTGTACCTGTTTGTAAAATCTCCTAACATTGAAGTAAGACTGGCAAAAAACTGTCGAAAATAACAATGATTATTTATAATCAACAGCTTTTGAAGATAACATTTGAAGAACTGTCAAAGCTTAAGAAATTCGTGTTAAGCCATTGACGTCATAGAGCTCTCAGCTTAGCTGACGAAACAGACCGTTAAATTTCGACGTGTTTCACAACATTCCATCCCTTACGGCCGCCATTCATGAGAAATTCTGCGCAGACGCAGACAGGCCAGGCGGCCGCACTTTGTTTTTTTATTTGATTCTTGAATGAAACAGCTCTTGTTTTGGAATTCTTGTGTTGTGACTAACAGTCATTTATTTTTCGGCAATGCGGTGCAGGTCGCGGCAGGTTGCACTTGACCATGGTTGTAACGAAATTCTATCACTAAATTCTGCATAGTATTTTTTATTATAAAGATTATGCACGAATTAGACAGATCAGATATCTGATCTAAGCATATGCTTAGGGTGAGGATGGATTTATGATTAACTAGAGTAGGCTCGAGCCCCTCGGTGGTGACGTATATAAACTAATGCTAAAGTGAAAATGAACAGAACCTAATAAAAGGTCCTGTTTTAGCTCCATTCTTAGCGTCTTCTAATTCCAATACAAGCACACAAATAAAATTATCATTGTTTGACGAATTTGTGACTATTCCAAGTAGGATAAGTTAAAGTATGGATAGAACAAATAATGGTTCTTGACGCAATTGCGGTAATACATATTTCAACTCGTGCGCACTGCGTCGCCTGCGCACCGTGGTAGAAATGTGAGTAATATGAATGTAAACAAGAGCTAGATCTCGCGGATGTGGAGATTTCTGACTCAGATACCGGCCGTGGCCGGATATCTACTGGCCGACAAAGTGGCCATTTTGTTTTTAAAATACAAAAATCCAAATAACAGCTGCTTTAAAACAAAAAATAATAACTGCGTTTTAATCCTCCGTTACACCTTCCAGTCGTCAGAACGAACTATAGGCAAAACACTTACATGTTGCGTGCGAGCGGCAGATTTAACAATCTGTGTAAAGATCTAGACTTACTAGTGTTGAGTCGGTGAGGCGGTTACTCACTAAAGTGGCATTTGATTCTGTCTCTTAGGTTTTAGTTTGTAAGCTGGTTTTGGTGGTTTTTACTGTGTACTGAACTCACGGCAGTTCCGAGTTATTTAGCAAGCTAACTTGCAAGATATAATATAAAATAAGAAAATAAATAAACATAGCCTAAGTATTAGCAGATTAGTTTATAATTTCTAAGTTGTTTAAATGATATGTGTTTTTGTTTTGCTTTTTTAATATGTATTTATGTAAGCGAATGATGTCGCGGCGAACGAGGTTTTATTTTTTCTCGCACGTCAACTTCGTATTTGTTATACAAGCTGTTGTTACCAGTGAAGACCTGTAATTGGCTCTCTGTTTTTAAGTCCAATGTTTATTTAATTATTTGTAGCTGTTGGTTTTCCAATAAAAATAAAAATAAAATAAATAAAATAAAACAGATTTTTTACTTCTGATGAGCAGATTTTTGTCCATCCAGTTGCAAAGGAGGAAATGTCTATCAATGATTTTTTCTGCATGTTTTAGTTTTAAAAACAAGATAAAACAGAACAGTAAACAGTCGGAGACTTCTTACTCTAACTAGAAGTACATCGACATCTCCTATGAAACGGAGAAATACAAATAAATTAAAGCCTCTAAAAATATTTTTTAAGCACGGATCTCTATATTTTTTAAATATTTATGCTTGTTTTAATATTTTGATCAAGAATAATCAAATTTTCAAATAAATAACGTACAATAATTTATATTTTTTGTATGAAATACAACCTATGTGCAACTAGCATGAAGTAACTACGATTCGTTATATTTAAAAACCTTTGACGTTCAGCATATTATAGTCGTTTTTAGATTTGGATTTTTTACAATCTATGGTGTGCATTTAGCAGAACTGGAAAAATGATTTCTATTACAAATTGGATGCATGTTTGATTATTTTATCTATATTTTCTTCTGATTTAATAATGTCACAATATGATATTAGAGGTTCTGTCCCGTCCAAAAATAAACACATGGTCATCCTAGCATAGACCTTTTTGCGGCTCATTGACGTCTTCTCAAGTGGTCATCATCATCACAACGCAAATCTGCTTGATTTTCTAATATTCTAAGAATAGTTATAATAGGTCAAGAATACCTACGTAAGTCATAATGCAGTTTACATATGTTTACAATTCTCATAGATTTTAATGGCATGACGTCCTTTTGCCAAACATGTTGTAAGGAATCATCCAAGGCAGTCTACGATGTCTGTTATACTTTATATGAGTTGATCACCGAAGCTACTTTGATTGTTCACTAGCATTACTCAACAGTATGATTCATGAATGAACCTCGCAGGCGGTGCGGGCAAGCATGACATGAATGGGCTGGATTTTTTGAAGGCCTAAGACACAATTCTCTTTGACTATTTTCGGCAGGTGTCAAAAGATTTTTTACAACGGTTGCCTCACGCAGCTTCCCAGTACCGTTGACCGGTGCGCCTGAGATGACTGATGACGCACCGACTCTGGCGCCGGCGTCACTGCGTCAATCGCACCCAATATCGTAATTCTTTCACTATTTAAGTTCCAGTTACCGGCAGTTGACAGTTTGCTTAATCTTTTACTGTTCGCGTGATTGTTACATCCGGCGCGGAGAAATATGCTCAAGAATTCTTGTTTGTTCTCGCCGTTTTAAAGATTCCGACAACAGCCGGGCGCCTGTCACAAAAACCTACTGAGGATCTATTGTAGGCTGCACAAGTTTTTTTTTTTTTATGAATGAATGGACGGCTCTTTTGAGTGACCGTTGGTTATCGCTATTTACCTTTATTCAATGCAAACAAGTCAAAACTGGACAATAATGCCTTTTCACCCTTGGGCTATTGTTAACTGTTCAACTTCTATTGTTTGTTTTATAACAAAATTACCTATTTAATACGTCTGTAAGTAGCTCTCCGCAAAGCTCTACCTTCAAAACAAATGACAACTACAACCTTTCTGCTGGTTACTGTAAATTGATTAAAACAATTTGAGACAAGGTTAACTTCAAAAATTGTATAATACAATGACGTATGTTCTAGCAACCCGGAGAAAGATCCAAGTCAGATCGCGCAATGCGCACAGATTAATTACGCAAGACGCGCCGCCCGCGCATAGTGCATGCTAACCGGACCATCCAGTATAAGCTGCCCTGCGATGCTATAGACAGCTTTAAGAGCTACAAGACTTGTCTTTATAGTGGTCGGTAGGTCACCTTGCCTGTGACCGTTCGTCTGCGTCGTGCGTACGCGCCAGATGGCCTACTTGGAGTGATTGACCGTTACCGGTCGGTCCCTGACCTGTCAGGGCCCCCACGATGACCTTCTAACAGAAACAATGTCCAGCCCAATGGCTTAAATTGAATCACACCCTAATATGTTTCTTCGATCTTAACTTAGAAATCAAATAAATTTTACACTGAAAACTTACTTAACTACACTCTTTACTTTATTAACTTTTTTTCACTGTATTTTTTTATTTTTTCAGGAAAGAGCATCAGTGGTATAGTGGCTAAGACCACCGCCTCCTGTCTGAGGCAACGTTGTTTCGAACCCCAGAGCGTCAGTGGTGTAGTGGCTAGGACCACCACCTCCTGTCTGAGGCAACGCTGTTTCGAACCCCAGAGCGTCAGTGGTGTAGTGGCTAAGACCACCGCCTCCTGTCTGAGGCAACGTTGTTTCGAACCCCAGAGCGTCAGTGGTGTAGTGGCTAAGACCACCGCCTCCTGTCTGAGGCAACGTTGTTTCGAACCCCAGAGCGTCAGTGGTGTAGTGGCTAAGACCACCGCCTCCTGTCTGAGGCAACGTTGTTTCGAACCCCAGAGCGTCAGTGGTGTAGTGGCTAGGACCACCGCCTCCTGTCTGAGGCAACGTTGTTTTGAACCCCAGAGCGTCAGTGGTGTAGTGGCTAAGACCACCGCCTCCTGTCTGAGGCAACGTTGTTTCGAACCCCAGAGCGTCAGTGGTGTAGTGGCTAAGACCACCGCCTCCTGTCTGAGGCAACGTTGTTTCGAACCCCAGAGCGTCAGTGGTGTAGTGGCTAAGACCACCGCCTCCTGTCTGAGGCAACGTTGTTTCGAACCCCAGAGCGTCAGTGGTGTAGTGGCTAAGACCACCGCCTCCTGTCTGAGGCAACGTTGTTTCGAACCCCAGAGCGTCAGTGGTGTAGTGGCTAAGACCACCGCCTCCTGTCTGAGGCAACGTTGTTTCGAACCCCAGAGCGTCAGTGGTGTAGTGGCTAAGACCACCGCCTCCTGTCTGAGGCAACGTTGTTTCGAACCCCAGAGCGTCAGTGGTGTAGTGGCTAGGACCACCACCTCCTGTCTGAGGCAACGCTGTTTCGAACCCCAGAGCGTCAGTGGTGTAGTGGCTAAGACCACCGCCTCCTGTCTGAGGCAACGTTGTTTCGAACCCCAGAGCGTCAGTGGTGTAGTGGCTAGGACCACCACCTCCTGTCTGAGGCAACGCTGTTTCGAACCCCAGAGCGTCAGTGGTGTAGTGGCTAAGACCACCGCCTCCTGTCTGAGGCAACGTTGTTTCGAACCCCAGAGCGTCAGTGGTGTAGTGGCTAAGACCACCGCCTCCTGTCTGAGGCAACGTTGTTTCGAACCCCAGAGCGTCAGTGGTGTAGTGGCTAAGACCACCGCCTCCTGTCTGAGGCAACGTTGTTTCGAACCCCAGAGCGTCAGTGGTGTAGTGGCTAGGACCACCGCCTCCTGTCTGAGGCAACGTTGTTTTGAACCCCAGAGCGTCAGTGGTGTAGTGGCTAAGACCACCGCCTCCTGTCTGAGGCAACGTTGTTTCGAACCCCAGAGCGTCAGTGGTGTAGTGGCTAAGACCACCGCCTCCTGTCTGAGGCAACGTTGTTTCGAACCCCAGAGCGTCAGTGGTGTAGTGGCTAAGACCACCGCCTCCTGTCTGAGGCAACGTTGTTTCGAACCCCAGAGCGTCAGTGGTGTAGTGGCTAAGACCACCGCCTCCTGTCTGAGGCAACGTTGTTTCGAACCCCAGAGCGTCAGTGGTGTAGTGGCTAAGACCACCGCCTCCTGTCTGAGGCAACGTTGTTTCGAACCCCAGAGCGTCAGTGGTGTAGTGGCTAAGACCACCGCCTCCTGTCTGAGGCAACGTTGTTTCGAACCCCAGAGCGTCAGTGGTGTAGTGGCTAAGACCACCGCCTCCTGTCTGAGACCGCCGCCGCCGCCGCGCAATGACCAGTGTGGCCCCACGCAAAGCAGCCGTAGCGTAGGCACGAAGTGCGGGCGGGTACTAAGATTGGGATGAAATTTGGAATAGAGATAGTTTGTACCCTGGAATAAGGAATAAGGACAAAGGATACTTTTTACGGGAAAAAGTTTTATTCCCACGGGAAAATCTTACACAACGCGAGCGTAGCCGCGGGCGGACCGCTAGAACGCAGTCGCGGGCGTATTACTGAAATGTGAATTGAGAACCTCCTCCTATTTGAAGTTGGTTGAAAATATGTATGAAATATTCTACCCGTGCGAAGCCGGGGCGGGCCGCAAGTATTATAATAAAATAACAGCCAAGTGCGAGTTTGACTCGTGCACTCTTACCCTCTCTCGTTACTACTCGCTTCAGCTTACCCGAAGCCATTCGAATGGAAACTAACAAGGAAAGGTTTATATCTATGCTAAAAAAACATTATCTTGATAGTTTATAGATACTCGTAAATTCATTGTAACGCAAATTATTTTTTACTAGTTTTTAAGTAGGTATATAACTGAGGCTCACGGATTCCACAGTCAAACTGTACATGCAGTTTTGTGGTACCTAGTTTTAGATTAAGACTAATATTGTTCTAATAAATAAATATCTAATATGATAAGTAACTTTTTAGGATAACAATTTAACTTGGCAAGTGGTGCCATCGTGTGCTCAAGCTATTTGACTTGGCAAGTGGCGCCATCGTGTGCTCAAGCTATTTAATTTGGCAAGTGGCGCCATCGTGTGCTCAAGCTATTTAACTTGGCAAGTGGCGCCATCGTGTGATCAAGCTATTTAATTAGGCAAGTGGCACCATCGTGTGCTCAAGCTATTTAATTTGGCAAGTGGCGCCATCGTGTGCTCAAGCTATTTAATTTGGCAAGTGGCGCCATCGTGTGCTCAAGCTATTTAATTTGGCAAATGGCGCCATCGTGTGCTCAAGCTATTTAACTTGGCAAGTGGCGCCATCGTGTGCTCAAGCTATTTAATTTGGCAAGTGGTACCATCGTGTGCTCAAGCTATTTAACTTGGCAAGTGGCGCCATCGTGTGCTCAAGCTATTTAGTTTGGAAAGTGGCGCCATCGTGTGCTCAAGCTATTTAATTTGGCAAGTGGCGCCATCGTGTGCTCAAGCTATTTTTCTTATAGTAAATAAGCACAAATTCCCGACTGTCAGATTTTTCCTTTTACTTGTGCCGTAAGAGCTTGGTTCTCACCATATTTCATAATTCTAGGACGATACGTTTTGAATCATCCAAATACCCTTTTTGTAATCATATTGGACGTCATCGCGACCACTAGCGCCGCGCGGGTTGATTGGCATTTCTTCCTTTTAGGTAACATTCTATTTCATTCCATTAGGTTACGTACATTCACTCTTTGATAGGTTTTTTCATTTACTTAGCCGAATGAAACATAGCTGAGGTCATACAAAGATAAACCTTTTACGAAAATACTCTGAACTTTGACGCTTTCCTTTTAATGAAACACAAATGAGATCATACGAGTACAGAGTTAGTTAACCAATAGGTATAATGTAATAATTATAAAGCGAAAAATTATATCATGATTCATTTTTAGCTTTATAATTATTAGATAATTAATCTGTAACAATAATAATCTACAATATAATGCACTGAAGGGGCTACCCGATGTGAATAGCGCCATATCGATACAAAATTATAACTGAGTGGAAACACAAAACATAAAAAATCTAGTCATTTAAACTGTTTCATAAGTCTTGTTATATTTTCAGTAAACTATGGTTAATTGCAGTTACAGATAGCGAAAGTGCTACAAACGGCCGTTTCTTGCACCTTTATCTCTTATTACAGCGTGTAAGATTTTATAAAATGATTTTGTATCATAGTGGTGGCTTACATAGGGAAGCCCCTTAACCTTTTACGAAAATTCGCTGAATTTTGACTCTTTATGAAACACAACTGAGGTCATACAAAGTTAGTATATAATAAATAGGTACTTAACCTTTTTCAAAAATACGCAGAAAAATACCACTTTACACTTTCATCTAATAAACCATGAAACAATAGCTGAGTTCATACAAAGATAACCTTTTACGAAAATACACAGAATTGTACACTTTCCTTGAAACACAACTGAGTTCACAACATAACTCCAAGAGTCATAAAGATATACGTAAATGTTGTCGTCATCAATGTCATCATTTTATAGATCTCCTAGTCGTCGACCGTCCTGGTAATGATGATTAGTGCGGGCATGTAACATAGTAATCTTTTTGAAAATTTAATATTGCTCGTAAAACCGCCTGATTCAGTCGTCCATAGTTCAAGATACGTAATAATTATAACTCAATAGTTAAAATTAAACCTGCAATCATTACTCGTATACGGCTGTTTCCTTTTACTGTAAACTAGTAAATACTCGCAACTCATTTGTTACTAGCGCTCGGCCCGCACCTTTGCTTGCGTGATGACAGTTTTACTGAAGAGATGAACTCTTTTTAGCACAAAAATAAAGATAACTAGACTTCTAGGCGACAACGCATCAAAATAAAACATGCAGCAGTTTTTAAGTTCGTCCTCCAGCATTATACTAACAGAAAACAGAAGCTAACAGAAACCAAAGATTAATGTATCAATACACTCTATTTGCTCCCAAATATGAATTAAGCGTGGCCAGAAATACAATAAATATCTATAATAATCACCTATTCAAAAAACATGTGCATGCATTTTTCATGACTAAATGTGACTCTATTAAATGCTTTCTTGTCTATTTAACTTTCTAATAATTTTAGATAATCTCACTTTGATAGATTTACATCAATTAATTTTAATATTTTTAAACAAATCTTGACCAATTATATTAATAATGTATCTTCTAACTATAATAAAATGTAATGTGTTTGTTTGTTTGTTGTCTGTTGTATTTATTCTAGAAATGTTATGCATGAAACTTTAATGTTAATGTATAAGATTGAATAAGTTATATTTATGATTTGATATTATTTGTATTTAATACTTCTATATAGGCTGATTGGTAAGTTTCCGAAACGACAAAGAAAAACTTTAAAAATCTATTTAAAATAAATTTATCTCTCAACGTAGTTTCCTTCTACCTCGATGCATTTAGTCCAGCGCTTCTCCAATGCCGTTACACCAGTTTGATAAAATGTTTTCTCCAACCCCTCAAAATACTCGTCCACGGCAACAATGACTTCTTCATTTGATGAAAATCTCTGGCCACCTAACCATTTCTTCAGGTTTGGGAATAAGTGGAAGTCACACGGGGCCAGATCCGGGGAATAGGGTGGATGCGGTAGCAATTCGAACCGCAATTCATGGAGTTTGGCGACTGCTACCATTGACGTGTGTGCAGGTGCGTTGTCATGGTGGAACAAAACTTTTTTCTTGGCCAAATGTGGTCGTTTTTTCTGGATTTCTTCACTTAATTTTTGCAGCAAGCTTGCGTAGTACTCTCCATTTATTGTTTTTCCTTTTTGGAGATAATCCACTAAAATAATCCCTCGAGCATCCCAAAAAACAGTCGCCATCACTTTGCCGGCCGACAAAACTGTTTTTGCTTTCTTCGGCGCAGGTCTTCCGCTCTCAGTCCACTGCTTAGATTGTTCTTTTGTCTCGGGAGTATAATGATGTATCCAGGTTTCATCGACTGTTACATAACGCCGCGAAAACTCGTTAGGATCTCGGTTAAACAGCGCCAAACACTCCGATGAATCGTCCACTCGGCGTTGCTTTTGGTCAACAGTGAGCAAACGCGGCACCCATCGCGCGCAAAGCTTTTTCATTCCCAAATGTTGGTGCAAAATATTAAAAACGCGTTCAGATAAAATGCTATCTCTGCTATCTCTCGCAACTTCAAGCACCGATCATTCAATACAATTTTGTGATTTTTTTTTATTATGTCCGGATTCGTGACTTCATTTCATTTCATTTTTTTCAATTTTTTTTTTTTTTTCATTTCTTTCACCTGTGGGCGTCTTCGCAGCTCTGTCTTCCACGTTTAAAATCAGTTACCCAGGTGTGAATTGTACTCAATGCAGGAGCAGAATTACCTAAAACACTGTCTAGCTTGGTTTTAATCTGGGTTGCTGTTTTCTGTTTTAAAACGTAAAACTTTATCACCGCACGAATTTCGTTTCTTTCCATTGTTAAGAAAATTTACGACAGAGAAAGTTCTACGTCCTATCAAACAAATTCCACCAGTTCGATTGAATTCAAATTTGGCGTTCTATTTTCAAAAAGATGCCAAAATATAATGTAATATTTTTTTTTTGCGTATCATTTTTTTAAGTTCGTCGTTTCGGCCAGTTATCAATCAGCCCAGGTATGTTTCCATGCTTGTTTAAAAGCAGAGTATGCTGGATATAATTATCTAAATAAGACCTATAAAAAACCATATTCTTGGGAAATAAATATTCATTCATTCATATACAACTGTGAATACTGCATCTAACCCCGTGCAGTGGTTAATGCGTGATGCGCGAACAAATATTAATAAGACAGACAGACAAATATTCTAAAAATAATTGTTTTTCTTCTATTCCTCTTACTTACCGCTCATACATTATTTTCTCAAATATCTGCTATTTACAGAGATCGGCCAGTTACAATTTATTATATGTATAGATTTAGATAGCAAATGACGGATACTTACTCGCTTTATATGCAACCGCAATAGTATTGAGAGCTCTAGCTGTAAAAGTTTGGATGTGCTGTAAAGTCTTAAGAAACTGCTGTAAAGTTTTTAACGCTCAACAAGTTTCAGCATGTGGTCTAAGTATGTACTACTAGAGAATAGGATATGCTATATACTCGTAATATCATAGTGACCTTTCAGTGTTGTGTATTCTTTTGCATTTATTGTTGTGTTTGCATTTATCCTAGGATACCCCGTTGGTTCATTGGGCCATAGAATGTTGTTTTCGTTAAAAAATGTTGTATGTAGTTTGTTTTTTGATCAATTTTGATTGTTTTGACTGGTATTCTATTAGTATTCTATTTTTGTAATATTTCAGACGAACTACGAAAAAAAAACAATTTTTTTTTATGCATGTTCCCTATTTCGGTGATCATTTTCCTGAATTTGCTGGCGTCGGGCCCAACGCTCTTCGTTGGTGATTACAAGGTAGTGTTTGCTGTGATTGTGACGCTTTTCAATTCCAGTGCCAAGTGCCAATAATTAGTATTGATATGACGGATGTTTTGTCTGCAACTGGCGTCTATAACTGTTGTTTTCTTAATATTTTGTAGCAAGGTGCGAATTGGGCTGGTCTGTCAATATTTAGTGTCAAATCTCGTGACATATTTTGGTCGCGTGTTATTGATAAAAAGCTCATGTCTCGTGCGTCAATCCGCGTTTAGATCTGTTGTTAATTACAAGTAGGTAATTCTCACAGAGATTGTTTAACCGGAATCTAAGTTATTCTGCCTGTTTAGTTTTTATGTGAAAGAAAGGGTTTACCCCTGTTTTATATATAAAGTGAGATAATTTAATTTAATTTTAATTTTATTTATTTGGGAAAGTAAACAGCTGTATACAATATGATAATTTATGGTAGATGTCGTACTAGCGCGCAGAAACTAAAAAAAAACAGTCGCGTAGTAGCAGCAAAATGCCTGCCTGCCAGCATTAAAAAGGAATCTTTGGTTTCTGCGCACTCGCATTCGAACACCGAACAGTATGAGTATACGTCATCTTTACTAAAATATCATTGCCTTAGATTGCCCCTGTTACTAATTAAGTAATTTACTCAACATTGACATCATGCAATAAAATATTTCGCAATTTTGCGCAAATGTGACCGAAGCAAGCATTTTGAATAGAGACTGCAGTTAAGAATAGAATATATAAATCATGAATCATAAATAATTTATTCATTGCTTTCATGGGTACAATTTAGATCTTAAAATTATAGTACAGTTCCACACATGAAACCCCGTAAGGGCACTACAATATTACTTTATATTCAATATAATAATAATATCTTATCTAATCTAATAATAATAAAAATTCTATAATTTTCTAAGATAAATAATGATAATACACACAAACATCCAAAAAACCATAATAATATTACGAAAAATGAAAGGAATAAAACATGCGCATTCCTTCCGTCCTTCTTGCTTCCATCTTGCTTCATCTCCATCCATTGCGCATGCGTAGACAAAGTTATTTCGTTATACGCTAAACCAACATACCTATTTTGATTTTTAAAATAATTATCATGACGAATCTTTTAGAAATGGAACGTAATTTTGAACTGCCTGTTCAGTATAGCTTGGCATGAAAGTGCAGATATTAAATAAAGTGAAATTTATTTTTTTCTTCATATCGCAATGCCACCGCAGCAAGTGTCAAACGTCATTCAAACTGGCAATACGATAAAAAAAGACTATGGCTGTATATAAATTAATTCATTTGCCTTAATAAAGACAAATTTATATAAAAATATACGTTTGGCGGGAAATTCCTAGCACTTTTTTCAAATAATTTTTTGTCGCGTAGAAGGTTTAACAAATTCTAAGAAAATGCCTTCACAGAAAAAATCAAACTTATCGAGAAAGTCTCGCAATGCTTTAAATAAACAATTAGTGCGGTCTCAAGAGTCCGAAGAAGGTCGCGATGAGAGACTCAGCCAAGCGCGGGCCAGGCAGGCTGCCTCTCTTTCGGCTGAAACGGCAAGCCAACGCGAGGCTCGGTTACGATCACAGCGGATTCGTACGGCAGATGCACGCTTGGCGGTAAGTAAGCTTTCTTAATCTTATTTTTAATTATGGCGTTTCACATAAGTATTTCGCCAGTATCAAGTGGTTTTGCTAAGTAAGTAGCGTAGGTTACACAGACAGCCCTAATCCTAAGACTAGGGTGCTGTGTACGGTGAAGGACTCCAGTAAGTTGATAGCAGAAATACTGAAGCCACCACGTGGCCGCTGCAAGTCATCAGTAAATGACAGCAAAATGCAAGCGTTTCAATTGTCCTATTAAAGTTTATAGTTCAGAGTCGTTCACTGGATAATACACTATCAAAATTATACACTAAACACTCAAATAAACTAAAATAAATGAGAATTAAAACGAAAGCACGACCGCCATTGGCGGATGCTAACAATCGACCAGTAAGCTTTCTTTGTTTATAACATGCATTTTGTAAGTCAGTACTGCTTTATTTCAATGATCTTATATACGTACTTAACGTAAGTACCACAGACCAAAGAAAAACCACGCGCGCCAGCTGCGCCGCACTTGACAGCTTTGTGGTAAGTACCTATTGTATTTTAGTGTGTAAGGTGCCACAATTACTTGAATAGACTTATTTTCTTCTTCTAAGTTGGCGAAACGAAGTTCGCGGGCACCAGCTAGTATTCAATAAAGTGATTGACCTTATTCGTTACTGCTCTCGAAAATCTCTTGCAAATTATAAAAACATTTTTCTATTAAGTATTTTTTTAACTTTGCCTCAAATAAGGATAATTTTTCTTCAACTTTAATATCAGTAGGGATGTTATTGTAAACTTTTAAAGCCATCATGTATGTAAGGACCGGAATGAAACATTTTCATTGTAGAAAAGGGCAAAGGTATGTTATTTCTCGGTCGCAGACGTGAATCTATTTTATTTTTTGTATCGGAGAATAAATAACTATGTTTTCTAAAAAATTTACATATTTAATATTATATATATATATATATACATGCATGGCAAAGTAAGTATTTTTAATTTTCGGAAATATGGTTTACAACTTTCGTCCCGTTTAATATTGACAAGGATACGGATGCATCTCTTTTGAAGCTTGAATATTACCTCCACGTCTGTACTGTTGCCCCATAGCATAACACCATAGCGTAGCCAAGCGCTAACATAAGCATGATAAGCAGATGTGACTGTTTCCAAATTAGTTGTTCTTTTAAGTTCCATTAGGGCATATGTGAATCGCGATAATTTTGTTGTAATTTTATGTATATGTGGTTTCCAGCTGATGTTAGAATCTATCTCAAGTCCAAGTAAACTAGTACTATTTATACATTTCAAAGGTGTGTTTTGAAATGAAAAATCTATATTCAGGGCGGACTTTTCTAAACTGCATTAATTTAGTTTTCGTGAAATTGATTTCTAAATTAGAGATAATATATATATTTTTTTATATGTGGGGACATCTTCACACACGGCCATAATAGAATAGAATAGAATAGAATAGAACAGAACAGAACAGACAGAACAGAACTACGCCCGTGTTGTGTAACATTTTCCCGTGGGTATAAGCGTTGCCGACTCGTAGTCACGCCAAGTTATCACACCAGTGTTACAAACAGGTTATTATTTCTTGTTTGTCACACTACTGTTTTTCCACACCACTTCTTTTTCCCGTAAAAAGTATCCTATGTGTTAATCCAGGGCACAAACTATTTCATCCTAATCGGTTCAATAGTTAAGACGTGAAAGTGGAACAAACATCCGAACATCTAAACATCCAAATAATATATTTTCACATTTATAATATTGTGATATATCTGTACAAATTTAAAGTCAAAATATACATGCATATGCGTACCAATAATACCGAAGTATCCGGTCAGGCATTGGAGGTCCAGTAATGTAGATGTCCGGTAACGGTACTTCGCATCTCGTGTGGATGCGTAATGTATGGAGTTTCACAAGCTTGTTTAAACTTGCTGCGCGTGCGTCAGTGCAGAGAATGCGGGCCGAATCTCAAACCCGAAACCCCAAAAGTTGCACAAGGTTATGTTATTCGTACTATCATGTACTTAATTTGCTGATGCTTTCACTGCACAACACAGCAGAGCTATCGGAGTTAATCAAATTTTAAGTTTTTTATTTCCCTGTGTAATTGAGTGCATTACTGCATAACCATGCATGCACCTACCTTTTGAATACCAATAAAAAAAAAAAGTAAAGCGGCGCGGGGTGCTTAATCGCCGGGTGGTGTCAAATCACGAAATCTTAATTAATGTCGGCCTCGGCGCCGCGCACGCGCACGCCTTCCAAAACATCGGGACACATTAAAATTCGAAATTGGCACAATTAGAATTAGTGTAATAAAACCAGTATAATCGTGAGTATCGGATTTATTTGAATCTTGTACTAACTTATAGGCATATGTAGAGAGGTAAAGAGCGAATTATGCCACAGTGGAAGCTTGAAAAATATATGCACTTTCTGAGTAGGAATTGTAAATAAGATTCTTTCTACCATGCAAAAGCTGTCTTCTCGCTAAACGGGATTTGAAACGACCCGACCGACAGTAGAATAATATTATAACCTATTCAGGTTATTAATACTAATCTGAGCCTTCCTGCTTTGGTGAGAAGACTTGCCTCTTCTGCGTCAACACGTACTATAGATAAATTGGTTTCGGCAATAAAATATACAAGTAGGAGAACTAGGAGAAGACGCTTAAAGACTTATAGGCGGCTCGGATCGCTAGTAATATAACATTAGATTCAACGCATGGTTTTCTAGATTATCACAGTGTTATGCGGGATGTAAAAACCAACATATTCAAATAAAAATCAACGGCCCGTTACAGTCCACTGGTGGACTATGGCCTCCCCCACTTAAGTGGAGGGTTTTGCCATAATCTCCACGCTTGGCAGGCGGGTTGGATATCGCAGATTAAAAGGTTACTGTATCAGAGAGCGCTGCTGCCCGTTCCCTGTTCAATGTGTAGTCCCTAAGTCGCCTCTTACGACACCCACGGGAAGAGTAGGGGTTGTTGACAAATATATTCCATTCTGCCGTCACCAAACCAACATATTACTCATATCAAATAAAATTGCTTTAGGGCCGGGCCACATTGATCGACGGCCTTTCATTGAAAAGGAGGACGGACGGTCATTGACAAGAAGCACACTAGTACTAGTGCGTTCGCATTATGCCGAACTGGAGGTGTTCGCGTCTTGCCGACCGAACACGGTCGATCGCATTTCGTCGTCAGGGGGCGTTCACCGCGTCGTCGAAAAGATTTCCATACCTTGCGCGCGTTTTGTATAGGCAAACCATCGATCGCCGTCGATCAGTGTAGTCCGATTACACCATAATTTCTAACGTTCTACCAGATGCGCAGGCGCTGGCCGAAGCGACTGGTCAAGGCCACGGTGAAAGAGTGCGCATGCGTAAACAAGATGGCCGCCAAGTGAAAGTAACCTCCAGTTATGTCACTGTCTGCGCGGATCCGTGCGCCGGATCCCCCGATACGGATCTAGGATACTTACGTTTTTATGTATTCTTATTCAATTGAGAACGAGAGCAACTTGCAATACCGAGTTGGTTTGCGCGAGGAACTAGGATTTAAAAGTATGTCATGTAGATAATTGCGGAGTTTTCATTAACAGCTTTTAAAAAGTGCGACCTTGCTAGGCCGGTACCAGAGCGCTTTTTTTTAATACCTGATGAACAGCGACGACGAGGTCGAATGCAGAGTAACTTAAACTGTGTTAGCGGGACTGGACTGTACCTTTACCCAGAAATTGGTTTTTCATTCTTGTCATGAATGCACCAAGGTTGTATTTTATGATTACGGAAATACTGATGCATGGATAGCATTCCACTCCTCAGCGGTGTTTTTATCATACACGTGAATATATGAATGTTTTTTCTGCTTTTTTTGTGCTATGGTAGGTATAGTAGCTTCCGCACGCGCGGAGTCAACGGGCTACCCCAACCTGACTCAGACACAGATCTCTCGGAACGTGAACTTTGGCAATGCGTGAGCGCGTGCCTTTTAAAATCTTTAGAGTTCTCCGAAACAATATTTTCCCTAACATAGCAAAAATCTCATCCGAATTCAGATTTTCCGCTGGGCTGGTTAATCTAACCAGTATTTTTATTTGTATTTTCGTCGTACGTGTTTAACATGTACAAAATAAGATACAACGACGTCTTTAAATCTGAAATTCAATTTACTACCTAAAACGGGTTACGCACTCCGTGCGATCGGACTCGGATTTAAATCGTAGAACTAATTGTAACGGTTGGAAATCAGATCTAGTGCGTAAGCTACCATACAGTTCTACGACTACTCCGGACCGTATTTTCACGGATTCGGATCGAATGTAATGCGAAACCGCTCTAAAGTTTACCTGAAAGAAATTGCTATGTAGCAGTATATAAGTGTTTGCAGTATTGTCTGTCTTGTCTCGTGGTAAGAAAAAAAAATCATTGCTAATGCAATAAATAAAAATAAAAATAATTAAATATATTCTTTAATAATAATTAACTTTTTAATAAATTTAAGTAACAAGAGGTGATAGGCAAATGCTGGGAAGAAAAAAATTAAAATTGGGCTGTTTGTGAGTGAGAATGGAAAAAACTGAGGGAGACCTCCTTGCTACTATTTTGTCAATATGTATTGCATCAGATGTCACGTTTTAAAATAAACAAAAGAAGTAGAAAAAAATAAGTGCTTATACGTAACTGAGCTTCCAAGATCCCGATGAAGATTTCCAGCATTAGTAACGTTCCGGACGATGACCAAACTTTACACGATCGACTTTCCTTCCCAGGGTATTTTACAAGAAACTACAAACTTCTTTAAACCCAATGACGTATTTATATAATAATATGTGGCAGTTGATGATGTGACTAATTCCGTAATAAGAATATCCTACCTGCCTGATTCATATTCATTATGCAATGCCGTTACGCGACCTTGCCACGCGTCCAGCACGCGACTGCCTGCCGACCGCTGCCGGTGAGTTTACGTCGCACGCGTCGCATACGCTTATTCCCCACAAGCTGGAGTCCTCTCGTCGCCTACAATTATTATGTAAATTGAGGCCAACTAAAATGACGACACGAAGCTGCGGAGAGACTGGCCATTTTGCTCGGCCGCTTGGTAGGCAAGAGTTCTTCAGCTCTAAGGCCAGGATATCCTAAAAAATAGGAACACAACGCGCTTTAATTGAAACTTTGGCCGTTGCTTTACTGAAATAATTTTCATAGCACGGTCTTCACGGTGGTGGTTACGTCCGACACTGCGCAGGAACTGTGCTCTTGCGCTCATTCGTGATAAACGTATTATTGTTTTAATGAGAAGATTACCGACTAACTTTTTTCATGACCTAGACCGTAGTATAATTTTTATTCTTTAGTGATATTTAATGCAGCCATAAAAAGTGTTTAAAACCAAGAAAAGGAGTGACTTTGTCATGTTTTTCTATTAAGCGAAACTATTAATTTAATCGTATTTTGGGGAATACTACAACCTGGAAAATATCTTTAACTATAATATGTCTGATACTTGAATCTAAATTATTATTTTTTTATGAAAATCAGCGCTAGGACTTGTTTTTTTTTTACGGATCAAATTAAAGTTTCTTTAAACTATTTGGAGTTATTTTTGGCTTGTTTTTATAACTAACAACTTCTTATAAAAGCCATGTGTGATTACCAACTGTGGGTTATTGTGAGCCAAGCACGGCCTGGAAAAAGCCTGTCCATTACATTTATTAATGCTTTGACTTGTATACTCAAATCGTTAACAATACTGTGTAATTGTGTTGTTTCTAATAAGTACTAATATTTTGAATGCGTTGATGTCTTTTGTATTGTGAGCATCTTCATCGGGCAGTGTGATCGATAGCAAGTAAATTAAAAACAGTTGTACTTTGATAATCGAATTTATTGCAGTCTGTAATTCAGGAAAACATAACTATTACTAACTATTACTATTCTATTCTATTCTATTAATGTAAGTAGAGAGAGATTAAATTATTGTTATTAAACAAAATAATATTCTGTATGTATGAGCACAGCCATAACTTATTGTTAATTTCAGTCTTAACAATATTTATGAAACTGGACAAGTTTTGAAAATATAAATACAAATTAAATAGTCTGATGTCAACAAGCCGTACAGTACAGGCTAGTGTGACGTAGTTTAGTTGTTTGTATACTAGTACATATGTGTAAATTAAAAAACAATAATAGTACTTAAATAAATATGCGAGGACATCTTCACACACGGCCATCTGAACCCAAACTAAGCAGAGCTTGTACTATGGGTACCAGACAGATGATATACAATACATAAATAGATAAATACATACTTATATAGATAAACAACAACCACACACAAGGCAAACACAAGCGCTCATCACACGAATGTTTGCCCTGGGCGGGATTCGAACCCGCGACCCTGTGCGTCGGAGGCAGATACACTACCACCTGGGCTATGGAGCCGTCAAATAGAAAACACTACAGTAATACAATGCAGTAATTACAATCATTAGGTACAATAGCCAGCACATGCAGTTAAACAGTCGCATTGCAACGTCGGCAATAAAGGAGCTCCCCTTCGAACTTGGAGTGCTGGCCAACGTACCTTAGATCCTACATTCTAAACCGGAGATACGATTTTACAAATTCGACTACAAAGTAAGTACAGAAATATAATTTATTAAAACTCTGATCAGAAAATTTTGATTCTGAAATACCTTCATTACAATTGTTCAGAATATTAAATGATTACAAAGTTTGTGTCTGGTTTTGACTTTGAAGTCATAGGATAAAAAAAACAACTAAAATATTACTAACATTAAATTAATCAACATATTCATTAATATTGGGTAATATACTTATAATCATCAACAGCCCACATACGTCCCCACCGAGGGGCTCGAGACTACCCTGAATTAGGGGAATAAATTCTAACCGAAATTGGACGTTTTCAACCGAAATAAACGTAAAATTCCTTGTTGACCAACCGCAACAAAGCCTTATATGAATACAGCTTTATCCTTAGAAAATCAGTGTTATGTGATTCAGTTAACCACACTCACACAGCGATACCCGTGGGAAATTTGTTTATATACGAGTATTAGTCACACACACTCTTGCAACGCGAGTAGGTCACAGAGAGCACATGGCGCGCGACGTCACGTTACGTAGTACTACGTTATTGACGTCACGCCACATGAATGGGCATTACCGGCTTATTACAACTAGGATTTTTGGTTTATTCGAAGGAAGGAAAATGAGCCTTTAAATTAAATAATTGTTGCATGATTTCTGTTTTTTTCTTCGCAAATATAAAACCCTCTTAGTATTATGAATACGCAAGTTTATGTGTTTGTACTCGTATGTGATGTGACTTAATTTTACATTGCTTGGACATACCTCCGTTTGACGGAAATCGTCTTCACGTCAAGCGTCAAGCTGGAAGCCTCACCAAGGTAGTCCCCCTTGGTGAGGCTTCCAGTTTGATATCTCTGCTCCTACTGGACCAATTTCGTTGAAACTTTCTATACGATATAATCAATTTCCAATCAAGTTTTTGACATATAAATCATAATGATAGAGCCAGTCTATCTTGGCGAGGCTGCTAGACGTCGATCTAGAAGCCTCAGTAAGATACTCAAATATCTTCCAAAATACAATTAAAATTTTTCTGAGATTTATGAACAAATTTAATCAAATTCCAATAATTTTTTTGACATGGTTAAAACCATCAAAATCGATGGTGAGGCTGCTAGATGACGGAGACCTTTGTGTGAATGTTACATGGATTTTTGTATAATTTAATTTATTTATTTTATATCTATCTACGCAGATTTTCTTCACGATAATAAAAACCTTTAAGACCATTTTGGTTTAATTTTAATGTTTATGTAATTATTAAAATGGTTCTGTTACTATATGGAGCGTCTCATAGCAGATCGAGCGTATAGTCAACAACATAATTTTATGGAGTCGGATCTACTATACAAATCTACTAATTGAAATTCCAATGAACGTGCGGCAGAAAACCCGGCAAATGCCGAAAATCCATGTTGGAAATCCAACCTGTTTTGTTGTCTTATTTTTGATTTCATTCCTCAATCATTTTATAATTCCTATACTTCATCATAAAAGGCCAAACAAGATCCAGCTTCTCAAATGTTAAGATTCCCGTAATCCAGTCCAGTCTAAACACTTAATGAATGATTCAGTATCAAAAAACCAGACATTACACTTTTACATTTGTTGATAAGCTCGTATGACTCACATGATTTCTAACATGTCTGATTTTGAACACTTCGCTCGACGCTCAGCGTTCAATGAATGAACGCAGGGAGATGTTTCTATTTCATTCATTCGTTCGGTCACGCTTCCTGGTAATGGTAACCATTCACAAATCGCTGGCTACCGGTTTGCAAGTTCGAACGTGTTCACGATAACAATGAGAGCTACCCCCATTATTCTTTTTGTTAATAGTCATTTTAAGATCACTTACGATTTATCTGGGAATTAGTTAAGTGACTTCTTTGGTTTTCAATACAAGTATTGACAAGCTATGGCCGGTGTGAACATAAGATGGCTTTACAATAGACGTTGGTTTCTGTCTTTATGGCCTGCGGGCAATAAACATTATTTTAAACTAATGACTATCCCAAGCTATTTATTATCTATGCTTTGTACTTGTACCTGCTTGTATATTCATCTCAATTATTATCAAATATATCTCTATTATTAGGGTTTGTTTGCATACGTCAATTTGAACAGCGCAGCGATTTAAAAAGTAGACAGGATTATATAGTTGATACAAAATCTCGACCCAATCTTTAAAATTACGCAGGGATAAATACGCGGACATTGATCTCTATACACGAACCAGATCCACAGATTTTATGAGATGATTAATCACGAGGTCCCTCGATGTCTGCTCGTTATTCTAATGATATCATAGCTAGCGTAAAAACTGAACTTATAAGATAAATTCGACCACGAATTGAATACATCCAAGAAAGTTCATTTAATAAACTTAATTTTAATCGGCAGTAATGTGACACATTCATTATTGTTTTTCTACTTAAAATGTATACCTATATAGTATACAATTGAGTAGTTCAATTCGCGGTTGAATGCCCATGACAAAACGGTGTAAATCCAAATATTTGTTTTACCATAACCCTGAATAGTCTTTACATAAACGTAATGTCTCTATCTTTAAATTTTCCTGCACAACAAATCCAGTTTTCGGAACACAAATTCACAACGTATTTTCCACACAAAAACACAGCATTTTCACTTCACTTAGTTTCGTCAAATCCAAGACTCGAGAGGAATTTAGTGGCGAGAAGCAGCGTGGCGCGTGCGCGCTTCAAAGCGTCGGGCGCTATGTGCAGGCGGCGGCGCCACGGCAGAGGCGCGCGCCGCCGCCGGCGAGCGACTCCCGCGCCCCGCGTGCCGCCCCGCCACGCGCGGCCCGATATAATACCCCAGCCTTAAACAGGTGGAGTATTCGCAACCCAAAGCCTTCAGAGAACACTCGCGTCCGCCAACACCTCAAAAAATGTCTTACGAAAAGTTTGTTCAGTTATCGTTAGTTTTAGTGGCTTGCGCTATGTGCTATGCAGCAGCGCACCCGACGTTCCCACCACCTCGGACTGTGGATTTGGCAACTGCTTTGAACAACACCGTGTGTCCGATGCGAGTGGTGATTGACGAGGAGCTGGACCGCATCCCTCGTCGCATCAAGACCCTGAGGTGCCAGGAGAGCCCTCACAACTGGTGCGAGGCACACCACATCCCGCAGCGCGAGTGCTGCGCGCACCACAGCAACCGACACGTCATGGAGTGTGTTGAAGTACATGACAAAGTGCTCGTGAAATACCCCAAGTCAGGGACCTCGAAGATCCACGAAGTGCCTGTAGGGTGCACCTGCTTAGTGAGCACGGCGAACGATGCAGCGACGATACCTCCGCCGGAATGAGCGCTCAGCGTCGACACTCCTGGAGACATCAGCTGGCGCCGCCCTAGGCCTCCTCTGCCGCCCTGGGCCTCCGCCCGCCCGGCCTTTGCCCACCCCCAGTGCTGTGACCGAAGCTCCGTCTACAAAAGTTCCTAACTCGCCTATCTCTCAGTTCGAATCGTATTAATTTATTCGGCATGAAAGTGTGTGTGCCCGTAATTTATTTTGTATGTGAACGAATGTGTAATTTAATTTAAATTTAACTTGTTGTAATTAGTTGTGATCTCTCAATTACTCGTAGCCTGTATCAGGCTTCTCAAATGTTAAGTTTTTTTATAAGTAAAAACAATAGTTGAATTTATTTCCTTCTTTTCTCTTTCATACCACATTCCTTTTGTATAAAACAATCAATTTACAAAAATATATAATATAATATACAACCTATAATATAAAAAAAAACTACCCCAATAAAAATAATATACTTAATACAACAAAAATACAAACCTGTTTTTTAAAACAAGAGTAACTTCAACAAGTTAAAAAGTATTAAGATAAGAATAAATTTATTGAGTAATATGTACAATAAAACTACTACAGACAAAATAAATACAAAAGGTAATAACAACACGAGCCTGAACTAGGAAAATCATGTTTTATAATCAGACAGATAATGATTATAGTTAATAACTGTAACAACAGGGGACAGGTGAAATGAATATTGAATAATATTTTTATATACGTACATACAGTATTTTATTAACAGTAAGTATTATTTTTAGAATGGATTAGAATGGATAAATAAAAATAA
The DNA here is from genome assembly GCA_951230895.1 of Carpatolechia fugitivella. Classification (NCBI taxonomy): domain Eukaryota; kingdom Metazoa; phylum Arthropoda; class Insecta; order Lepidoptera; family Gelechiidae; genus Carpatolechia; species Carpatolechia fugitivella. The sequence goes on from OX579658.1 coordinate 473,825, forward strand.
AAACACAAATATCCAAATCAAAATCCAAAATAATCAAAATCATCCAAAAAAAAAAGCAACAAATCCAAATGTAGATTCAAGTTTGAGATCGGTGCGCGGTGGGTCGAAGTTTGAAGACGCTTGCCATTCACTTCCCTAGGAAGCACGGAAGGATTAAATCTATTGTTACTGGCTGAATAATAAAATATTCCCGAATTTTTATTACCGTGGGAAATAATAATCCCAGCTAGTAACGGTACAACAATAGGAGACTGGCGAAAACATTGCGGTGAGTCAGGCACCGACAGACGCGTCGCCGCTGAGTCACCCGGACTACTTGCTACAAGTTGTGGGTCCAAGGATCCCACTAGCTGACGATCAGCTCACAGTTGAAATTAAACCAAAAAAGTCAAGTTTATTTTTGCTTGTTTAATTAATAACCAACCGTGTATGAGTGCTCTGTGAGATCCAGACTCACTTTCTCATTTACGTATATATTTATATTAAGAACGCTCTCAGTCTGATCGGAATTCGTGAGAATACGATCCCAACGTGTAATTATAAATAATGCAGCGAGCTCACAATAAAAAAAACACACATAAACAACACACACTCACAATAAAGATAATTTTATTCAAAACCAATTGAGATCATAAAATAACGATACAAACAAATATTATATTCTATTTTCGAATAACGATAAAAAATGTTTATATTCAGTTCTTTTCCCGAACTTAGATAAAATGCAGTGTATTATGGCCTCCTTGACAATCCTTGGCCAAGGAGGCTTCCATACGGCTTCTAAAAGTACGCCATGTCATTGTGTAACTAGTCAATTTAGATGAGATACGTTTTCACAACCAACCACTCCAAAGACAAAATACATAACATCTAATTTTCGGAACGACGACGGTAATTCCGTAGGTATGTGTGTGATCTTTGCTAAATTCGATTACCTATATTATATTATCAAACAAAAGAAGGATAATGACAAAATGAGTGCCATTACCTGTCTGGCTCGTAGCGGCGTAGGTCGTAGCACTACGCTACAGCGTCCCGCCGCGCTACGGGCTGCTACGCCTTTCAAACAGCTAGACCACGTAATTTGTACTAACCCATCTTATCAAGGCCAAGACGACACAGGTTAATATCCTAAAGTTTGAAAGGCTTTGCTTATAGATACGTTAATTTTAACAATCACAATAGAGAAAGAATCAAGGATATTTTTCTTAAAAGATAAGTTCTATCCTATGTGTTAATCCAGGGTACAAACAAACTATCTCCATTCCTAATTTCATCCTAATCCGTTAAAGCGTGAAAGCGGAACAAACATCCAAACATCCAAAATATATTTTCACATTTATAATATTAGTGTGATTCGTATCATACTTCTTTTAATTTCCTTTGATCAATCAATGTTTATTAAACAAATAATTTGTTGATTAATCTTGTACAAATAACGATAATTTCATGTTTTATTTATGTATTAGAACGTTCTTAGTAAGAGCGTCTATCAATTAAGTAAAATATTACCAGGACACTTTTCCGCAAAAATAAAAGTTGCATATTTTTAGTCAATTTACCTATAAATTACCGCTACTGAGTATTGTAGCGTTGTGTTACGCTTCGGTGTTCGAAACTTTTTTCGTGTTTTTGTCAGTTTCTTTTTCTTTTCGGTGGAGAAAGTGCTAGATAACTTAGAATTTTGTGCTTTTTCAATAGTAGTTTTAAAAAGCTCTTGGAGTTCGGAGGATTTGTTATTTATCAAAAGCTTATTGTTGCCTTTTCTGAAAGCTTCGACAGTGAGGGAACAGAGGAGTAGAAGACGAAGCTTCTGGTTCGAGCTGCCAGCTCACTCTCGAGAGGGGACGGTCCTGGCTGTGACGTCGGGGACTGGTGCACCCTAGGTTGCTGCTGTGGTCGCGTGTGTGATAAATCCTGGCTGCAGTCTTGCTGCATCATCGGGGACCTTGGCATCGGTTCATTGGAGGTTGCTGCAGTAGCACGGGTTGCCAAAGTGTTGATCTCGGGACCTTCGGCAGGGAGTGCGGTGTTGTTAGAAGTGTTCCAGTTTTAACGTATTATTTTTAACGTACATTTTAGATTCAGTTAGGTAACCTGTAAACAAACCCTTAAATTGGTAAGTTGCTAATTTTATTTCCTAAATTCAAACCGGCTCTCCACGCCACCGTCATCCATTCCAGGCTGTACCTTTGGCACTTAACGTTAATCCCCATTCTTGATCTACAGTTGTTGCGCAATAATTCCCTAGACAGGTAGGGGTCTATTTTCATCACTATCACAGGAGACGCATACAAATTTTGGGGAACTGTTATGTGTTATATTATTTTTCTGTTCGGTTTTTTATTCTAAATTATTTAGTGTTAAGTTAGACATCTTTTTCCCTTGTATCCGTTTTTTTTGTATTTGAACTTTTTTTTTTATTTTGGTAAGTTACTTTAAATCAAATCTTGGCTTTTTATACCTTTAATTAATCTAAATTACATTCGTGTATAGTAGTTCTTTTGGCTTTTTATATTTAATGCTACAGTATGTAAATAAACAACGCTACTAATAGACGCTACGCTATTAATAATAGTAAACTTTTCGTAGAGATAACTCCGTAGCGCGTGACGTGCGTCGTAGAGCTCTACGCGCTACGCCGGCGCTGGCGTAGAGGTTGTGAATGTAGTGATTATGTTTACCCCGGGGTTTTACGCTTGTTTATGTGAATGGGATTTTTTAATAATTGATTGACTGATTATCTTTAACATATTTTACTGTTATTGATATCAAATTAGTTTTATTTTGACTAAGCCGTTATTGATATTAAAAATATTAAAATCATTACATATTTTCTTTTCATTTTAATATGTCTGACTCATGATTTTAAACGTAGTTAAGGGTTGATTTCTTTAAACTATTTTTTTAGGTATTAAACTCAATCAATATTAACACCTGAAATTATTTCTCCGTCATCATATCCTTGTCCGCGACCGTCGAAGGACTGTCTTGTCCAGACAGGCTGTACGTCAGTTGGCCTTGAGCCAGTGGGCGTGCCCGCATGGCCCCGCCCCTGCGCCCGCGCCTCCTCGCTGCGCGCTCATTGGCCCGCATGAACCACGCCCCTCTGCGCGCGCGCCCCTTTCACTGCGCGCGTGTTCGAAATATTGGTGTCGGCAGTAATTAAGTTATAAATAATGTATTAATCGACAGAGCTGTCAAGGTGAAGTTGTACTTGTGCAACGGGGGGGGGGGGGGGGGGAAATATAAAAAAGATATATAATATGGAAGCTATTTAAGTCACGTCACAAAATAAAAATAAATGTCATGTCAGTAAAGGTGAGTTACGTTTCAGTCAGATATAAAAAATAAACAAAATCAAAGGTGCTAAAAATGCATTTGGTGGTAAAAGTAGGTAGTAGGTAGGGTCCGAGCCTACCCTGAATTAGGGACGTATATGAGCTGTTGATGATAATAGTTACTTTTAGGTTATTTCTCTTATTTTAGTGGAATATTAATTCTATAAAAAATATATTTTGTTTAGGATTTGAAATGCTGTCATCTTTCGTTTTTGAACGCCTCCCCAGTACTACTTGCTCTTACGCCTCCGACTGACATTCGCATTGCTCGGAAATAATAATAATAATAATATCCATTGCCTTTGTTTGCCACTTTGCTACCACGCCACCTCACCGTTAGTCAAGCAGTGTGACAGGCAACGAAACGTGTGTCCGATAGGAAACCAATTTCCTTAACGCTACTTACACAATTAAATTTAGATAGATCACTTCTAAACTCACCTGTGTACTACTGACCCGGCGCGAGCCTCATAGATCACTTGTTTAGGGACCCCGAGGTTTCCATGGTGGTATGGTTTCGTCCCACCCTACCCCCAGGGGTATGGTAAAGGGTATGGTGGGTCCAGCATGGTTTCCACTACGATTGAAAGGTGGTTCTTCTTCGTCCTAGCATTTTCCCAGCCTAGTGCTGGGGTCTGCTTTCCTAATCAATCTTTTCTGCCTTGCCCGGTCAAAAATAAAAGGACAGATAAGGTAACTAGAAAGATTTAGGTACACAAGGGTAACTAGAAACAAAAGGCCTATATGAACTAGATGAAACAGAAGGTTTTTCTTGTTTCATCTAATTAAATTGGAGTTACATAAAAACATAAACGGCCCGTTACAGTCCACTGCTGGACTATGAGCCTCCTCAGGGGCGTGCACTTCATAGAGGTAGAAAAGCACTGCCTACCCTGTCATTTTCAGATAAATACCTTCACAATTATATACATTAATTAACTACACTACACTATCATACTAACTACCATAACACCCATATTAATTTTACACATCCTTATCTTTAACAAATTCCACTCGTCTTTTGTTCACGTTCGCCAAAAGCACTGCCTATTCCAACTGACGTTTACTTACATGTAGTGAGAGAAAATATATGACTGTGTGCTATAAGGGCCCTATGTGCGAACACAAAACTTGTCAATGCGTTAGTGTGCGTGATTTCGCTCCATACAAATCCGAAAAGCCCAGCTTTTTCAACTTGGACTTATACAAGGCGAATCGTCGTCGAAGGAACATCGGTGGCGTAAATAGATCTTAGTACAAGTCATTCCCTTATAACGCACCGATGTAAAGCGTTCCCGAGTTCCAAAAATTGCGCGCCGCGCGAGGCGCATGTCAGCCAGTGCGCAGGCGCGAAGTTGGCGACAGAAATACGACGACCAATCACAACTCTCAGCCACCTCAGCGCCGCGACGCTTCGCGAGCTCGCGAGCGGTGGGGGCGTCGGTCGCTTTAAAGCTTTAATAGTCTCAAGACGCATTATGAATAAAGCGCGCAATGCTGAATTGGGTAAAAACAATATTTTAATCACTTTTTTCATTGCGGAATTTGGAATCGCCATATTGTTTACCTTTCTTGTTGTGACGCGCAGTGATTTTTTAAGTTTTTGTGTTTTTCTTAGGTTTTTTGAGCAATTAGTGCTTTTTGTGTTAGTAAATTACTTTAATAACAATGAGTAATAGCTGTGAACTTTGTGCCGACGGGCCGTGTTTGTTTAAACTGAAAAAAGGTGGATTTGCAACGTGTAATTTTGAAGCTAAGGCGAATATCGTTCATAGAGGAAGGTGTGTACCCGAGTTGCATTTAACTCAAAGGAAGGGTAATGCAACTCGTCATTTTCAAATAAAATCTTACGAGACTTTCAACTGGCTAACAGGTTGTGTACACACCAATAGTTTGTTTTGTTTTCCGTGTACTTTATTCTGCACTTCTTTGAACGTTTGGAACGACGCAGGCTATGTCGATTTGAATAACTTTACTAACGCGGCCAAAAAGCACGAAAAGTCGGAAAACCACTTGGAGGCTTGTATTAAATTTCATACTTTTGGTAAAAATAGAATTGAAATCCGTTTAGACAGCCAGTTGAAACAAGACATTGAAAGACATAACGCGAAAGTAGATCGCAACCGAAATATTTTCCAAAGATTGATTGATATTGTTTGTTTCTTAGGTGAAAACAACTTGCAATCCATCTTCTCTCAAGGTTTGCATTTGGCGAAGTTGACTGCTACTATTCCAGCTAGCAGTGCATCCGCAGAAAGGTCGTTTTCATCATTAAAGCGTATTCACACGTATTTACGTAACACTCAGGGGCAACAAAGACTCGCAGCTCTTTCTATGATTTCTATTGAAAAACAGCTCCTAATTGATGTAAAACGATCACCTGCGTTTTACGATGACGTATTGCAAAAATATTTGCTCAAAGATAGGCGCGTAGATTTAATTTATAAATAGAAACAAAGTTGTAGTATCATACCGTTAATTTATTTTGTCAATTGTGCGTTATAACAAGAAAGTTAATAACAAAAAAAACCAAGGCCTTTTTCAAGGCCATTTCGGGTATCTTCTAGTGTGACTTGTTCAAAATATTCAATCACCTGGTTAGATACTTGAGGTGGCCAAACTTACATTACATCACTTTGCATGGAAACACCACACCACCGGTCGCCGGTCAACACAATACAGTAATAACCTAATTCATGATTTTTTGGTAAGTGCTTTTTTATCCTTATTATACCTGCCTGCCTACTAGTGCCTACCCTAGCCCTAAACCCTATGCACGCCCCTGAGCCTCCTCCACTTAAGTGAAGGGTTTTGCCATAATCTCCACGCTTGGCAGGCGGGTTGGAGATCGCAGATTAAAAGGTTATAGAGCGCTGCTGCCCGTTTCCTGATCAATGTGTAGTCCCTAAGTCGCCTCTTACGACACCCACGGGAAGAGTAGGGGTCGGTGACAAATGTATTCTACTGTACCGTCACCACACGGCCAGTAAATTGGAGTTACATTATTATTATTTTTTATGGACAGCTGTCCAGCTGTTTCCCAGCTGGGAAACCCCCGCTAACAATCCAGTTGCTATAGAGGGTTTTTATTTTCGTATGGTGGATTATCTTTACTACTTACGAACTCTCTAGGTCGGACCATGGGGTTGCAGCGATGTCAGGGTTTAGTAAAATATTTATCGAGTATAACAAATAGATAGTAAAACAAACAAATTAACGTAATATTATCATCTATTATAAATATTGTCTATCGCAACAGCACCGGAACGTCACTTGATTTAGTTAAAGGAGTATTTATAGGACTAAGTAAAAACAGATCAAGCGTTCACAGAGGGTGCCTCCAGGATCTTCTCGTCATCGATCCTGGCCAGGATGTCGGACTCCCGGTACAGCTGGTACTCCTTCTCGTCGTTCTCCATGGCTACCCTGGTGCCGCCATGCTCCGGGAGGATCACCTTGTCTCCAACCTGATACATAAAAAATACATTTACTAAACTAAGAAGTCAAAAATTTAATGTAGAGTTTTTGAACTAGGTTTTTGAAACTGCTTTAAATATTTTTTTCAATACACCTTGCTTAAAAATTTAACTAACGAAAGCAGTAAACTCTACGGTAAATGCCTTTTACCGCACTAGTGCGATTTTACATTTTTATTTATTCATTTCCTCTGTCTCCATTCAGCCAGGATTATTTTAATATAAAAAGTAAATTGAATCGATTCTTACAAAGAAAAAAGGGGTGATATATTTTTTTATTTCAACAAATTGCATAAAAAATCAGCTATTATTTTAATAATAAAAAGGATATTATCTCGATTTTAACAAAGAATCGATTGAATGTTCCCGAGAGCTTGCTTATAAACAAGAACCTTACGAAGGCATAAATGCGTTTTACCACACTAGCGCAGTTTTCATTACATTTTTTTTCTTCTGTCTCTATTCAGCCAGGATTAATTTAATATTAAAAAGTAAATTGAATCGATTTTTACAAAAAAAGAGATTTTTTTATTTCAACAAATTGCATCAAAAACATGATCAGCCTGTATTATTTTAATAATAAAAAATATCTCGATTTTAACAGAATCGAATTGAGAATAAATGTTCGCGAGTGCCCTTTCTCTATAATTATGCTTATAAAATAGAAAGCTGTATTGTTGAGGTTTGGAGCTAATTTTATAAAATTTTCATTGAAATATGTTACATTGATTGTTGTTTTCTGAGTGATCATGTGAAAAGTATACAGCAACTAAAACTGCGCGTGACATAAAGGTTAACAATAGAATCTTAGCTTTAACGATACATTTCCTAACCATTTTATTTCAATTATTTATTATCCATTTTCTCACAAGTGTATTGAAAAACGTCATATAACACACGGATCTTAGGTTTTATAACAAACTCGTGACATTATAAATAAACCCTCACCTACGGCTCGGGCTTACAAAAGTCACCTCGTTAGTAATATGCCACCTACGACCCTCGTATCGTAATGTACTATTTTATTATTGAAATAGAAACGCTCTGTATATTAAGAATGTTTTTCTTGTTTCAGTTTGTGGCGCGAGATTTAGCAATCCCATAGAATAGACCGCGTTCGAACCCCGGGGGACACGACAGTCAAAAATCTTTTGCAACTTTGGTTAGGACATTGCAGGCTGAATCACCTGATTGTTCGAAAATAAAGATGATTCCGTGCTTCGGACGGCACGTTAAGAGGTCGTTTATTCGCACGATGAAGAAGATGGAGAAGGAGGAGGATGAAGATAAAGTTAGGTGAACGGCCATGTGACTAGCGACAGACCAAGATAATGGACCCTCCACTTGTGTTACCGAGTAGTTCTGTTGAGTGAACGAGACTTTCTTCCCAGTGAAAAGTAGACCAATCAGGAAAGTGATAAAAAATAAAATAAAAATACATTTATTCATCCACACTTTCTTAAGAAAATAATCAAATGGAAAAAACTGTTTACAGATGATGTACAAAAACTGTTTGGATGAAAAGGTTATGTCTCAGCTAGGTTGATTTTCAGACATCATCATTTCAGAGTATGTATTCTAGTCGCTAGTACCAGTAAGTTAACAAGTAAACTAAAAGGAACAATATTAGAAAAACAACAAATTAACAACCCAGAACAAAAAAATAAAATAAAAATACAGATAAAGATTCCAGATAAAATGTGCAATATGTATGTAGTCACAAAATCAGGTATCTCAGACAGTATACAAAATCAGTGTTTAAAAGAAATAAATAGAATGGCAGCTCCAAGTAATCATTTCCATAAAGAAGACTCAAGTATATAAAATATAAAAGAATTAGAGGATGCATAAAATATGTAAGTATAAAACAATTATTATTTATTTCAGTTTCTTGTAATTTTTTCAAAAATCAAAAACAACAAAAAGTGACGATGAAAAAGAACCAGCAGTGAATGATTTCCAGACTTCTGCTTTGTTGGACGACACCGCCATGCTCGGGACAAACCCCCCCCGGTTAAAGAAAGGGGTATAAACTAATGCCATATACTTATTATGTAAGCAATATTTATGCTGTCACGGTTTACGGAATCACTAAGAAATAAAAAGATCGGCGTATAATTATATAAGTGCGGATAGAAACCAAACAGTTTTCCCAAACATTATTTAAGTGAGTGGATACTCTCATGCCCTCCCGGGAGCCAACAGAAACTGCTCATCCGTTTAGGAACCGTAAATCATAAACTTACCTTCAACGAAACTGGGATGACCTCCCCGCCACCGGCCCTGGAGCCGGGCCCGACTGCCACCACCTCCCCTTGCTGCATCTTGTTCAGGACACGCTGCGGGATCATGAGCCCTCCCGGCGTCTTCGAGGGACCCTCGATCCTCTTCACCAGCACTCGATCCAGCAGCGGAAACAGCTTCTTCATCGCATTAGTGGCAGTATTCGTAGCAGCCATTTTTATTTTTACGATGACTCGTTTCTGCAACTTTTTTGTATTTTCGATTTCGATTGACGAGTTTTCTATCGCAACCTTGGAACAAATGACGGGAATTGAGTGATGTGCACAAGAGTGACAGTTGGAGTTTTCTTCTGTTATTAAAGAGGTTGTTGTAGCAATAAAGCTACCATCGGAAATCTCGTCAGAAGAACGTTCCTGTATAGGCTTCGTTATTTACATATTTACTCTTTACGTGTAGTACCTATGACTACATGAGAGGATCGTTGACTGTTAGACAATATTGATTTTAAAATAATATTTTTATATTAAGAATGTACGATTAGGTAAGGCCGCTGTCTTCCATTGTGTTTTTGAATTTCGAATTCAATGTACGCTTCGAGTGAAGGAGAACACTATGAAGAAACCTGCACACTCCTGCGCAGAAATTCAAAGGTTGTGTCTGATCTATTTTATATTTTGCCCGTTCTGCTAATACTAGCGCCACCTATACGTACTTAAGATTTTAATAGTACAGATATTTTTCAATAGATGACGCACATTTGCGTTTGTAGGATACAAAACGCTCTTAAAAGTTTAGCTTCTCGACAATAGATGACTCTGTAAGAAAGATGGGCATAGCGTGGCCTAGCCATGTTTAGTTAGTACCTACTTAAGTAAGATTCAATGCTAAAATAAAAACGCTACGATTATTTTAAAGTTTTAATTTGTTAATTACAATCCTTCGCGATCCGTAATTTCGCTTACATACGAGGGCAGGGAAGGTTGTCAGTATTTGTGGGTGTACTAAATATTTTTCTTACGTACATTTTATTATTTATCATCACAAATAAATGAATTAAAAATTGACATTTTATAAAGAACATAGGTACTTAATTAAAATATAATGACGACTACACTAGCGGGTGAAATAGCCTAGTAATCTTGTAGTAGCTTTATCACAACATTTAGTTATGTTTGTAGGTGAAGACCTCGTAGTCGCGCACGGTGAAGTTGTAGTCGGGGTGCAGCGAGGCGGGGGGGGCGGCGGCGGGCGCGGAGGCGGAGGGGGGCGCGTCGGCGCAGTACGAGTGCAGGTTGCTGTAGCTGTCGCTGTTCGAGTTGCAGTTGTTCGAGATCAGCAGGTCTGCGCCCGCGCCGAAAATCGGCCCGCAACTGGAAGTAGTATAATATTATTTATTCGAGTAAAAAAAAATAGCACAACTTACGGAACTATGCTAGAAATACATATGGAATAGGTACTACTCTACTCTACTTTAAGATTTTTCTCACAATGCGTTTGCAAATTAAATAAAATAGCGTACTTTTTCTTTTCTTTTCGTTTCTAGCGCGCGACCTGGAGGCTGTTTCTATTAGGTTACATATGCAGTAAGTAGGTACATATTCGTGAAATAGAGCGTACTTTATATACCTTCTTATGTTTTCAAAAGGTGTACTGCCATAGTTTTTAAATATATATAAAATTTATGTGTTTTTCGTTAATATGTACGTATTTTCCGTGGTGGTGGTGGTGGTCGTATTAGAAAGCATCTATTAAGCACAGTGTTCGGTACTACAATTGCCTATATAAATTCTGCGCCAGTGTGTAATATTTCAAAAATTATAGGAGTAGGTAAGTATACTTTTTTTTTATAAATGTACATAAAACAGGCAGTCATTGTACTGGCGGTCTTGCAAATATTAACGGATGATGATGGATGTGTGTGTGTGATATAAGGAAGTGTGAGGTGTGTGATGTAAGGAGGGATGCACTCACTCGGGGTGGTAGCACAGGGCGACAGGCTTCTTGGTCAGGCAGTACTTGGCGGGCGGCTCCCCCAGTGAGAACAGCAAGGCGCGCTCCGCCCCCACGTACCCCGCCGCGCCGCCCGCGCTCCAGCCCACCTCCGTGAACCTGACAACACATTATTTTAATTTATTTTCAATACACCTTGCTCGAAAATTTAACTTACGAAGGCAGTAAACTGTGCAGTAAATACATTTTACCGCACTAGTGAGATATTATTACATTTTTTTTTTAATTCCTACGGTCTTCAAAATTATTATTCAGCCAGGATCATTTTGACAATAAAAAATATTTAAATCGATTCATACAAAGAAGTATTTTATATTTTTTTATTTCAATAAATTGTATCAATAATATTATATAAATTAAAATATTATCAAAACATAAAATATTATAAAAATAAAATTATCTTAATTAACATTAATTCGTAGAGGCTGAATGTCCGCTAGAGCCTTTTCTCCGTAATTATGCTTATAAAAAAAACATACTATCGTTTTGTAGTTGACGCCAAGTTTGTAAAATTTTTATTTAATTGTTTTTCAATACACCTTGCTCGAAAATTGAACTTCCGAAGGCAGTAAACTGTGCGGCAAATGCGTTTTACCGCACTAGTGCGATTTTATTACAATTTCTTTTTAATTCCTACGGTATTCAAAATTATTATTCAGCCAGGATCATTTTGACACTAAGAAATATTTAAATCGATTCATACAAAGAGGAAAGTATTTTATGTTTTTTTATTTCAACAAATTGTATCAAAAATATTATCGGCCAGTAATATTTTAATTATAAAAATAAAATTATCTCGATTTAACAAAGAATCAATTCGTAGAGGCTGAATGTCCGCCAGAGCCTTTTCTCCGTAATTATGCTTATAAAAAAGAAACAATATCGATTTGTGGTTAGCGCCATGTTTGTGAAATTTTCATTTAATTGTTTTAAATTGAATGTTGTTTTATGAGTGATTAAGTGTTGATATTTAGTGATAAATGTGAATAGTAAGGATGCTCAAACTGCGCACGATATAATAAAGGTTAGTTTTTACAAATTCTACATGATCAATTTTACCTGTAGTATCATAGCTATTGTAGGGGTGGGTACCTTCTTAAAAATTTCAATTATTTACTATCAGTTTTCTCACAAGTGTATTGAAAAACATCGTACAACACACGGATCTTATGTTTTATAACAAACTCGTGACATTATAAACCCTCGCCTGCGGCTCGGGCTTACAAAAGTCACCTCGTTTGTAATAAGCCATCTACGATCCTTGTATCGTAATGTACTATTACATGTTGATTTATGAGTGATTAAGTGTTGATATTTAATGATAAATGTGAATAGTAAGGATACTTAAACTGAGCGCGATATAATAAAGGTTAGTTATTATAACTTTTACATAATCAATTTTACCTGTAGTATAATAGCTTTTATAGGGTACTATGTACCTTGCTTAACCATTTCAATTTAATTATTTCAGTTTTCTCACAAGTGTATTGAAAAACGTCGTACAACACACGGATCTTAGGTGTGTTTATGGGGGGTTGTGTGTATGTACCCGCCGATGGGGGGCCCTCTGACGGGCGCGACCAGCACGATGAGCGGCGCCACGCCGTCGCACTGCGCGTGGAAGTGTGTGTATGGGGGGTTGTGTGTATGTACCCGCCGATGGGGGGCCCTCTGACGGGCGCGACCAGCACGATGAGCGGCGCCACGCCGTCGCACTGCGCGTGGAAGTGTGTGTATGGGGGGTTGTGTGTATGTACCCGCCGATGGGGGGCCCTCTGACGGGCGCGACCAGCACGATGAGCGGCGCCACGCCGTCGCACTGCGCGTGGAAGTGTGTGTATGGGGGGTTGTGTGTATGTACCCGCCGATGGGGGGCCCTCTGACGGGCGCGACCAGCACGATGAGCGGCGCCACGCCGTCGCACTGCGCGTGGAAGTGTGTGTATGGGGGGTTGTGTGTATGTACCCGCCGATGAGGGGCCCTCTGACGGGCGCGACCAGCACGATGAGCGGCGCCACGCCGTCGCACTGCGCGTGGAAGTGTGTGTATGGGGGGTTGTGTGTATGTACCCGCCGATGGGGGGCCCTCTGACGGGCGCGACCAGCACGATGAGCGGCGCCACGCCGTCGCACTGCGCGTGGAAGTGTGTGTATGGGGGGTTGTGTGTATGTACCCGCCGATGGGGGGCCCTCTGACGGGCGCGACCAGCACGATGAGCGGCGCCACGCCGTCGCACTGCGCGTGGAAGTGTGTGTATGGGGGGTTGTGTGTATGTACCCACCGATGGGGGGCCCTCTGACGGGCGCGACCAGCACGATGAGCGGCGCCACGCCGTCGCACTGCGCGTGGAAGTGTGTGTATGGGGGGTTGTGTGTATGTACCCGCCGATGGGGGGCCCTCTGACGGACGCGACCAGCACGATGAGCGGCGCCACGCCGTCGCACTGCGCGTGGAAGTGTGTGTATGGGGGGTTGTGTGTATGTACCCGCCGATGGGGGGCCCTCTGACGGGCGCGACCAGCACGATGAGCGGCGCCACGCCGTCGCACTGCGCGTGGAAGTGTGTGTATGGGGGGTTGTGTGTATGTACCCGCCGATGGGGGGCCCTCTAACGGGCGCGACCAGCACGATGAGCGGCGCCACGCCGTCGCACTGCGCGTGGAAGGCGGCGGCGGAGAAGCCGTGCGTCGACGCGCGGAAGATCAGCTGCCAGGACTGCTTCGGGGTGCCGCACCTGGACCGAGATAGATGGATGGACAAAGAGTTTATCTTATCACACAAACAAATACACAGATTCTTGTGTTTTCTACTTCTATAGAGTGTACAAACAAGTGACCTTTTTGCTAAGGTATGTAGCAATTTCAAGTATGTATACAGGATGGCCCATTTACATGGATAAGACATAGAGAGATCTATAGATGATTATTGTTACAGGTTACGGCTGTTAACGAAATATCTAATAATTATAAAGCTAACCATCGTCGCTTGAGAGTGAAAACCACGTATGCGCTCTGGACAAAATTGTACAGGAGAAGCAAAAAACCTTCTACTGAAAAATTTTGTTTCGAAGAAAATTATGCTGGTTTTATATTTTGGTAGACCTTTATGCAGCTTTTGAGTTTGAATAATAAAAACCCGAGTGAAAGTAGGGAAAATAGGTAACACGGGACTTACGAGGTTTTCTTTACTAATTACAATATTTTTGACTGTTTTATCTAAGGATTTCTTACTAAAACAAGGACAATTATGGACAAAATAAATCAACTTTATTAGATATGTAGGTAATAATTCCCAACTTTTTATAAGAAAAAATAAGATAGGTAAAGGTACCTGAAATTATAAATTCACACTTAAGCAAAAAATACTTTAGAGGCGGTGATTAAAAAATATAATTCAAAAATAGGCTAGCATAATATCTCTATGTATCTGAGTAGATACGAATATTTTGTGTAATTTAATAAAAATGTCTTAAGAAAGAATAGAGGTATTACAATATTACACAACGACAAAACTTGGTAAACTTGTAGGAAGTATTGTTTAAATACTTCATCATAACAAAGTAGTAGTAAGTACTAATTAACAACTATAGGAATGTTAAAAGTCTAATCTTAATATAAAAGTCATAACAATGAAGAGATCAAGTTGCAATAAAATTTGTAGATGTTGAGAACATTCCACTTCTAATCAAAGCAACAACATAATTATAGCAAATAATGGCAAACTAGAACCTATGTAAAATGCCTACTAGTATTTGGAGTCATTTGGTAAATACGTCAAAATAACAATGTAGTTACCAAGTAGTTACCTAATAAAACAAATGTATAGGAACTTTAGGAACATACTTGTACTCATTTTTCTAAAATAACTATAAATTACAGTAATATAAAATAAGTTTACTAAAGAGATCGTTAAAATTGCAATAAATTCGTCTTAAGTTAACTAACAAAATATTGAACACAAATCTAGTTAGTATAATTGTTATTTTAAACACTTATTGTAACTGTTAATAATACGATCTGCTTAGTCAGTAGATAGGTAATTGTTTAAATTTTACAAAGATTGAAAGCTTACCTACTCCAATCACCTCACCTACACTATCCTTTATTAACTGACTAAACGAACCTCGAAGTAAATTGTTATTTACAAACAATCTTTTAATCAATAATATTTAAATAGAAACATTTTTCCTGCAAGAGCAATTGTCTCGGTTTCTCACGGAGTCTGGACATTCATGTGGTAACTGATCATAAAATGGATGGACATCTTGGGGTAAAACTTGTTTGAGCTCCTGCAAATGTATGTATTTGCTTCGTGGTATAGAAATCCTGGAGTTGTGGAGAGGTGGCATGGAGTCTGTGATAGCAGGTTTTTTAACTCTTCGCGGCAATTCTTCAAAATCGGCATCGAAATCGGTTTTTACGCAAATGGTACCATTGGTCCTATACTGAATCAATTGTAAGTCGAATACAGTTGACTCGCCTCGTCTCTGGCCCGGTCTGATTGATTTTAAATATGGCATAGAGCTATATTTAAAAAAAAAACTATAATTCAAGTAGTGTACTATGTACGGTTTGGTCAATCGTGCCGCTTGACAAATGTCAATGTATTGTGCTGGACAGTAGATATCTCTGTTTCGAAGCTGTCTCTCTATCGTCGAATGCATAGAGTCCGCTTCCATTTGGGTATGTCCTTTGACGAGATACTTTTGAGTAATAGTGATTCCTCTTTGAACTGCAGTTAAAAGCAATGCATTAGCAAGAATTGCGTTGCGGTTTTGGTAAGTGCACCCGTCACTCCAAAATATTACATGATTTGTATCTTGTGGCACATGATCTTCAATAAATTTATGCAAAATACTACTAAATTCATCTGCACTAAGACCTCCCTCAGACTCGTTCCATATATAACAGTATCCTTCGCCTGTTTTAATGTCATAAATCGTGAAATTATGCACTTTTAATTTAGTTTTGTAATAAAGTGCTGAAGCTTTCAAAGCGGGCGCCAAAAGTACCGCTTGCAGATCAAATGTATAAGCTTTCGTATTTAAGTTAGTAATATCCTTTTTGTCTCTATCTTTTTCTTCTCTAGCTCTATTCTTCTTTTGCATATGAGCTTGATAAACATCATCAGCGATGTTGCCTACTTTATATGCGCAGCACAAATCACACTGATCTTTTTTCGGAGAAAACAGTGATAGGTTCATAGAGTCGAACATTTCAAAGAAAATATTTGTGGAAACTTTGTATTCTTGCTTTTCGGTCTCTGACATTTGTTTGACGTATTCCCTATAAAGTTGCTGTTTGCTTTGCCAGACTTCTTCTAAATAAAGTTTACTTGTCGATTTTCGGCAGTAGTGCGATTCGAGTTTTGGTAAGCTTTCTAAAAATTCTGTGACGTAATTTCTTGCAAAATCATCAAAGGCTCTTACTGTTTCACTTCTTCTAGATCGATTATCTCCATCTTTCATTTTCCTGTCTTCTATGTTTTGAGTCCAGTTATGCACCGACCATTCGCCAACGTTCAAAGTACTTAGAAACATTTTCTTACATACCTTTATGGTTTTTCCTGATAGTCGAAACGAGTATTTAAAGGTGTTCTTTCTGCGAAGATTATTTTCATTGCATTTACGCCTGAAAACTTCTTGCTTTTGCACGGTTTGCTGTACAAAAATTTTCTTTTCGTTCCATGACATTTTCCAATATGTATCAAAAACATTTCTTCTATCATCCTCAGTCAATTTATGACACTCGAAATATTTACATCGCTCATTGTGATTACAGCGAGGTTTTACACTTCTAGAATTTCTTTTGACATCAAATACAGTCTTACCATCTTCTGTTTTTCTCCTTCCACTGTAATTTTCCCCTTTCATTCTCTTAATTTTGTTACTCTCATAGATCCAATTTTCTTTGTCTGCTTTTCCTTTTTTAGCACGTTTGCGTTTTGGTCTCTGTTCTTCCACAGCACTGTCAATATCGTCTTCAGTGGATTCATTGGAGATGTCGTCGTTTAGATTTGGTTGATAATCAGAGTCGTCGTCCGGTGAAAAATCTCCATCCCACGGATCATCAAAAGAATGAAAAGGAGGTCTGTTTATAGAGTCTTCGTTTTCAGTAAATGTTGTGACCTTTGAAATAGCTATAAAGGACAATGTAGCAAGTGAAGGAACAGAGAAAAGCCTTTCTTCTTGATAAGTTGATGTGGTTTGTTTTTGGATTTTCGTTTCAGATCTAGGTGAGTGATGGGTGCATGTTAAACTACTATATTTTAGGGCAGTATCATTTGAAGTGGATGGTGTGGAGCTTTCCGTTACACGTTTTACTGGATATTGCTTTTTTCCGTGATTTGATGAATAGTCCTCTTTATGACAATCTAGTTTGGTTTCAAAATCATTTGGCATGACAGTGCCATCAGGTGTCAAATTCTGAGAAAGGAGTGATTGGCTTTCGATTTCAGAGTTTAGTAATGATTGTGTACTTTCAAGTGGCGGACAATCGTTGTTGAAGCTTTTGGGTTTTAGGGTAATGTCAACTAGAAAAGACGACGTTGTTAACCTATGCTCTTTGTCTTTAGGAACAGAAAACATTTCTGGGGAAAAGTCTGCTAAATCTTCCTCAATACTATCTACAACAGAACAGATTTCATCGTTGACTGTTTCAGTCAGCACGGGGTCTTTTGAAAATGATGACATTTTATTGGTATTCGATGGCACAGTATTTTGTAAATCACAAAGTGTGTTTGACTGCTGAGAATTATAACTGTTAAACTGTTGAATGAACGTTTCGAGGGATGGTTCTCTTCCGGCATCTCTTAAATACGTAACTTCGTCTCCGTCATAGTAGTCATCTTCACAATCCGTCTCTGGATCTTGCATTCTGGAAGAAATATGTTAGTAGTATGAAGCTATCAAAATATACCTATATAATAATAATTAATTTCGAATCTTATTTTTTTAAATTATGACCAGCTGGCTCAGTTAATTTATCCAAATAATATTTACAATCTTTTTCTATATCTATTAAATTATTGTTCAATGCGCGAACCCATGGCCTATAAGTTTAAAATCTCACCGCTATTAGTAGTTACCTATCCCTACGAGTTCAAGCCACTTAGTACTACCGGGCCGAGGTGCATTATCTGATCAAAGTACCTACTTTTACTTTTTTAGCACATTATAGAATAGAATAGAATATACTACACATTATATTATATTCCTATTGAGGTACCTATATAAGTTAATTTTATTAAAGAATATTAATAATATTGTTTTTAAGTCTCTCTGATGCTTAAAATATAATGGAAGAGCTTTTTAGTAATCTTGATAATGAACGGAGCAAGTGAGAATAACCTACTAAAACATAACTTGTATTTAGGTTTTACTAAGAAAACCCTGTTTATGCGCTAACGGATTTCATCGCAAATAAAAACTATGTATGAATTTCTCGTAAGTACACAAAAAAGGTTTTCCGTCTACCCTCCTACGTGTGAAAACCACGTATAAGCACACACGGGTTTATTATTCACAAACACATAAAGAATGAAAACCTCGTAAAGACACGCACGTGGTTTGTAGGTGAAAAAAATATATTTTGAAAACCATGTCAGTGCATTCAAGAGGTAATCAAACTTAAAAATACATCTTTACGAGGTAATCTGCTAATATGAAACAAAACTGGACCAAAAAACCTAATAAAACCGCTTTTATCTTTAAGAAACTATGTTCAGTATAGGCATACTTACTTTGTTTTCCTCACTAAACACTCACAACACGAAATGAAGCACTTCTTACACAAAATTTATTTATTTTTCGTCGAAACAACCGTAAGCGCACTTTTTTGCCGAGGTTCGCAAACAAAATGGCGGGTCGCAAACAATTACGAGGTTCTCATCGAGCGTCATAGATGGCGCTAGGAGTGTCGAATTTGATTACTAGTTACGCCAGAATGTGTCTTACGAGCTTATCTTTCCAATTCGAACATAAAAAAAAAATTCATAGAAATACGTCATACGAGGTTTTCAGTCTCAAGCGACGCCATGTTTTACGCAAATAAAATATTTTTATCTTTATCTTTATCTTTAAAAATTACAAATGTTGTCGATCCGGATCGAGTCCTGTCCAAGATCAACAACATTTTTAATTTTTTGCTTTATAATTAATAGAGAAATAGATCTGATTTGAAAAAAGAACTTATTACTCAGTTCGAGAATCAAACCCGGTATTGAAAAAAATGTTGAAGAAAAAAAATATTTAAAAAAGTGAAATACGATGCATATCATATATATAATAATAATTTTAGGTCTCATGTTTCATAGTAACTGCTTATTATGACCTGCATAATCGATATTGACTAAAATGGGTTCAATTTGTGATGTTGGACTTAAATCCTTTCTTGGGGTCATTATTGGACTACTTTCACAGTAACACAGATGAAAATTGTTTTTATCTTGAAAACTACTAAACTACTGCCTAAGTTAATATTTAATTTGATAAAAAAGGACTATTGCAATCCGATTTCTAGGTTCTGAAAAATTCGTGGACAAACATACAAATAATACAATCAAATTTTATATAAATCCGCATTCCACCGGCGCGTGGTTTTAGATTTTTTTCTAGACCCAGTAGTTACAGCTCTTCGTTGATTTAATATTTTCATATCACACAGATTGTGTAATTCCAGCAATACTCATTACATACATACACAGCTGTATGATACGAACGTGTATTGGAATTGCACAATTTGTATGAAATGGAAAAATAAAAATGTCCTCAAAATCAAAAATCAAATTAAAATCAAAAATATTTTATTAAGATTTTTACAAATCATTTTTCGACTTCAAAGCTATCATGGATACTACCAGTGAACCAATGTACCTCTATTTTTGTAACCTGGTTAAAAAGGAAGCAAAAGCGCGATGTGTATGTTACCAGTTGTTGATGGCGGCTTGGAAGGCGCTCTTGTCCTGCTGCAGGATCACCGAGCCCGCGAACATGTTCACCGCCAGACTGCGCATGCGCAACAAACACATACAATGCTTATTAGATAATCACAAGATTGGTGGAAGGATTTAAATGCACTAACTCTAGCTTCTAACTAGCTGCTATAGCCATTTGAGATTTGATTACAGAGAGGTGATGAATTTATTATTAAGTGAGTGTTTCCAATCTTTTTAATGAAAACTCCATAAGTGCAGTGCTAGAGTAGTGTCAATGGAACAGGTCTGACCGGGGCGTGGTCCGCTTGTCCTGGAGATGTCTCGGCGCGGGCGGCGCGGGCGCAGCGAGGGCGGCGCGACGGTAGCGCTCCAGAGACAGCTCCATCGGCACCGCGCCCGTCGGCTCCACCTCCTCGGCGAACACCGTGCTGTCTGCAGCGGGATGGAGTCAGGGTTATTTATTTATTTATTAATAATAGGAAGACCAACAGCTAAAGTTAACTTGATAGTAAAATACAGTAGTACCAAAAAGCCATTTACAGGTCTCCACATGTAGGTGCCAGAACATAAAAAAACACACATACACTCATAGGCCTGAATACTAGCTCGCAAACAGATTGTCAAGTTACGAAAAAAATTGTCTATTTAGCGTCTCCTAACGTCTGTTAGGAGACGTGAGGACAAAAGTTAGTGTAGTGGCAGTGAAAAACCGTTACTCGTACAATGAGTGCAATCGGTCACAAGACTAGACTATTAATATTTTAACTACCAACCCGCTTCACCTCTTCTGTGCGATATTCCCGTCATATGACCGCCTTTGACTCGTCTGTTCTAAGTATGTCTTGTTTTTTTCTGCTGTTTATTTTGTTGTCAATAAAGAATATTGTATTGTATTGATTAGGTACAACACTGGATGACGCTGTGTCATTGGATGACTACTTCACAAGCTGACGCTATGTCACTGAATTTCTCTATCTGAAGCGTGGGTTCCAAAACTTGCGAAAATCTCTCGGTGGATAGGCTTTTTCACTTTCAATTGGTTTGAGTGCAAGCGAGTCAGACTGCTATCAAGTAATAGCTTTAGGAAGACTCCTTGATGATGCTGTGCCACTCGTTGATGGTGGATGGCACTATCTTTCGATGATACTGTCATTTGATGATGCTACATCACTGGATGACGCTACATAATAATAATACATAAACAGATGAATTCGTTAAACGGAAACTTGTAAAACTGTCGAATTGTCACCTGCACCTTTTGTTCTCTTTTATGAAATAGGGCACTGCTTGTTTAACGAATTGTCTTGCGTGCTGCAAATACTACTCACCAATGAGCAGCAGGCGCACGTGCGTCATCAGCGGCGCGAGGTGCGTGTTAACGCGCGCGCGCTCCTCCTCCGTCCAATGCGCGGTGGGCTGCGTGACGCCGGCGCGCTGTTTACTACTCACCAATGAGCAGCAGGCGCACGTGCGTCATCAGCAGCGCGAGGTGCGTGTTAACGCGCGCGCGCTCCTCCTCCGTCCAATGCGCGGTGGGCTGCGTGACGCCGGCGCGCTGTTTACTACTCACCAATGAGCAGCAGGCGCACGTGCGTCATCAGCGGCGCGAGGTGCGTGTTAACGCGCGCGCGCTCCTCCTCCGTCCAATGCGCGGTGGGCTGCGTGACGCCGGCGCGCTGTTTACTACTCACCAATGAGCAGCAGGCGCACGTGCGTCATCAGCGGCGCGAGGTGCGTGTTAACGCGCGCGCGCTCCTCCTCCGTCCAATGCGCGGTGGGCTGCGTGACGCCGGCGCGCTGTTTACTACTCACCAATGAGCAGCAGGCGCACGTGCGTCATCAGCGGCGCGAGGTGCGTGTTAACGCGCGCGCGCTCCTCCTCCGTCCAATGCGCGGTGGGCTGCGTGACGCCGGCGCGCTGTTTACTACTCACCAATGAGCAGCAGGCGCACGTGCGTCATCAGCGGCGCGAGGTGCGTGTTAACGCGCGCGCGCTCCTCCTCCGTCCAATGCGCGGTGGGCTGCGTGACGCCGCACAGTATAGGAATTTAGCAATCTAGCGGGATTTTAATAAAAATATCAAGTTGGACTAAATTAACAATTGATATTTTTTTTCTGTACCTTAAACCCTACTTACTATCATGACATACTTATTATTACTGTAAGTATCTTAAAACGGATCATAAAAGATGTTGAAGGTAGTATATAAAATTATTCATTTAATTGACACAAAACGAATCTTTTTTTTGCGTGCACAATCGACTCGATTACCGTGTAATAATACATATAACATCGTAATTTGTGTTATTTATTGTGTTCACAGTATCTTAAGGTAAGCATAAGACTTATTTATTTAATGTATAACATGACAGCATATGGACAGCGTTACATTAAAACGAATAAGACGAAAAATGTTCCATTTTTAAATGATGTATAATTTGAATTGGGTAAAAGTTAAATTATTTCACAATATCTCACTACAAAAACTACGTCATAGTATAGCCTAAAGTCTTAACTATCATGTAGCATTAACAGTTATTGCGCGTTTTGGCGCCAATTTTTTTTTTTTTTTTTTAGGATGGCCTGTGAAATTACAAGAAAGCAAATTTTTGATATTTGGCATTTGAAGACGGGGAAAGACCGCTTTGATGCTGTTTTTGCTTATTTTATCAGCCGTTATGAACAGATACAGTTTTCTGAAGCAGCCATAAAGCAATTAAAATTACTATTAAGGACTTTGCTATCAAGATTGGACGAAAAATGGATAGCATCTGGTCGTCATCACAACCGATTTTTAAATAAAAATGATGACTGGTTGAATAAAAAAATTGTGCTTCCGTATAGTATAATGCAAGAAATTCCATCTTCTTCGCAGTCAAGTAACCTTGGAAGACCACAAAAGCCTTTTTCGGAATGTTGCGATAGGACTAAAAAGCGAAAAATTGAAAACCTTGTTGCTTCTACAAGCCCCGAAGAAATATTTATTGCAAATGAGTTTAACCTTCGAAAAGAGGGCAAACGAGACTCTGCTGCTATTATTAAAGAACTTTCTATGGGTTCGCCAAGTAAAGGTACAGAGATAAAAAAAGCTCGTAAGAGGATGCTTAGTGACTCAATATCTTTATCAGCTGATGAAGCACTAAGCATGATGATAGATGCAAATTTGTCTACACACCAATATGACATAATACGTCAAAGGATTAACAAGATAGCTAATAAATTATTACCTTCTTATGATCAGATAAAAGAAGCTAAAACACAGTGTTATACTTTACAAAAAACTATTACCGAAGCAAGTGCTAAATGTAATCTCCAGTATTTAGTTGAACATACTATCAGACGCCTATGTTTAGCTCAGAATGAAGTGCTCATTTCTATAGAAGAGCTCAAATCTGGATCTAAACAACTGAATCTGTTCATTAAGTGGGGATGTGATGGAGCACAACAGAAGAGGTATAAACAAAAGTTCTCGCTATCAGATCAGATTGATGAAAATTTGTTCAGCACTTGCATGGTGCCCATCCGTATGACCTTAAATACTGAAGAGAAAAAAAAACATTGTAATATGGCAAAATCAAGCTCCTTCTTCTACAAGGTACTGCAGGCCAATCAAACTAACTTTTGCCAAGGAGACTACTTCATTAACCAATGAAGAGGTGAATTCAATACAGCAGGAGATTGACCTGCTGTCACCCGTTGAAGTGCAAACTAGTGGCTATCATATTTTTATTAAACCTGTCTTTTTACTCACTATGATAGACGGTAAAATCTGCAGTGCTCTTTCCGATGTTTCGTCATCGTCCCAAACATGTTATATATGTGGGGCTAAACCATCGGAGATGAACAAGCCAGCAGTTTTATTGACAAAACCTGTGGATCAAGCCGCATTATCTTTTGGTCTTTCACCCTTACATTCCTGGATTCGTTTCATGGAATGTGTACTGCACATCGCTTATCGACTTGATATAAAAGTATGGCAAGCTCGAGGCCAGGAAAATAAAGAAAAAGTAAAAGTCAGGAAAGAAGCCATACAAAGAAGTTTTAGAAGTGAGTTGGGTTTACTAGTGGACATGCCAACTCAACAAGCCGGGAATACTAATGATGGCAACACCGCTAGACGGTTTTTCCGAAATGCAACACGAACTGCTGAAATTACTGGAGTCAACTTAGAACTGATAAATAGATTCCATATCATTTTATAAACTTTAGGCTCTGGGTTTGCTATAGATATAAATGCCCTTGATATATATATAAAAGATACTAGAAACCTGTACTTACAAGAATATTCTTGGTACAATATGCCTGTTAGTGTCCACAAAGTATTATTCCACGGTAGAGAAGTAATAGCCTCATGTATTCTTCCTATTGGGCAATTGTCAGAGGAAGCTCAAGAAGCTAGGAACAAGGACATCAGAAGGTACCGAGATTTTTTTACACGGAAAACATCACGAGTCGACACCAACGAGGATTTAATAAACAGGCTTCTGATATCATCCGATCCGTATATAGCAAGTTTGAGATACGTCCCTCGAAGAAAACAAAGTCTGTTGGAACCCGAAGTTTTAAATTTGCTGTCCATACCCGAAAATGAGGCATCCAGGCAGGAATGACTAATAGAATGCCGACTGGCACTGATATTGGCACAGTTAGACTGTTTTATTAGTTTATTTTATTAGTTAGTGAGTAAATCAGTAAATATGAAATAAGATAAAATACATTAAGTTAAACTAACTGACTGACGCTCATATACCAAACCCTTCTAGAAACTTAAAATTGTACACAAAAGTCAATTAGTTTAAAACCGAATTTCAGACGGACGAAGTTGCGGGCGACCCCTAGTTATTATATACAAAACAAACTTTAATCCTCAATTGTTTATGATAACATTCCAAACCATAACACAGCCATTCATCGTAAAAAAAACATGCTAAAACGCATTGGAGAATTAAATCCCGCTAGAATATGAAATTCCTACACTGTGCGCCGGCGCGCTGTTTACTACTCACCAATGAGCAGCAGGCGCACGTGCGTCATCAGCGGCGCGAGGTGCGTGTTAACGCGCGCGCGCTCCTCCTCCGTCCAATGCGCGGTGGGCTGCGTGACGCCGGCGCGCTGTTTACTACTCACCAATGAGCAGCAGGCGCACGTGCGTCATCAGCGGCGCGAGGTGCGTGTTGACGCGCGCGCGCTCCTCCTCCGTCCAATGCGCGGTGGGCTGCGTGACGCCGGCGCGCTGTTTCGCCCAAGCGAGCGAACAACGCCATACTTCCTCTTCTTCTAGGCAAAGCTGCAAGGTTTAAAAACAACACACCATACAACATTAAGAATTCAAGACAATTCAGCAGCAGCTGCAAACGTTCGCAGTAAAAAAAATTAGAGCACCGCTAGACTAGTCTACTTTAGTTACTTTCATAGTCTAATGACCTATGGTATTTTATTGTGGGGTCACGCTGCGAATGCTAATAGTATATTTATTTTGCAGAAACGGGCTGTTCATGCAATTTATAGATTAGGGCCTAGAGTGTCACTGAGGGAAAAGTTCAAAGAAATCAATATTCTGACATTTGTGTCTCAATATATCTATGACATATATAATAAGCATTAATTTTGTAATTGACAATATTTTATTTAAAAAAGGAAACACAAAAGATGCAATGACTGTGGAGTTTCTTTGGTGAGCTCTTCTTCACAGATTCCGCCATTGTTAGTGAACTCACCCAAAAAAATGTAATGACGGATCTATGGAAATAAATAATTTTGACTTTGACTTTGAAAGCCGCTTGGAAATTTTTAGCCAGTCTCACTGATGTGAGGATTCACACGATACCCAATGCATCCAAATCTGTCCAGGCACTTAGAATTTATGATGGAATAAAGAAACTGGGCCATTCCATTGTGACGGGTGGGACATTTTTTGCCGTAACTTTAAGGAATTTCTCCTTATTTAATTTTGTAGCCAGTTTTAGAGTAAAAGGTAAATATTTCATGAGTATTCAGTAATATATAGAACTACATTACATAATTTACACCTGAAAATTGTCCTTTTCCAGGTGTGACAGGTGGGACGCTCTAGATAGATCCACTTGTCTGATACAATAGCCAGCACAACACTTGCTAATGCAAGTGCAAGTAGGAGGGGGGGGGGGTATTTTAATAAATACCCCCCCCCCCTCCTACTACAGAATAAAGATACGCTTTGAAAGTCAGTGTTCTCTTCTTTATTTTAAATCATACACTTTATAGCACATGAAGTACAAGATCAGGATTTTAGTTATACTGCAATACCAGAATGCAAATGCAAAAAAAAAGGTGCAAAAAGGAACTTTGCTACTTCTATGCACCTGATTTCATTGTTACTTCTGCTGTATCATCATTGTTGTTTAAGTGGAATTGCAAAGGAAAACAAAGCAGTAGCATAGAAAACAAAAAGTTCACAGAGTGAACTCATTGCCAAGAACAGAAACTTCTTTATAGCGGCAAAGGTACTATAAAGTACTGAACACTTACAAAGTCTGAAGAGATGAGTTTTATCAGAGCTTCCTTAGGCAGGTTGAGGAACGCATTGGACTTCACACAATCAGCTGCGTTGTCACCTATGAAGGCTATACACCGCTCCATGAAAGACGAGGCACACTTTCCACCTGCAATATCAGAATATTGAACAAAATAATCATAGTTTACATATTAAGTTATATTGTAAGTGGTAAATTATGAATACGTACCCATTCATATCCAGTTTACAACAGTAAGTTTTTGTGACAAAATAAAAGGCGGTAAATGGTTTTATCCTTACATTTATTATGGAATAAAAAATAAGATCTGAAGACTGAATACTAACAAAAATGAAATACTTATTCGTAAGAACTGAATGACCACACTAATGTTAGGCTAGTATTACTGTCCTCTTAGCTTAGTTGTACACGTTTAACCTAAAATTAAATTGTGGCGTTCGGGTTGACGTTTTGTATAAGCGTGATGTTATCCCCTTTCAGCATGATGCGGCCGACTGGCCTGCGGTTCTTGGTCTTAATGTGCACTTCCTCCGATTCATCCAGGACGATATTCATGTATTCATCGAAACCGACGATATGCCCTTCAATCCTCAAATTCACGTTTTCGTATAGCCAAATTTGTACACGGCTTCTATTTTGCAGATATCTGAAGATAAGGTTGATGGGCTGTACCATCACCTTCTGAACTTTGGGTGGGCCTTTGTATGCCATATTTTTACAATATTCTCTTACGGGTTGACGAAATTTTTACAAAAAAGCCGTGAAGCAAACAAACGCCGGCGTTCGCACCGCGTTCTTTTTTTTTCTTTTCTGTCAAACTTATTGACTGAACTAACTGAACTGAACATAGACAAGATAGACCAGTCAGTTAGAGTTGCCAAACATTTAGCATGGAATTCGGCGAAAAAATATCAAAATTAAAATAAATAAATAAAATGTTTTATTCATAGCTTATCTCAAGTATTGTCAAAGAGAAAACCAACAAGGTTAAAAAAGGAACGAATGTCCCTTAAAAAAGGGACATCCAATTTTGTGCCGTGGCAACACAGTCCATGCTGGTTTAAATAGTCTGTACCCAGAGCCGTATTATAAAATAAATAACAGCAATCGTATAAAATTATTTAAAACCGCAATCACGTGGACTGGTGTTGACAATTATTTATGTATTTAAAAATGAAAAATCTCTAAGCCTCTTTCTTCCTAGAAAGCGTGATTTTTATGCAATATTATGTATTTCCTAACTAAATAAGGTAAATTAGATCAAGTTAAAAGAATCGCATGTTAAGTCATTAGCAATTTAATGGTGTCGATTCGGCATACGCCCAACTAAACTAAACTAAAATTAGTCCTGTCACTTTGTATCATTTTTAATTGAAAAGGGACCGAAGATCATCGATATTGTTTTTGTCTATGACTTCACGACTAACTGTCAAATTTAGTCTTGTTTTAGTGCCTACCTAACACCATAACGAATAAAAAGCCACTAAAATTGACAGGTTATACTTGGGTTACTATAGGATGAGCTCTGACAGATTAAAATTTTAAAAACTTTTTAATATTATTTCGTTTATTTATTAAATTAAATTACATACTGTTTAATGATTAAATAAGAGGTGAAGTTACTTTTTTTTAATATTTTAGCCATTATGCTTTTTAAACTGAATATCATTAAAAAAGTTGTTAACGTCGTATGAAAAATTCTGAAGCTGTCAGAACCCATCCTATAATAACCCGACTCTAGTCGTGAAGTCAAAGACAAAAACAAAACCGATGATCTTCGATCCCTTTTCAATTAAATGATATCAAAAAAATTATATAAAGTGACAGGAGTAATTTTAGTTTAGTTTAGTTGGGCGTATGCCGAATCGACATAATGCACGTCACTTTTGTTTCTGCCAGCATTGATATTTCAGTAAAATTGATAGATGTATTTTAAACAGTTGGTTTTAAACGAAAAAAATCTGTTTTTGTTAATATTTTTTTAAATTATATTAACGGTATTTCTCGTGGTTCAGGCAACCCTACCATAGACAAATAGAGTGGCGTAAAACACAAAATGGCGCCGTGGCTGCGTTCCAAAAAGTAAAGTCTGCGTTCGTTCGGTTTTTATTGATTTTATATTTTCTCGAAAGAATACGTAATTTTTTGCTGAAATAATTTAGTTCATTTTATAAAGTTCTGCGCAAAAGTATAAAAAAAAAGAAAATAAAAAAAAATTCTTATTTATTATCATCAAAAGGAGTGCGATGGCCGGGAATCGAACCCGGATCAACTGCTTGGAAGGCAACTATGCTGACCATTACACCACCATCGCATCTGTCAAACTAATTGAAATTATCAATTATATTTGCAGTACAAACTTACCGGGCCGATCCTGAATTTCCATTGCAGCAGCGAGTAATGTGCAAGCACTTTCAACACTTAGCGTAGAGGTAACATGGTCCTCGCAGGCTGCACGTAAATCTTCTACTCCCAGATCAGCTGCTAAAGTCATCATCTCAAATACTCCTGAATCTTGGAGTAGCAACTGTGAAAGAACATAAAATTTATGATTCACTCTCTCTCTCTCAGCAATATTTTATTTTGGTTTCAGTTTTAATATCTTTGTCATTTAGCGCCATCTATACGACGTTGATAAATTAGTAGCAATAATACTTAGTTCAAACATTTTGCTATTGCTCGCTAGATGTCAATGCAAAATATTAACTTAAATTTAGTTTTTCTACTGTACACTAGATGGCATTAAACTACAATAAATAAATCCAAGGAGTTTATTTATGATCTGACCTTGCCGGTGTAGACGTATTGTATGAAGAGGCGGAAGGTGTCGGGCTGGACGTGTGGCATGCGAATCGGGACCGGTGCGCCTCCGCCCCCCGAGGGAACGCTGCAGCCGGGGATGCGGCACACCTCACCGCGCTTCGTGTTCTGGAAGCTCTTGCATCTGCAGACAGGAAATACGAAGAACGTAATGCACTATTTAAACTACACATTTTCGAATAATAAAATAGCCTCGAGTCTCACCGACAATACAGGCTTCAAGAGACAGGAAAAAACAAAACAAAGTTTCAGAGTTTAAAAAAGGTTTTAATGAATAATTATTTGTTACTCCGCCAGATCACGCTTCGGTGCCGTGTTTCTCAGAAAACTTTTCCCTCTTTTTTCACGGCAAAAGACAACTGGCTCAGAAAGTAAAGAAAGAATGCACTGAAGGTAAATTTATGTAAAATTGGAAGTTATTTAATTGCAGGAAATTTCCTGCATTGCTGAGTAGCAGCCGCGCGACTGCACGGTAAAATGCGCCAAGTTCCAGTCGCAAATTCCTTTTGCATAAAGTTTTCAATGCAGTGATTAAAAACCGATAATCGCTAGGGAAATGCACCGGGATGCACTGCTGTAGCGCTGTTCTATAGCGCTCCATTGGCATTTGATCATTTGGTGTCGAAAACAGTGTCGTACAACGTTTACTGAGGGAACCATAAGCTCTCGAAGCTCTGCTCCAGAGAATAAACATGTTAAAGTAGATAAATATCAGACTGTAAATTTAAAAAGTGACAATAAAAATAAAACAACTTCTTGAACATACGAGTATCACTCGGTCAATAGTCGTAGCTGTGTGTGGCTTCAGCGACTAGCGACAGCTATCTACTATAATAGCTAAAGACTGCTTCTGTCTAACAGCTAGCAATTTAGCGCCGAAACTACTTCAGTGTCAAACCTACTCTACCTATCATCTCTATTGAGAACAATTTAATAGTAATATTTTTGGGTGACACACAACACACTTAAATTAGCCGAGTGCCTATGTGGGAAGAATTGAGATAAGATTAAAAAAAAATATTCAAATCCAAATCTACATCAGAACGAGAAAAAAAAACAAACGAACGAGTCTAAGTTCTCGATGAACTAAATCTGGTAGCAAGAAGAACAAACCACTGAACAAGCGTCTCAAAAACGCAGAGTTCCGCCAAGTTGTCAAACGGTGCTTTGAGCTCGGAAAGTTATGAACTTCTGTTCGCAAGAATCTTGCTCAGTTTTTATCGCCACAAGACACGGCTAACTTATACGAAACTTAACTTTTTACCGAGTGTAAAGTCTGCTGTTAGCTATGATGATGCCTAATTCGCCAACTAAGTACTCGTAATGACTCGTATACAAAAATATATTATAATAATATATATTTGGTCATTAATGTCGCTTTTTTTGCAGTCTTTTACATAATATAATTGATGATGATGATGAATATAATATAATTAATACTGGTACAGAGGACAAACGACAGTCAGGCAGGCTGCTTGAAACGGATTAAGTTTTGTCTGGTAATTATTTTGCTTTGTCATGAAGTTCGGTAAACAATACATGTAAACAAAATTTCATATAAATATATAAAAAATCTCTTGAGGAAATTCAAACCGTTTCAAGTGGCCTGGTCTGACTATATCCTTTGTCCTCTGTACATTAGTGTCTGCTATCCCCTGAATTTCAGCTTTTATCATCTGTCTCGGTCGATCGACCACGTTCGAAGGTTATAGCGCCTATAGCTGAGATAGTTCATGTCTGCGTAGTGCATTGTCTGGTCTAGGCTGGTACTACTTCCTGCCCTGCGTGTCCCAGCACCTGAACACGCGAAGACTTGTACCACAAAATAAATCAGAGTTAGGAGGCCGATAACGCAACTTAAAAGTAATATGGAGGGACAGGTCATGTTATCGTAATTTTAGTTGATCTCTACATTACATAGGTGCCGTCGAGCCACGGACAATGTCATATCCGAGGCAGAAGACACTGGTTTTCTACTTAGACACGAAGAAAAGATGACAAAAAATATGAAAATTAATGCGAAGAAGAAAGCTTCAGTCTTGAATCTTTTGAATTCGTATTCAGTTTGCAAAGTTTTTAGTTCGTACACAGCTAATGTCCCGTGCGTGCTCCGGCCTCCTCAATCGGGGATGTCGGGGTGAGGGGGACGTCAATTATCACCGACATCTGGACGGACGTGCCGACACACTCGGTCGGTGTTCGCAGTCGGCGATGTCGGCATATCGGTACTACGCCGATATTCACGGTAATTGTGTACAGCACGAATTAGAGATCGTCTAAGCTTCATGATGTGTGTATTTTTTCGCAGTTTTATGTGATACTACTTATTCATTTATTACTATTAGGCCTATGTCATTTATTTCCTTCTTTCTTTATTTATTACAAGTAGCTTTGTTTTATTTTATTTTTTATTTTTTATTCACTTTCGTTGCGCACTCGCTTTGCGAAAGGTACCAGCAGAATAACAGCGCTGTGGTTCGCCTTGTGTCGCCGCAGCACATGCTGAGCTGGGGCCTGTTTAAGGTGGCGGTACTAAATTATTTTATTGTCTCTTTCATTAAGATATGATGCGTGTTTGTTGCTGTATTTCTTTCTTTTATTTTTGTACCGCTTCTTAATAAACGTCTTATCTATCTATCTATCTATCTATGATATATTGAAAGTATTCCTATTCTTGTAAATGGCTGTTACTGTTATAATATTATTGCAGAAAATGTTATATTCCACACTCTAATCCTGCCCTGACTAATACTCACTGTCCAGCGTGGTTGACTTTGGCCTGATCACAACTTTGTTGTATGTAGTTAGTATATTCCTAAAATAAAAAAATAAAACTTCTATACATGCTTACTGACCTGCTGACGAAGCTAATATACAAAACAATAAAAAAAACGGCCAAGCACGTGTCGGGTCACACAAAGTGTAGGATTCTGTAGTGGTCCAATACTACTTAAGACAGTTACCGTTTAAGACAGTTAACATTCATCAAAATATTTTTCTATGATATTTGTAGTACCAAATTTCTTACTTGTACAAAGTACATTTTATAAGTTGGTCTATTTTTCAATAACCTTTAAAGCCTTCTTGATGTTGATAGTTTTCCTTTTAAATTCATCACATACACTACTATAGATTATACTACACGGATTACTATAGATTTTACTTTAGTTTTTTTTTATAAAGCAAAAAAATGTTGTGAGCTGACAATAAACTCAAAAAGTTGCGGATGGAGATTAATTAATATTCATACCTAATGCTATTTTAAAATATTTCGTACCTATACCATGCTGCTAAAATAGTTGTTAAATAAATTATTCAAATCATGTCTTACAGTACAAGACAGACTCTATCAACAGTAAAGGCAAACGTCACGAGCGCTTGATTGCCTGAATATTTGCATGATCTGCATAATTATAATTTGTTTAGTAGCCCGGCAGGCCATCACGGTAATTGTGTGTCAGCGACACTCCGGTCGCGCGACGCAGATCGTGTCGCGGTCGCGCGTCATCGATCACACGCGACAAGCTTGAGAGATACAAATTGTTCTCGCTATCCCGACTCACCCCAGCCTCCCCTCTATGATGGATGATGGCGTATTAAGAAGTAGGCGGTTTCGGGCGGGCCGGGCCGAAAGTCGGGCATTCGGGCGCAGAGAAAGGATGACGTATCTCTTTTTAACCACATTTGTAAGGAGTAAAGTGTATAGGTTTTACCACTTTTCATCGGATATTCTCTGAAAAACGTGAAAAGGATCTGTATTAATGCAATAAAAATGACTTGAATTTCTTTTAGGAAACCTCGCTTTTTCTGTTCGTGGCTATACTTGTTTTCATAAGTTGTAAGTTAGTTTACTAACATGACTGTATGTAGTAATCAATTACTCAGTGTTTAGATCATATCAACCTACAAACCTCTACAGAAATCTACGTAGTAAACAATAATTTATACGGTTGTTATTGAGACGTAAGTACGAAAAAAATAACAGTAAAATGTGAACACATAAGCCACGCGCGAGAAAAATAAAATCGTCGAGTTTCAGATTTCGTAGCTCGCTGTAGCCGGTTTCCAAATTCGTAGCGCTACGCCGCGCTACGACGCTACGCCGGAGCGCGGAGTCATGTCAAGTCAACACTGTCACTGCTCAGGCGGACTAGTTCTAATGGTGTTCCGCTATTTCCGTTTCCGCAGCCGCCAGGAAATAACCCTCCGACTGCGTCAGCGAGACGGTTAACGCTCACCGCTTGACAAAGCAAATTTACTAGACAACTCTGATATCATTTAAAACCATTTAAACCATTTATTTTACCACACACACATATTTATAAATACATTTTTATATCAAACTTTTAGTTTAACAGCCTCCTTGGTCGAACGGTTTAGTTTTCGACTCTCATCACGGAGACTTAAGATTTGAATCCCGGAGGGATGCTGTCAAAAATAATGTCATTATGATACTTTCCCCAATACGGAGACATTGCAGCAGGCTGAATGACCGCATTGTTTGAAAGAAAGATAATTCCGTGCTTCAGAAGACACGTTAAGCCATGGTCCCGGCTACTATCTCGGAAGTAGTCGTTACAACGAGCCATGTGTGTGGCTTGTGACTGTGGCTTTTGGCGACTCTTCAACACTGACGCCAAGGTTTGTGAGGTTAGCTGTCGACCTTGCAAGCCATACATAATGAAGAAGGCGACTTTGAAGTTGAATAATATAACTCGAGAGCGTCGGTTTTCTAGTGGCTAGGGCAGCTGCCTCCCGTCCGGGAGGCGCGGGTTCAATCCCCACCTCGTAATTTTGAATTCATATGTACGTTTATTCGACGCTCTTACGGTGAAACCTGCATGTACACTCCTGCGAAGAAATTCAAAGGTTGTGTGAAGTCGACCAACCCGCACTGGGTCAGCGTGGTCGACTAAGGCCTGATCGTTATGATTCAGGGTATAGCTCGGGCTCGAGCCCCTCGGTGGGGACGTGTATGAGCTATTGTGTGTAAGCATTATTAGCAAAACTAATATCTCGCCACCCTCCTTCAGAGCGGCTTAGCAATCTTCAAATATGCCGTGAGCATGGCGAGGGGTAGCCCTACTTTCTACTTATTTAAACACCGCAAAAGTTGTAATTACTCTTAAAATTTTTTGGAGAATGTATTCAGAACACAACAACTTTTCTGGGCCGTTCAAGGAAGTGGCCGCAACTGACCGGACCCCCTGTAGAATACTGGATGCCAGAATAAAAGTCTTATTCTGGCTCTCATCCCCTCAGAGAAACAAAAGATGATCGCTTTAAGGCGACGCGTCAGAAATCTTTCGTCTTCCCTTTACTTAAACCTGAAATAATAAAATCATTTATCTGTTTTCACGAAAGTTGTTCAGTTTTGTTGTCTGCACGCACACTACGACTGCGTCAGGGGTGTGGAGGAACTGATCAACTGGGCTACCACGCACACAAACAGAAGTTAGCCCTCTCTCTCATACATATTTATACTAAGCCGAAGTGGCAGCTGATTGATTTATAGAGAATCCATCCATCTTGCTTTTCTCTTATCTTATATTCCCACATACTGTACATGTTTGAACCGGTAAGTTGAACATTTCATAAAATAAGGCAGATTAATACAAAAAGGTAAGAAAAATTGCCAATAGAAGGTTAAAAAGTAAAATGAAAAGCAGGCTAGCCAACGGAGACGCAGTAACGAAATTTTCAATAAACATCGCTTGCACTTGTTTTAAATTTAAATTCTAGTTAAAAGCTCAACAAAAAACAAAACACCATGTTTTTGCTGAAGTGTTCGAGCTCGCGTGGAACGGAGCGACATCATTGTGAGTACCACAATGGCTTCCAACTTTCTTCATTTACTTCTGCAAGTTTCCTTTACGTTTATTTTATTGTAAATTGCCGCTTGTTCGCGCCCCGCGTTGTCAACATTTGATTTGCAACATTCTAGCAACAATGTTTCAACACGTAGGTGACATTTAATACAAATAACTCAGTAATACAATATGTTGGTAAAATAAAACAAAACCACTCGGTCTCACTCGGCCTATGAAACTGAACCACTTTAAAAAAACGCAAAAAAAAACATACAAACAAAGTGATAGAACAAGACAAGTATAGTATACAAATAAAAAAAAAGAGTTTTTCAATATAATACTTAGAAACATTTTTTTGGCTGAGCTAAGTGAAACTATTTGAAAACACTTAGGTATATGATTTAATGCCTTGGGCTATCTTTTCATTTTATTCAAATCAAATAAATTTCCTGAGAATCGGGTGACATAGCTGACAATTTATGCAAAAAGAAATATGTTTCTCCCACTCAGTCACTACAACATCATGACATGCAAATACAAAATATTATGTGTATTTCCTTTCACCTGGCAAATATGAATGTATTTCCGTCTTTGTGGTTAATTAATCATAATAATACCAAGCATCCAAAATGAGTACTTGCGCGTTGAAGTGTTGGTGAGTTGTCATATATTTTTCCACCAGTTCGCAAGAGGTGTTAGGACGCCACTCGAGGCACCTCAAAGTGCTGTGATTTGACGTCGAGGGCTCCAGGAGGTGTTGGCTTAGGCCTGATGGACCCCGGTGTTGACTTAGGATGCCTCCTGTTGACTGTTGACTACAAACCACTTCAAACCGGCGCGCGGCGGCGGCCATTGTGAGATTTCCATCAAGTTATCGTGATTTTCGCGGTGAGATGTTTGAGGAAGTAAATTGAGTTGTGTCGTGTCGTGTTATGCCAGTTACACGCAAACTGTGAATCTTCAGATTTCATAAATTGATTGTTGACACGATGATATTATATCAACATTAATATGTAGTGATGCTCGCGTTGACACCAACTACGTAATGCGTATTGATTTTCTATAATATGATTATATTCGCTTTTGGGCGACGATCATTTCTTATGTGCCTTCTAAACCACCAGTTCTTGATTCGATTACTTGCAGGACTTTTTCGAAATTCTTTTGGAATGAAACTATAAAGACTTCCTTCTCTATCTGAAAGCGAGCACTTCACTACGAGTAGTTTACACAGTTGGAGACGGGGGAAGATCCCGCAGGAAATTCCAGCGGGAATTCGCAGCCCGGTGTCCGAATAGCGCGATTCACAGCCGTATATTGCACTCTTATGAGATTTTCCGCCGTCGGCCGGAAACCGGAGTGAGGAAATATTTGGTTTTTGATCAAATTTCAGGAAAATATAAGTATAGGTAGTGGTTGCATGTAGTCTAGATTCACAAGCGATAATAATTATTATATTAATTATTATGTTAAATCCGAAAGTGTTTGTTTTGTTCTTTCATAGGCAAAAAAATAAATAAAAATAAATAAAAAAAAAAAGAAGGAAAAAATATCTTATTCCCACGGGAAAACCGTATGAATGCATGTTGGTAAAGATAGTAAATATTGTTATAAGAAAAATAATTGTATATCCCTGGAAAATGTTCGTATGCACCCCCCAACAAAGTTGCTGAGGCAACCGACTATACCGACCGCAAATTGGCACCCTCCTCTCTGCCCACCCCGCAGCTGCCGCTGACGGCTCATTGCGGCATGGTCTCGTTATTTTACGACAAAACACTTGACTCTCCCGACAAAGAAACTGCGCGTGAGACGGAGTTTGGGATGCGTTGGAAATGTCTAGGTACTTCATCATTATCGTTCGTGTGGTGTTTTGTCAACCAGGCATGTATCAGCTTACCTACTTAAGTTAGTCCTTGTTAGACCTTTTTTCAACCGACTTCAAAAAGAAAGAAGGGAGTTTTCTAGGGTTCTCAATTCGTCGTTTTTTTGATCCAGCGATTACTCTGGTGTCAGAAAAAGGAGTAGGTTCTTCGCAGTGGTGGTGTTCAAAATAAAAGTCATTATTTGGTGATGGGATCCATGAGAGAGTATCATCAAACACTTATGAAACAAGCTTATTTTTAATAGACGTTTTTAATTCTAAGTTCTTGAGAAATCAGGTCAAAAACTTAGAAGGTTGAGGAATGGCCTAGGAATCCGTTATCTCTTACATCCTTGCACCATGGCGCGCTATTTGGATGTACCTAACCCAGGGTACTGGTGTTTGTGTTACAAGTACCCGGACGGAACTAAACACGGAAGGCGCTGAAAATGCCAACTACCAACAACCGTCAACTATCCGTGCTGTTACTTAACTTACGGTGCATTTGAAGCTGTGTTTTCTTAACTATTTTCCTTAATAGAGTTCTTTCCAAATTGTGCCCTTTCACATTGCCGCCGCGTGCCCCTTGCTGGACGAATTGCAGTGATTTACACTAATCAAAATTAGCGCCTCATTTGGCTGATTCTTTACCACCTAGACTGATTTAGATAAAGGCAGGTACTGTAAGATATGCGGTACGTCTTTCCACTAAAAGGAGTCTCAAATGACTGAAATTACTGAAAATGTGTAGGACGTCTTTCCACAGGCACACTTTGTGATATGTGGTAAGATAGCTTTGGGCATTTTTCTCACTAACCCAGGCCGGGTTGGTGGGAGTTATAGAAGCTGATAGCGAAAGTTGTAGTCTTTATTGATATTATCTGTAACTCAACACCTGTATTGACAGACGATTTTTTTTTGTTGAGTTACAAAGTTGGCCCCATAGTAACAGTTGTTGCACATCATTAACACGTTATGTGGTTTAAAGGATAATGAAACTTTTCCTTACACCTACTTTTCCTTACATAGAAATAGAAAACTGACAAGCCATACGATACAAGAGGACTTTAGCTCACAAATCAAGATGCTTGTTTGCAACCAACACAACTACAGTTTCTCATATTCTTGCTGTAAGTGTTGCAGCGCGGTGTAATTTGCCGCGTCTCGTGCCGTGAATGGCGCGGATTACAGTGTTGCCAGCTTCTGCGTACAGCGTACAGCGTGCAACTACTGTCTTTTCAGCGGTGTTGCCAGCTCCAGCTGAATGTAGCAACTACAGATCGGCGCTAACGAGATATGTTAACTGAATGAAGACACGCGATTAAGTATAATTATTGTTTGGCTGTTTGTTTGAGATATATCTCGTCTCGTGCGTGACGCATACGAGAAAGTCGTCAAACCTAGTTTTGTAGTAACTATAGACGTTGTTGCCAATTCCATTTTAAAATAAAATCGTTCGTCATTTTCACCATTTAAATTAAGTTCGTCTTTCGCCTTTTAAATGACCGACTTTTTCGCCTTTTAAGACTACCTATCCAGTATCCATTATTTAGAACAAACATCGAGTTTGGACCATAAAACGTGTCAATACCAATAACGCACAATATAAGGTAGGAATCAAAATAAATACATCAACGTCCTTAATTTAAGTACAA
This sequence comes from Carpatolechia fugitivella, assembly GCA_951230895.1. NCBI lineage: Eukaryota > Metazoa > Arthropoda > Insecta > Lepidoptera > Gelechiidae > Carpatolechia > Carpatolechia fugitivella. The sequence goes on from OX579658.1 coordinate 512,490, forward strand.
TAATCTTAGACAATAATTATTTATCCTTTCATCATCTCATTTATTAGAAAACCGAAACGACTGATAGAACTTTTAGGTTTAGCTAGCTTGCAACGGCAAGATCGGGGAAGTGAATCTCATAATTAAGTTTAATTCTTCTACCACCATCTACCTGACATGCAAATTTCATTCAGCAGAGATCAGTTTTGGTTGTAATCTATTTTCGGGCAAACGAGGCTCGCAGGTGCGCGAGTGTCGAGGATATGATTAATTTAAAAAGTTGCGCCATCTTGCGGTCATCAATCTTTCCTCGTGATACAGCGGCTGCTGGTGAATTCGGCGAGTTATGAACGATTTTCGTTACGTAGAAAAACGTTTGGTAGATGTTGAACAGTCGGCTTTTTGGTAAGATACAAATTGCTAGGTCAAAAACGTGAAATTTGAAATAACCCTTAATCCAAGTACTGTCAACACCTGCCAATGGAGGTTTTATTCATGAAGGAAGAAAACATTTTACGCGCCCGCCCTCATTTTTTCTTCGTTCATGGTTTTATTGCTAATCTATTAAATTTTATTGCGACATTTCTATGTAGTCAAGTGAAATTTGAAAGCGGTTAGGAATTTGTTAATCACAAAAATATTGTAACTCACTATACTTACGAGTATTGTTCTAATGGTAACATATACCTGTAATTTTATTAATATCTTTCCAGCAAACATTGTGTTTCAAAATTCTACGTAAATTCAGGGAGGAGTCATTAACAAAGTGTGCCAAGTCTTGGCGCGTCGGAACCCGAGTTCGGGAACTTGGTGCGTGTTTACGTCGATGTTTTATTAATTTCTGAACAATTTCATATTTCATGGCGTTTTCACTGGAACAAGAGGCTGTAAAGTTATAAAAAGTTATTGAAAGTGTTTTTGGAAATGGTATTATTGCTTTGAAATTAGAAAAGAAATATGTCAAGAAATATGGTAGTTAATAGGAGCTGTCCTGCAAATGATGCCATAAAAATGTTCTTTATATTAGTCACCATCAACAGCAAACGAACGATGGAGCATTTGATGTCGTGCCCTGCGTGCCCCAGCAGCTGCACTCGGGGGGATTTGATTTACGCCACTGACAGCGCAATTCTTGTGGCCAATTTTTGGGCTGAGACAGTCTATAGACTATACTATACTAGGTTTGTCACCGACTCGAAAAGAAGAAGACATCCCCACCGAGGGACTGGAGTCTATCCTTGTTAGGGTTCACATAGGCCTTAGTCGGCCACGCTGCCCCAATGCGAGTTGGTCGACTTCACACACAACCTTTGAATTTCTTAGCAGGAGTATGCAGGTTTCGTCACGATGTTTCCCTTCACCGTAAGAGCGTCGAATAAACGTACATATGAATTCGAAATTCGATAACACATTGGTGCGTGGTGGGAAACGAAACCATTGACACGGTAAAAAGACAATAGAAAAATGTTTGATAAATATACGCTCTTGTAGATTTATTTTGTTTTTTTGAAGTGAATAAACCTTTGCTGGTAACCATTTGCTGTGGGACTTAACCAAGTAGAAATGACTGACAGTGAGGGTGTGGTAATGAAGTTAATATACATCCGACGATGTGGGCCAGGGGCGGGTAGGTAGCTGGGATTTAATAGCTTCAGGCTATCTCGTAGTGATAAAAAATATGTTTTTTTATTGGCTCAGCAGTGTGTTCGAGTGGAATTTTGCAATCCATTTTGCTTCCACTTGCTAGTATACGGTTGAGCTGTTTGGTAACCTCACCATCGGTGGTAGTGCTATAATAGAATAGAATAAAATATACTTAATAATGATTTGTAAAAATCTCAATTCGATAAACATTTATTTTATTAATTTTGATGATTTTGATGAGAACTTTGATGAGACTTTTATTTTATTAATTTTGTTGAGAATGGGAGAGGCAGACCTCGAAAACACTGGCACGAGATCGAGAACGGTGGAAGAAAAAAGAGGAGGCCTTTGCCTAGACAGCTCAGGCTAGAAAAAAAAACATGAGACTGGAATTCCTGACCTAAATAAACACAATTAAAATAAGAGCGTCGTTGGTCTAGTAGCGAGGGACGCTGCCTCCCATCCGGGAGACGCGAGTTCGATCACCACCACGTACACCAATGTGTTTTCGAAATTCTAAGTTTATTCGACGCTCTTACGGTGAAGGAAAACATCGTGATGAAACCTGCACACTCCTGCGAAGAAATTCAAAGGTCGTGTGTGAAGTCAACCAACCGCACTGGGCCAGCGTGGTCGACTAAGGCCTAATCGCCCTGATTCAGGGTAGGCTCGAGCCCCTCGGTGGGGACGTATATGAGCTGTTGATGTGAAAGTAGGAGCCCCGTCTTTTGGTATGTATGATTTTCTTGATAGTTGTGATTCTTGGACTTCTTCTCCCGCGCAAGTCCGCGCCTACTATAAGTATTACCACTTTGGTATTCCCATGTAGCGCGGAGTTTTAAACAAGAGCTTTTTTAATTACTTAATTATGTTCTTAATTCTCAAATATTTCATGAGCTATTAAACATGATGCCATGTAGGTCCTGAGCAGCAGGTGTTTGAAGGCAGTCGGTCTGAATCGTGTGGATATTGTCATCAAGCTACCATCATCTGGCTGCTTATCAACGTACGATGATATGTACATTCACCCGTTAGCGAGTCGATAGGGGAGCGATAATTTGGAGCCTGGAACCACAGACACCAAATCCAATAAGGACGTCGCATACTTTACACCAAGCGGCGGCCTCGTGTCAACGTGTTGGTTACCCTTATACGTGGGCGCGTTTGTACAATGTGAATCTATAGTACACATGAAATGGAAATTGAAATGGAAGGAAGTAGACCAATTTTATCAGCGGGAAAATTAATATAAAAAAAACTGTTTTTTTATAGACTTTTATTTTTATTGGCAACGATTGACCTATTGTAAATAAAATGTTGTAACTTCATAACCAAAAGCTGTAACACGTTGAAATAAAGATAGTAATCATTGTGAATTGAATAGGTAGTGATGATAAAATGCAATGAATTCAAGAAAAAAGTGCCATCAATTTAAAACTGTATTGGGGGGTTCCGGAAACTTCCTCCGCAGTCCAGTCAGCACCTTCAGTCAATCAGTTTAATTTGAGTTTTTAGTTTCCTATTTGTGAAGGTAATAGGTAAAAGTTTTCATGATTTTCTACATCTAAACCGTTTTAACTAAAATATACCGAACGATTCCACCTGCCATCGATAGCATAATCATAATAGATACATATCTCTATCTCGATCTATAATCACGTTGTTTCTAACAATGCGTAGTTAACAGCGGGTTAAATACTCTATGACACCGCAATTTAATTACAGGGGGTGTAGGGGAGGTTTCGGCGGGGAGGGAAAGCGCGGGAGGGGGGATGATTGATGACGTCACAGCGCACGATGCAAGCTTTGGATTTATCGCTTTATGTACGTACAACAAGACGATCTAACCTAGCTACCTAAAACCAGAATAAATTGGTCTTTCGATACTAATATAATTAATGCTCCTGCGGGTCTATCCATAGTGGTTATGTACGACGCCGCGATCGCTTGATGGAAGCTTAATTAACTAGGAACTTGTGAACTGAAAATATTTTAGCGGTGAGCTTCAGGAGGTCGATGAACTCGATTTGTGATTTAGGTGGGACAAGAAAAACGATTGTCAATCAATAATCAGGTTTCCTTATAAAAACGGTTCGTTGTAGAACGACAGATGGCGTTAGTAATCAACAGAAACTATTTATAGCCAACAAAAATAACTTGGGATAAACATGTGCACAAAATTTAAGTCCCTCATCAACAGCTCATACATACGTCCCCACCGAGGAGTTCGAGCCTACCCTGAATAAGGGCGATTAGGTCTTAGTCGACCACGCTGGCCCAGTGCGAGTTGGACTTCACACACAACCTTTGAATTTCTTCGCAGGAGCGTGCATGTTTTATCACAATGGTTTCCTTTTTTTCATATCCAATAACCAATGTATTTTATATCTAGACTTTAAAAAAACAACAATAACATTTCATATAAACATCAGCGCCATCTATTGAGAAGCAAAAGAAACAACTTTTTGTCACTGAATTTATTTCCGCTGCTGACCGAACTTTCATGGTCTTATTTATTACTTACATACACGCTTTTATAACTGTTTGATTTATCTGGTACTCATGCAATATGAGAGCTATAACAGCTAGCTTGAAATTTATTATTCCTGATCGCATTGTACGAGTATATTTCCACAGACAAAAAGTTTTTCCTTCGATATTCAACTTTGCCAGAAGCAGAACTCAATAGGAAACTAATAAATAAACTAGCGTCGTCGGACGTTTGCTGATAAATTATGTATTCGGCAACAAAAATATTACGAGTGGAGTCGGGTGGACATCGGCTGGCCAATTTACATGGAAATAGGATATACCCGGGTATTCCCGGGTAGAAAACTGAAAGTATGATAGCGTAGTAGCCTGAGAGGTAGTCACGGTTTTGCTAACGTAACAGTAGAGTCCAAAATCAGTTTTTAAAACTAAGGTATGTGTTCATACTTTGTAAAGTTATTAACTGTCAGTCATTTATTTTTTTAAACAAAATGATTATAAATATACCTAATAAAAATAATAATTTAGTATGATTATTTATTAATTATTTCTTTCTACCAAAAATTAGCTGTACGCCTGCAATGAAAGTTTTGATTTCCTGTGGGAGTAAGGTTTTTTCCCGCTCATGTCAGTCTTCTTTGAAAAAAATCATGCCAATCTGTTGCTCTGTTATTAAGTGATACACTTCCGTTATCAGTACAATATTTATTGTAATAATCGTTTTATCGACAAATATTGATCAGTTAGGATCAAGACGGAGACGGTGAAAGCAAGAGCAGGCCTTTGCTCACCTACAAAATACGATGGTGGGTGGCTCTACGATTTGTTTTCAATCTAAAAAATTATCATAAACGTGGTTAATTTAATAAGCTGTTTCTTCTGCTATCATTACCGAAACCGCGTCCACCTCTGGCCTTTATTTTACCCCGTAAACCGAACTATGACAGGAGGCGTAGTTCGCAAACTGACCGACTCGTGCGTGAGTGACCAAGTCCAAACAAGGAAAGAAGTTTCGGCCAACGTATTCGGAAACTTTTACAGGAAACTCGTGTAAAATTATTTGTACAATACTCGTAAATTTTTTCTGTATTTTTTCTTGCATTTTTTTAAGAAACTTTTTGGAGAACAATTTCTTTTTTTTATAAGAATTGTATCTGCAGTCTGCAGCGTAAGTGCAAGATGCAAGTTACCATAGACTTTTATGTCCCAAATTCGTGTATTTTTTTGTCTATAAAAAAAGATCATCATTATCAAGATCCTATCGAAATTAATGTTATTATTCCCCGTTCCAAGAATCCCTACTGGCTACTTTAGGTACCTACTCTGTGTAGTTATAATAATTATAATAAGAACAAAAATTAATCTGTCCTAGAAAATTAATGAAGTCTGTGTTACCTACTCTTTTTACTGTGCTCTGCGAAATCAGAAATAATTGTGTACTTATTATATTTTGTATTGAATTGGGAAAAAACTACACCTATTCTGTAAATGTTAGATGATGTTAGTAAAAGTTGAGCAATATTTTATAAGGTGAAAAGAAGTTTGAGGAAGTTAGTTATATAATAATGATTGTACTTTATGTAGTGTATGATTTGGTCTGTTTTTGAATTCGTCGGCGTATGGCGGCGTCAAAATAATTAACAAAACTTATTTGATTTAGCGCCATCTAGAGTAATTTTATCAAACTATACATCATTGAATGGGATTATTAATCCCATTTATTTCATGACATTTTTGTTCACGATCTCAAAAAACATTATTATTTATATCAGAGTAATAATGCATTTCGGATCACAAGGCTATCGTAATTATGTCGATGATTTTGTTTTAGAAGTCCAGTGATAAAATATTTTATTTTTATATGTAAAAGTAAATGTATTGGTTTATATTACCAATTTTCAACTCAACAGTCATATCCCGTATGGTCTAGTGGCTAGGATACCTGGCTTTCACCCAGGAGGCTCGGGTTCGATTCCCGGTACGGGAATTACTTTTTGTGTTTACTTTTTAAGAATACATAATTTGTATTGTATTGTATTATTTTTACCTTGCGATCAAAATAATCCGATGTGCGTAGACTTTTTCCTCCGCAGTGCCGAGGATGAAGACAATGTCTGCCGAATCTTGGTCTTCAGACAGCCTTTGAAGGTCTCTAAGGAGGCCAGGAAGGCCTGCTCGCTCCACGGAAGCCGTGCAACAGTTATTGGCCACTCTCGAAGACATTGTCACAAACAAACAATAACTTACTTTATTTGAAATGCCCTCAAAAATTAAATAAATCTAGAAGTGACTAATAAAACACTTCACGAAAATATCACTGATTACTGGAAGACACACAAACAGTTTTTATCAATGATAAGAAGTCCTGCCTCCTTTAGGAACTCTTGGTTACGATATCACAAGTAAGGCAATAATCAAAACACAGTAAAGGCAAGATTGGCTTTTAACCCTAAAATTAACTGTAAAAACACTAATATTTTCACAACCACTGATATATTATTATCACTAGAATATCTCTAAATGGAATTGAAGTATAAAATTCTACGCTTTATCTCAAAAATCTCAAGTTTATTGTCAAAACGCAACTTGTCAACATAACCTCAATCACAAACTTACCTACTGCCACTACAAAATACGCTGGGTCTGAGCCATTTTGTGGTTTCCAGTTATGAGCTCTGTGTTAAAGCAGTGTGCCTTTATTTTTGAACACTGAGTGAACGTCTCACGGTCATCGTGCCTTTCATAGTAAAAAAACCTCTAAAAAGGCTCAAAACAGGTTTTGCGTTTTGCTCAGGCTAGGCGCTTCTATTCATATCTCCATCTTTGTCATCACTACTTTACGGTGTTTAGGCTTGTAATTTGGTATTTCAGTTCACTGAGCATCTGCCTCCGTGGCGCAATTGGTTAGCGCGTTCGGCTGTTAACCGAAAGGTTGGTGGTTCAAGCCCACCCGGGGGCGACTTTTTAACTTTTTGTGAATATTTTTTTATTTTTTTTATAGTTTGAGTTTTTTCTTGTTTATTTTCAAATATTTATCATTACAATGATATTATGAGAAAGAAATAGCTGATAAGATGAAAAATCTCTTGACCGTAGACCGTGTTTGGTGAACAATAATGGGATGGAATGGGACTGTCTAACTATTGGTTTTACGTCACTTGACTAGCTAAGGCTTTAATTTAACCTAGCCGGTACCGGTAGCCTGCGACAATATCGTGTAATTTAGCTCGTCGGAAGTGGGGGGAGGGAGGGCTGGCTTGACTGGCAGCTAGGATATTGCGATTCGCCAGCCTACCCGACTGCGGTAACAGCAGCTCCTCAGCCGCGCGATGCAGGGAGGGTAACGTTATCTCGCGTGTGTGATTTTGTACTTAGATGATAATCTAGATAGAATGTTGTGAAGGAATTATTAGGTCCGTATTTGTTGTCAACAGCTCATTTAATACGTCTCCACCAAGAAGCTCGAGCCTAGGGGTATAAGGGCATATTGTTTTTATGTAAGTGAACGAGTTCATTTATCAATTGCACAAAAATATCACTCTGCCAAAACTAAAAAAGATCTTTTTAGGGTACCGTATGTGTAAGGTAAAATCCTTGTTAAAATAAAAATATGTATCCATTTCATTTAAATTTAGAATTTTTAACTAAAATGTTAATTGGTAGATATTTTATGCAGGTAATATGAAGGAAAACATCGTGATAAAACCTGCACACTCCTGCGAAGAAATTCAAAGGTTGTGTATGAAGTCGACCAACCCGCACTGGGCCAGCGTGGTCGCCTAAGGCCTGATCGCCTCGTGGGGACGTATATGAGTTGTTGATGATAGGTAATATATATTAAGAATGTTCTTGAAATAGTGTTTGTTTATTGTATTGTACAGTATCGGCGTGTAACGATCTTGTGAAAAGATGTATCGAGGGAGTCTGGTGTTCATTAGTCACATTGTGTACTTCAGTAAACAATTCTTATCTACGTATTATCTGTATTTTTAAAGGTATAATAATTTTATCGAAGGAATGTATGTCCGTCCATGTTACCTACATATTTCTTCATTACTTATACTGCACTATTTTATGCTTTCCATAATATGGAAGCATGACATGATGCTAAATTGTTTTAATATTACCGTAAAAAAAACTTCGTCCTTTCTAGAATAACTAATTTAGTCAGAATTCATTCATTCAGAATTTTATGATACTATTTTTGATACCACGTTCACTGTGTAACGGAAAATTGGATAATGACCCTTCACGTGCAATCTTTTTTTCACATGACTTGACTTCCAGCTGGCAACACTTTTCAAAATGTCCGTCCGGTACTTATTTGTTATTTTTCACAATTTCATAGTCCATACGTGTAGCCCAATTGGTATTATTAAATTCACACGTGCGATATTTGATAAGCCTATTACTTAATATGGGGGCGTGACCCATATGTGATACACTCACGTAGCATTTATACCTCGAAATGCCCCACATGTGGGTCATGCACAGTGAACGTGTACAACAAAACTATCAAACAAAATAAAACATTATTACATATTTTAAAAATCAACTAAATGTTTTTATCAGTGTAGTTAAAACTAAAACGAGTGACATTCCACTGCATGTATTATTTTGTCAAAACGATTCAAGATCCTGTATGAATGAACTAAATACGAGTATTCCTTGTTTGTTTGTTTGCACGCGACGCGAGAGCATGTTTCCTCGTGCTGGCCGAGTGCCGTACGTAACGGCTCTGTTGATTTCTTTATTGTGTGTTGCGTAGTTTAAGGTATCAAGGTTAATGTTCACGGCTTATTCTCAGTTGCTTTAGGACTTATCTAAATATATAAAAGAAGACACTGACTGATTGACTGACTCGAGTGACTGACATATCAACGCACAGCCCAAACCGCTGGATCTAGAGATTCAAAATTTGGCACGTAAGTTCCTTAGAGGTCTAGGGGTGCACTACGAAAGGATTTTTCAAAATTCACCTCCTAAAGGGGTGAAACGGGGCTGCAAAGTTTGTATGGAGAAACAAGATTAGTTGCACTATTTTATTCGAAACTTCACAGGAGTACTCCTATCAATAAATGAGTAAATACGTGTGTGACGAAGTCGCGGAAAAGTCAAAAGAATAATAATGTATTTATTTCTCTCACAATTTTTTTCCATTACAGCTAAAGTACACATTGAATTAGTGAAAGCACGCAACAATTGTGGGAGACTGATGTTCAAACTAGGCAGTGAGCCTGTATTTCAAGTCACCAGGACCCTCGAAACAATGATTAGGTACCAAAATAAAAATATTATTAGCTAGCAAATTCTTTTGTCACTTGTCTTGTCCTCGTCACTTAGAAAAATTTATTGGTGCCTGAAGAATATTGGAAACATAATAATAATTGGTACCTAATAAAAGAGTTATGAGCACTGGTCTTGTTCTGTTACATCTTGCTCTTACTCATTACGCAAGTTCTGATCATACTGGCAACTTGCAAAACTGAATATCCTCTACCAGTTTCGCCTAGCCGCTTAGAAACTGTTGCGGAAAGCAAGCGCGTGATAATTTTGGGCAGGTACTAAACTAACCCTATCGAACATGGTGCTCTTGAGAACAAACTATGTCCATATAGTTGGTGCAATAGATTGGTTCCATTTGTATAAGGGCCCTCACTAATGAATGAGAGAATTATGAAGTGGCGTCGGAAAGAGTCGACGGTATCTTCCGTTTTGGGAAGGTTACCGGATGGCGGGAAAAGACTCATTATTGTATAGCTGGCATCGTTCAATCTAAAAATTGTAACTTTTAAATAAGGCAAAGGATTTTAGAGCTGAGCTGACAGTTTTCGCATCAGCAGCTGCGTGTTCTAGGTGTTATGAGGTGGCTACCCGCAACTCAGCCAGCTACAGCCTAAGCTGCAGTATTATCTGATGCCAGATAATAATATCTCTTATGCATCTGAAGGGGAACAATAGGTTAGAGAGCAAATGTGCCATATTTAGTGTTGGGCTTGGGACTCTACAACGCGTGTTAGACAAAACCTCTCGGTGCAATTGAATTTATACAAATCAATTTGAGGCTCGCAGCAGATCTGTTAATTCACTCGAGAGCAAAGAATCCGGGTCGGGTAAAGAACACACCTAAAAATCTCGGAAACTAAGAATGCTAACTCAGTGAAGTAAATTGTGCTAGACAAATAAATAGGTACTCCTTGAAAAAAGTAATAAAAATGTATGCCAACCTCATCTTATAAGTAATAAAAATAATAGAAAATCGCAATTATTTTCTACAGCTTATTTTTGTTAATTGTTTATTTTGTGTGTTACGTGCTAGCTGTTGTTACCGCGGTGATGCGGTGTGTCCCGGTCACGCGGCAGATCCGCTTAGAAAAGTCCCATTTTTATTTTGCCATTTTTGATGGCATGAAGTTAACTATAACCAAGAAGCCTTATTGCTATCATGTAAAGTGTGTTTAATTGTCTATTAAACACAATTTATTTTACTAAGATTGTCTAACTACCTGCCTTCAATAAAATTTATCTTATCTTATCTTATCTTATCTTATCTTATCTTATCTTATCTTATCTTATCTTATCTTATCTTATCTTATCTTATATGGGATTCATTGCTCTCGAGTGTTTGTAGTTTAGATTTTGCAACAGTTGATTAGTTTCACAGATTAAAAAACAACCAGAGCAGAGATTTTATGAAGTTACCATTCTTCCCGGCGATCCTTGGACAACGGCGATCTCAAGAATCTTTTTTTTTTTTTTGGTTTAATGCTATTTGCACATTGCCACATACAAAACGAGGGTAAATAGTGAGGTATTACTCGTCAGTTCTGTCACAGATAATATACGTTCTGTTAACAGTCTCCAAGCTGCAAAATGGCCCCTAACTTGGTTCACAATGAAAAGATTATTCCAAAACTCACAGAGTCGGAAGTTGAAAAAATCAGAGCCGTTATCATTGGATTTCCGAACTACAGTAAATATTTGTCGGCGATTATGCACATCAATCACTGTCGATGTCGATAGCGGCGAACAAACACACGAACTAACAAAACAAACATTGAATAGGCGGATTATCGTGTCGGAGTTATTTCTGCTTGTTAACACGTGTACTGCCACTGCTGATAACGTTCGGATGGGTGACCGACCGATAAGGCTGACTATATTTAGTCATGGTCTTCGTAGTGGTCATGGTAAATTTTTAGCAAGAACGATAGTGTGATTTGGGTTTTTCAATTTGTGTTCGACCCTAGATTTTTCTTAGAATAGTTTATTAATTAGTTTTGATTACTATAAAATGTGTGCGTCTGTAAGCAAGCAAGGTGTTTCTGAAATAAATAATTAAAATGAAAATACAATAAATAACGTAATCATAATCAAAGAAAAAAAATAACATATTTGTTTATTCCTGGTAGTGGCAGTTCAATCCCACACCTATCGACTCGCCTTCCAAAATGGCCGATAAATAAAACAATCATTCCACTTATCACAAGCAACCAGCATTATTATAACGCTATTTTGATTTAGAAAGCGCCCTAAACAATTTCCCGCGTCTGTGCCCGCTGACAAAACGCTGACGGAACGCTGACGGCTGGCTCGAACAATGGTCCTCGCGCCCGACAGCCCTCTAAACCACAGGAATAAGAAAACTAATTAAAACTGCACACTAAACATCCCAGAAGTTTAGAATGAAACGAACAACAGATGTGTGAATGCTCCTGTGTGTATTCACGTCGTCACTGTGATCGTTGGACTCGAAATTGCTTTCTTATTCTGAGACAAGTAACGTAGACAGCAGACTCGAGCTGGTGTCAGTGTTATAGAGCCGCCAAAAGCTATCCTTTGTACAGGTATTTATATAAATTTTCAAATTAATAAAAATCCTTAAACTTCTGCTGTAATTTGGGTTAAAAATATTGTTGAAGTAAAATAATCCGCAGACCGACGACCGATGACGACGTTTGCTTGGAAAATTTTTCTCAACTTTGTCATTAATTTTAATACATACATTCATATAATCACGCCCCTATCCCCGAAGGGGTGAGTAGAGCTTTAGTGAGATACCAACAAACACACACTTAAACCATATTTGACAATATTTTATTAATTTAATGATAAATTTTTTATTTGAAATCGTTATGGAGAAAGAGGTACGGATGATTCTAGATTCGACACACATCTGTAATTTCACAAAACCATCGCTTCTAACTGCTGAATATGGATGCACCTACGTTTGTTTCTCCAAGTAGGGCGTTCCGTTTGAGCCGTTCCTGGGTCTGCACTGGGCCCGATGCGATCTGCCCGCAATTATGCCACAAAAGAATCAATTACATGGCGGTGGCGGCGGCGGCGCGCCGGTGGAGAGGTGGTGGCGGCGCGCCGGTGCTGGAATAAGAGCGGCGCGAACGCAAAGCAGAAAGAAAACAATATCGCACTCAACGCTTAGGCTCTTCACTTCAGCGCTCTTCTTGGCTCGTGAATGGTAGAGCTAGTAAGGGTTAGAGACGATGTTTTTAAATGCTTTATTAGCTTAATTAACCTATCTTACGTTACTTTAGGCATCATCACTGTCCAATGATGTTCACTGATGAAAACGCCTGTAAAGAGGATCTACAACCGGTTCGACCAATCTCTAAAGTTACTGATTAATAAATAAAATATTGGTGATTCATTTTCATTAAATTTACAACATATTTTGGAAAGTAAAACATACCTACTCACTTTTATTCTCTCTCTAGGGCCCTGGACCCTAGGGCAGTTAATTTCTAGAGTAGTGAACTTTGTTCTTTTTATCGGACTACTTTAAAAAGTGAACCAAGGACGACGCGACGATTCGTTTGCCACTAGACCACGAGACAGACAGAAAAGCAGGAATAGTCATAACGGAGCGAGACCCTTAAAGAAAGCTTAGCAGCAGTAACAATATGACGATAGAAAGTATCGCCTAGCTAATCTCAGATCTATTGTCCTACTAAAGGTTCCAGCACGTTTTTGCCGTGACTAAACGTTTGCAGCTCTTCACCGCGAGTTCGGCCCTCGTTGCTTTGACGCAGATCAAAGCACACACGCTTCTATTAGCCCTGATTACAGGCGGCACTCGACCTCCCCTTACCCCTCACCCTGCATGCCTCCAGCTACCATAGTCCCTCCTTCAAGCAGGCGCAGATAGAGCTGAGATCTGGGGGCTGTTTCACGAAGCTACAAGTTACAAATTACAAGTACAATTTGATGTACATTGCGTAAACAGTGAGGTAAAACGATAAGGGCTTACAGTTTAAGCGAATTGGCTACGCAATGAATATCAGATTGTAACTTGTTACTAGTAAATTGTTGCTTCGTGAAACGGGGCCCTGCTGCGCTTCTTTTTAAAATTCTTTATTTAAGGACTAACTTTTTACTTTGTGTTAGTGTCAAATATGAATTTTTTCTTCTTTTATTTTCTTAGAATTTTGTCTCTAAGAATCATCAGCATGATGCGCAGAGTTAATCTGAACGCCTTTAGGGAGAGCGAGCAGGAGTTTCATGGGAACATCAATTGAGCTGATTACAGGGCTGATATAACGGACCCTGACGGCTCCGTAGCCCAGGTGGTAGTGTATCTGCCTCCAACCTGTGCGTTAGAGGCAGATACGAATCCCGCCCGGGCAAACATTCATGTGATGAGCACTTGTGTTTGCCTTGTGTCTGGTTGTTGTTTATCTATATAAGTATGTATTTATCTATTTATGTAATGTATATCTGCTGTCTGGTTTTAGATCAGATGGCCGTGTGTGAAGATGTCCCCACATATTAAAAAAAAACGTAAAATGTACGTAAATGAACAACAAAACAAGTTAGATTTTAAAAACACTAAGATATAGTAAACATACTATATTATTATGCAGGATAAAAAGGATCCTAATAAATAACCTTAGACAAGTTTACTAGGTATTCCTATTCTATTAATTTTGTTCTAAAAGAAGCATCTCAAATAGGGCGTATTTTGCTACTTATAAAATAATTAATAACTAAAGCCGATTTTCCTACGTTTGACTTTGACTACAATACATTACCTCCGGTATCAAACAAAGCCTCAAAGCTTTGTTCTTGTAGAGCACTTAAAATATTTCATTTGTTAACATGAAAGCTATTCTTTTTCCTTTTGAAAATACAGTGAAACGGATTAATATACTAGCTAATAATGAGTTTGTATTTTCATGATGATACTTGACTTTCAAGATAGTTTTTCAAAGGGTGTAGAGAGCATGCTTAAGTAATAAAGGCGAATTTATTATATTTGTCTGTAAAGAAAATGTGTTGAGATACTGATTTTTTTAACATTTTTTATAGTAGTGTAGATAGCGTTGCCAAATTTCACCCCATTGACAAGCTGCGTTGGTGGTGTAATGGTCAGCATAGTTGCCTTCCAAGCAGTTGATCCGGGTTCGATTCCCGGCCAACGCACACTTTTTGTCGTTTTAATTTTGTTTACTCACTTTTCCTCCGTTTAATGCATGAGATATTAAATTTATTAGAACGTAACACAATATTATTTATTGGTTTTATAATTTTTAGTTTTATTTGGTACGAGCAAAACTTCATAGATGGCGCTAGGGGTGGAGTGTAGATGGAAGTGTTGTGCTATGTTTGTACGAAAACTTTTAGAAAGTGAAACAGTTCTAGAACAAAAGCTATTACAATGGAGATACCTACCTATTGGTTGATTTACATGAAAAATATCGTAAATGAAACCTGTGCATATACCATGCATAGAAAATCAATGTTGAAGCAAAGAATATATGATTTTAGTAATACCTAACCAACTAGCGTACGTGAAGATCTATCCGCATTAGACCTGCTGCGTGTCGGCTAAGGTCTGCCTGACCAGTCGTGATCAGCCTCTTGATGGGGCCGTATATGAGCTGATAAAGTTAAGTCTAGAACTGGACTAGGAGTTGCTTTGAGACGGAGCTAAAATTGGATGATTTGTCTAGAGTTGTCATAATATTGTTGTTACTTCAAGCTCATCTCCTTTCTATCATCATCAGCTCATAATACGTCCCCACCGAGGGACTCAAGCGTACCCTAAATTTAGGATGATCAAGACTTAGTCGACCACGCTGGCCCAGTGCGGGTTTGTCAACTTCAGACATAACATTAAATTTCTTCGCTGGTTTCCCCACGATATTTTCCTTCACCGTAAGAGCGTCGAATAAACGCACATAAATTATGAATTCGTAATTTGAAAACACAATGGTACGAGGTGGGAATCGAACCCGCGTCTCCCGGACGGCAGACAACGGCCCTAGCCACTATAATCACCGACGCTCCATGTCATCCAGCTGCTGCTGCTGCCATCTCCAAATAAAAACGTTTCATTCTTCTTTCTTCACCTTGTTCCTCTGGCCATGTCAGGTAATGTTATTCCTTCTGTACATGTTATCTGAAACAGAGTATAGTTGAAGGTAGATGTTTCCCGAAGACAAGGAGTCACAAGTGGGCAGTCGAAGCGGCGCAATTAAGTCGGCGGCGAGATCAAAGGCGCAGTAATGGCTTTTTAGCGGAATGCGCGGGGGTGAGGCAAGGGGGGTGGTGGTTCAAGCACTACACCGACACTGACCTGGGTAGTTGGTATGCGCTGGAGTGTGCGTTAAGACAGCGTGTAAGGCTGGGACTGTCCAGGGTATGCAAGTTCAGGAAGTTTTGGACAAGAGCCCAATTTGTATTTTTATTTTACGTTGTTGTTCACTGTTCAAATGAAATCTCGCGTCTGAATTTTGAAACCACTTCCTCTCAACTTTCGACGTTGATACTTTGCAGTTGCGATGACAATACACCAAAATTATAAAAATTACCTGATGGTGCAGCCAGGATTGTCTCCTCATGAGGGAACTCCTCAACGGTTAGTAGCATCAGAAGAATTTAGTTAGGGTAGTCTGCTTACAAGTATGCTCATCAGTGCCATGACGTCATAACTTCTTTATTACCTTTGGTTTTGTTTTGAAGTCGTCAATATTCGGTCTAGAGTTCAACTTATATTGTCCCCACTAGGAGGGTTTGAGCCTACCATGAATTATATGAATAAGAGAGATTTAGTCTTTGTACGAGTGTCACATAAAAGTAACATGTTTTCGAAATAAAAAAGACTAGTTCGTAGTAGGGTTCGAGCCATGCGAGCCCTCAAGTCGTTATACCACTAAAGTTCAACCAATATTCAGTCCAGTGACTAAAATAATGGAGATCAGTGCTTCAAGTACAATAACACCAGCTTCAGACCCCTCTCGGTAAGTACTTTCCTCACAGACACATGTCAAGTTAGCCTGGTCTCGCGAAGTTGGGGCGAATCACTGGAACACTACTTGTTTTTGTTCGAACGCTTGTTTTGTAATGAAAGTCACTTCACTTGTGACGTCACTGCGAGGGCGCTCGTTCTTCGCCGACGCTAATTTTTGAATCTGTTTGATGTGTGTAAGTAGAGTACTTGTGCTCGGTACTCGGTACTAGATGTCACCTGACTTTTCCATCAAGAATCGAATTCCTTTGTGAACTTTTCGTATCTTGGGCAGTTTGCGCGACAGAGATGATAAATTTAATGCTGCGTTGGATGTGTGTGGTAATCAAGACTGTAACACTTGCAGCTACGGAACTTAGATTGTGATATGTGTCGTGGTAAGGGTGGTTGGTGTAGTTAATTAAAACAAATCATTTTGTGAAACGTCTTGTATTCACGACGGTTCGAACAAGAGAGAGACAATAAATCAATTATAAAATACTTAACTTTACTTATTGCTAAATCAGCTACGTGTGTCACAACGTTGCAGCTAGACATATAAAATGCATGTCGCGGTAAAAGTATAATATGAGGCGTATACTACAAGATTTTAGAATCTGAAAAATATTATAAATTCGTTAATCAAAGTAAGATATTTTAAGAATAGAAATACTTTATTGCACGTACAGTAAAACAAGTATACAAAACATTGAAAACAACAAAAAAAGAAGAAACAAGTTTATCCATGGCTTTATGACTACCACCAAGACAGTAGACCGGGACCTTCAGTTTAAGGTGCCATCCGAAACACCGAGCAAGTGATAATCTGGTTAGATAAAATCTGTACATGATTCAGAAGTACAGGCCGGGATACGTACACAGGACCTTCGGAATGAAAGGCAACCCTTCTACCGACTAGGCTATCACTGCTCGGGTAAGGTTGTCGGGTCGTCGGGTTTTTTACACCATTTAAACTTAAGAACGGCCGGTTCGATTATTATGAAATATGCGAGTAATGATCACATTTTCCAGCGTGTCGGAGAAAAATACTTATATCGTGACAAAAGGTTCTCCTATGATGGCACTAAAATACAAAATATTCCAAAGTTTCACCTGCTACGACACAATACAATAAAAATATTCTTTGACATCATAAACAAACACATTGTCCCACCGGGATTCGGACCAAGAACCTCTTTAATAAAAGCCGAACATCTCTGCTGCTCGGCCAAGCAACCTCCGGTTTGTAGCAAAAGGCTACCACACTACTACCTGTGCTACTACGAGAGCATTCTACGAATCTTGCAACACGCTTCTACCTGTACAACTCATCGTGCCGATACTTACGCTACGAATCTTACGCGCCCTTCAGTCGTCGTAACGTAGCAAAAGCCTACGACAGGTCTACGCAGCATCTACGCAATTTAGCCGCTTCTACGAACACTACGCAGCTGAAGAAACTTGTAGGTATAATTTAAAAAAGTAAAAAAATAAACATAATTATTTCTTATTATTATTATTATTCTTAGTTTAAAAATAATTTAGGATATTTTTTTTGCCAGTTGATTTTACGTGCTTTTAAAAATACAAAATTTACTACGGCTATAAATTAGCAGCGATAATTTATAAAGGATACAGATATGTAAAATGTGTGGCAAAGGCGAGCTTACTATATAGAGTGATCTTTTCTAGCCAGTCAATGTATTGTGTGAAGATATATTAGGTTACTTAAATCTATAAAAAAAAAATCTGTCTGCCTTACTAAACTTCACTTGTAGCTTAGTTTATATCCAATTTAACAAGTTTCATTCCATCAGATACAAAATTTTCATGACATTGTTGAGATGAAAACAAAAATCCTCTAACTTCTAAATTGGTCATTCACTACTTGAGATAACATTCCGTTCGTCAAAACAAACCTACATGAAGTCATGTAAAAGCAGTCGGAATGAAACGGCTTATAACCCAGTTTAACCAGACCCGTCTTGTATTTGCATCACTTTTTCTTTATTAGACTGTGTGAGAATGTCACAGGTCTAAGTAGACTGGTTGAGTGGGACTGGGTTTCATAGACGGGCGCTGTTTACGCCTAGAAATTAACCTCTGACTTGTGACTTTCTTGGAGGAATATTCTGTATAAAGTATACAGCTGTAAGTGTAAGTTGCCGCTTATTATTGGAGGTTACAAACCGTGAATTAGCAGCCTTGTCTAGGCTGTATGATAATGGCCTCGCTCATCAGCTCGACAGGTATTTTAATAGCGAAGTAGATTGTAATTGTGACTTGTGTACGCATGATTCTTTATATATTTAAAAGGAAAGTACAAAAGATACGATTCCTGTGGAGTTTCTTCTGGCCGTTCTTCTCCACAGCGAGCGTACGCTGGTAGTGAACGTGCCATCCACGATAGCTTTAACGTCGAAAAATGATTAAAATTTGTTAAAATCTTAATTCAAAGAAAATATTATTGATTTTTGTTTTGATTGAATATGGAGCGTCGTCGGCGGTGTACTGGCTAGGGCCGCCGCTTCTAGTTCGGGAGACGCGGGTTCGATCCCCACTACGTAACAATGTGTTTTCGAATTACGGATAATATATGTACATTTATTCGACGTTCTTATGGTGAAAGAAAACATCGTGATTCTTCACGAGGTCTCCACCTGCACACTTCTGCGAATTAATTCAAAAGTTGTGTGTGAAGTCGATCAAACCGCACTGGGCCAGTGCGTGGTCGACTGACGCCTGATGGCCCTTACTCAGGGTAGGCTCAAGGGCATGGTGGGGGCATATAATATGAGCTGTTGAAGAAGATAAAGCAAAAGAATATTATAATGTAGAATCCACGTAAGGACTTCTCCTCTGAAGAACGCAAACTTTGCAAACAATCATTGCAGCTGTTGCATGTGACAAATAGGTTAGGATATTTGAAATAACCCGGTATAGAAATGTAAAGAATCATCTTGCTTTGACTTCGAAAAATGATTTTGTTAAATCTTACTTCGAATAAAGATACTTTTATCTTTTTTTATCTTTTATCCAAGTAAGCCTTTTCTTCCCAGAATACCGTCGCCGCGCCGCGCACGGAGCCGCAGGCGCGACCCACATCCTCTCATTTGAAGTGCATTTGTGTATCTCTGTTTGACATCGCAATCGCCGGCCGACCACGCTGTTAGCGCGATAAGGGTGCACGCAGACGAACTGCATCGCAGGGTACACGTATAAAGTTGCACAAAATCAAAAGTGGCCGATAGTGAAAGAAAATTAAAATTCTTGCCTGCCAGCGTTCCTTTCTTTTATCGAAGCTGCCAGCATTAAAAATGAATCAAATTTGAACACCGAATAGTATGAATATACGACCTCTTTTCTAAAATATCATTATCTATCATTATGTTTTAATCTGAACTGACAATCTTCAATAATCTCCATGCAAGAAAATATTGCTGCCAGCTGGCGTTTTTATGGTTTTACTGTGCCTCTATTATGGTGCAATGCAACCAACTTTTAATAAAATAAATCGCCAATGATTTAGAGTAGTCCATTGGAATAAAATAAAAGGTAGGCTGTAAAACGATGAGAATGATAAATTTAAATCCACGTGCATTTTAAAATCCCATTCTTTTTTATTTGTACATGGATCTTTTTTATTGAAATTGGAATTTCACAGGTAAAAATCAGTTTCAACCAGCTTAATCCGGCAATCGGTCGAGTAAATAATTTCGCTGTTGGTTTTGTGTACGGCCCTCCATAAAACATGATGACAATCTGCCGATAGCCATGTTGAAAAACTTCACAGTTTTCAATTGAAACTCAATCAACAATTCAAATCAAATCAACGGCCCGTTACAGTCCACTGTTGTACTATGAGCCTCCTCCACTTAAGTGGAGGGTTTTGCCATAATCTCCACGTTCAATACCAATCAATCAACAATTATTAGGTATTAATTAAAACTTACCTTTATACCTTTAGATAAGTTCAAAAATATTAAGTAAAAATTGTATAAAAAAGCTTATTATAGAGGAGAGGACAGATGGGTTAGGTTATTACTCGTCAGTTTCCTATTTGGCAAAAAAGAAACGCAATGCGACACATGTGGGTGGAGTTTCTTTGGTGAGTTCTTCTCCACAGAGTCCGAACCGAAGATTTGTGACGCGCGTCGCCTCGCGCTCGATCGTCTTTTATTTCCTCTGAGGTCCGAACATTGTGCAGTGAACTCACCCAAAAAAAGTAATGACGAAACTAAGTGATGTACCCAACATCCAAAAGATAATAAATTATTCATTTCATTTCATTACTCAATCATATATCTTTTAAAAATAGTTATTTTGGATTAAATTAGAACTACCTATCAGAGTTGCCGCTATTACGGAGGTTCCAGGTTCGATTCCCGGTGGAGACACTGTCAAGCAAAAATCTCTTTGTGAGACTTTCTCCAGTTTGGTTTGGACTTTGCAGGCCGAAAAGAAAGATGATAGTGCGTCGGAAGGCACGTTAAGCCGTTTTGGTCCCGGATACTATCTACGTAGTCGTTACACGAGCCAAGTCAGTGGCCTTTGGCGGCTCTACAACACTGACACTAGGGTTCGTGAGGTCGGTTGTCGACCGACCCCTTCCTCCGAGACCAACCTACACGATGAAGATAGGAAATTAAGCGGGTTTCCTACTCCATTTTATTTTTATTATTTTCTTCTTATTTTAAAAACTATTTTTTTTTAAATCTAAATGCCAGGATATAGCATAAATGTTAGCTTTTTTGGCCAATGGGTGTTAAACATATTTTCAGTTCAGTATTGAACCTAGGTCTTTTTTTATGAAATAAAAACCTGATTTATTCTCTTAAATTATTTGATTTCGTAAACAATTTACTATCGAGAAATGGAAATTGATAGAGTTGTTCCCTTCTTTTGCCAAGTTTGGAGTGTCTTCGTTCAAGATCGATTTCTTGAGTATTAGTGACGTTTCAGACGCACATGCACCCCTGGCACCCTCGTGGCCTACCCTCTCTCTCGCACACACGCGGAAAACACCACGAAAACTATCCCCATCTCACACGGTGCAAACGTCATTGCGTGGCGCATTGTCTACAAATTCTCTACAAGGGAAATTAAATTTTGAATACAGCGTGTAGAGTAGGTTTTTGTGCGGTTAGAGTGTGTAAAAAGAAAATTGGCATTTACATCGGCAGTGGAAAAGCGTGTTTCCAACAGCGGAATTTGAAAATGGAATGGTATGACCCTACCAAGTTGGGTAGTCGTTGGGAACCTTTCGTCGGATACTATTGTGGTGTTACTATGATTTAGCCGGGTTATGAAGAAAAGTTGTTGGTATGTTTGCGTCGGCAGGCGAATGCCGCTGCTCGAATATTTTGTGATATTATTTTGAAATAGGAACTTTAGAAAATGTAGCGCTAGTTTTTGTGCCAGTGTCAAGTGATAGTGTTGTAAAAATATCGAGTTTTTAAAAACAAGAGCTTTTTTTAAGTGAGTTTGACTCATAATCCGTTCGTGACCTTGTGAAATCGATGAAAATAGTGGCTTATATAAAGTATACGACTAACGTTTAAGTTAAATCTAAGTGTTTTCTGTGTGTTCTAAGTTTAAGTGTGAGCTGACGTCTGAATTTTTGCTGATCTAGTAAGTGTTTTATTGTCCTTGAGCTTTGTTATTGGTAATAGTGTGAACTGACGTGTATAAAGGGATAAGTTGCTACCTTCCAATATGCTAATAGTAAAAGCTGCTTAAAGGAGTTGATATTCTTTTTTACATACTTATTTCTTTATCGTTGTTAACTACTTAATTTGTAACTACTTCGGAAAATATATTTTAGATCAGGAAATGAAAAAATACGATCTTGAACAGGACTGGAACCTGTCTCTCCTCAGATAATTCGTAAAAGATCTTTTTTTTTTTATTAAATTCAAATGTAAAAGGTGGTTTCATCAGAGTACCAGCTAGCATCCTACTCACCCTGTTAGGAAAATTAACCTGATAGTAAATAAAAATTCAAGCTAGGTACTTTTTTACTTATCTAAATAACAAAAAATTTGAAGAATTTTTCAAGTGGCTATTACTTACCATCTATTCTACTTTTTGAAAAAAGAACCTTGAATATGAACAATGTCGTGACTACAAGAGTTTTGGTGGCGGAGGCGTGGGTCGTTGACCCCGGTTGCCATGGTGACGGCGGCCACCATGTGAAGCCTGCCCTCAGGGACTGATTGCGCCATCTATTATGGGGTAGCTAATATTAAAAGTGTATGAATTTTTCAGAAAGCTGAATTTGAAGCGAATAAGTGCATAGTGCCAGAAAGGCTTTTTACCAGGTACACACACATGGGATTTTTTTTTTTTTTTTCGAAACTTGCATAGTAAAGAATATAATTATTTAGGTTAGGTTAAATTTCTATAGGTCATATTTTTCTATCAAGGAGTACTCAGCTCAAAATACCTATCGATTTATTTTGAAATTGAATTTTTATAGAGCCTTAATTTACCAAGTTACCAAGACCATTTTACCCACAAGACACAAATGGCTAAACAAGATCAGCAATAAGGCCGCCAGGCGCTAAATATATCCTTCATTGTCTTCTTCTTCTTCTTCTCCCTAGCGTTTGTCCTGTCTCGCGACGGGGTCCGCTTTCCTGCTCTTTCTCCTCCACTTCGCCCTATCCAGGACATCTTGCTCAATGAGGTCGCAACTCTGCATGTCGTTCTTAACAACACTCAACCAACGCAGCTTCGTTCTTCCTCTTCGCCGCTGACCAGGGATGTTGAGGTTGAGTGTTACATTGCCGATGTACTCAGGTGGTCTCCTTTTGACATGTCCACACCATCTCAATCGGTTTTCTTGGAGCTCGTCGGCGACGTCACGAGCGCCGAGGCTGCCTCGCACGTACTCGCTGCGGATCCTACCGAGCCTCGTCCCTCCACACATCCACCTCAGCATCTTCATTTCCGCAACATGGACTGTATTGACTTGCCTTTTTGTCACGGCCCACGTCTCACTTCCATAGGTCAGGACTGGTCTTATAACTGACTTATAGATTAAACCCTTCAGTTTGATAGGCATCCGGCTGTCGCAAGTGACTCCCGTAAGCTCTCGCCACCTTCATTTTAAGTTAAAAAAAAAAAGCTATTAAAAGTTCGCGACAAAAGGAAAAGTCATTACGCAGGCGATGCGTTAGCCAACTAATCATAATTAAAACAACTGTATAATAACTTTTTTACGACACTTTATTAATTGTAACGGGCCGGTAGCAAATGTTCATTTAAAATAATTCTTCTCTAGGGACGCAAAGGGCTACTTTTGGCTCTGACTGATGTGTGTTGTAATAAATAAAGCAGGCTTTTGTGTGGTTTGCGGGAAAAAGACAGTTATTCAACGAGTAAAGCTTTTGTGAATTAATTTATTGTACTTTGGATTTTTTTATTGAATTTTGATGTAATGTAATGAATGATGATCCAATTATATTTTAGTATCGCTGGTTTTGTTCTCTCCGTATTCTCTTAATGTCACTTTCAGTACTTAGATCGTGGTTTTTTAAAGATCCGTCTGATACCTGCCAGTGAAAGGGTCCTTATCTGTTCTTATCAAATCGAAATCATACGTCTGTTTTTAATTTTTGCTTCAATTTAAAAATATCTCTAACAGTCGTGAGTGTCTCACATATCTTTCCTGCCCACCCCGTGAGTTATGAGCGCGTTAGTGTGAAAGGCGTTATTTTTCATACCCCAGTCCGGAGGTGTCGGGGCGTCTGGCCCGCCGCTAGGGATTCCCCTAGATCGATGCCTCTCCCCTCACCGCACCCCACACCCTCATGGTTATTACAATTTTTACTCTTTAAATGGTAAAAATAACTTTTTCAAGCAGGTAAAAAAAAACACTAATTACGACTTCGTTTTGTAACCTAAATTAAAGTTGTATGCGTGTATTTTTAGAAATTATATGAAAAACATCAAGTAACAAGAAATTAGGCCGCTTAACCTCAAGAGTTTTGATCTTAAGTAATTTTTTTGTGTGTATGTGTGCAATAAATAAATTGTATTCATATATTTAAAGAAAAATATTTTTAAAAGCTTTCCAACTGTGGGAAAGAACCTGCCACATAAACTCCTCATTCATGATGTAAGTATCGCATCTCTTGCTCTTTGTTAAGATATTTCAGAAAAAACGTGTTCTACCATGCGATTTGCCTTGATTTCTTTTACTTTTTTCAAATAAAACTCTCCTTATCTTATGATGTGGCTTGTAAGGTCGACTCGGAGAATTTCGATGAACCTTAAAAACCAAGGAGCCACCGAAGGTCTCTGACATGGCTCATCAAACTATTTTCCGTACAACTTATTTAGCTAGACAGTCAACTTCCCTATTCATCATATTTACAGGATTTTGCAAAAAATACACATACTGAACAATTATCCCAAGAAACATAGGTAAGTTATAATTTTAAACGTTCGCTGTCATTATCATAAAATTTATGAGACATTTTACGGGCTTACCGCGATATTATTATTATTATTATTTTTTTAGTTGAGGAGACCCGATATTTCGACGCTGTTGCAAGCACCATGGTCGCGGGTAGACAGTCAACAAAAAAAAAATATCGCGGTAAGCTCGTAAAATGTCTCATAAGTGTTACATAGGTAAATTGTTGAAATGCATCTCCCTTATCAAATAGATCAGCTGACCGCGTGGGTGGACCAACCTTATATTTTGTCATTCTGTCAGCCTATATCCTTTTGGGTCGCTATGTTACCAGTTTGGAAAGAAATAGGAAAAGGACAGAAATAGTGACCAGGTTCGTCAAGGGAAAAAAACGAAAATGGGGAATTTTACAGTTTCATGAACTGATTTCCGCCCTTTTCGCTTCACGGTTATTTTTGTAACACCCTGTATAAGACGTTTATTATGAAGAAAGTGGCTGAAATGTGACCCTTCGCAATACAACCGATCTATTCGCGTCATTGAGGGTCTCAAGTTTCCTTAATGTGTCATTTTACTTCTTCGCACCTCGCGGCTCGACTATCAGGTTGCATAGGGAGAGTGACGTCACACAATGACAGACACTTTACTAAAAGATCACTTCATATAAGAAGGTTTCCGATCGCGACTTCGTCCGCGTAGTTTTTGTTTAAAACGGTGGAGTTTCATATTAACTTTGTAACGAGGCATTCGTCCTGTTTCCTGTTTTATGACCTTTCTTGCTGGCAGTTTTATCTTTCATTTTAAATTCATTTTCAAATTTAGATTTCTTACGTTTCGATTTTGTCTTTTTTCTGCCAAATTCTTCACTTCATGTTCTGATCTCCGATAGTACATAGCTTAAGCTTTTTTACTATTCTCTACTATTTGTCAGTTAATATAATATAAAAATATATAAATAAATACCTTTTTTCCCTTGGACTGTGCCCTGGTTATTGCCACATAACCCTCTACAACATTCTTCCAAAAATCGTTTCTAGACCTAACATTATGCTCTGCATTGATCTGTCCACCAACAATCCTGATTGACATAACATGTAGGAGGGGCCGCCGCTGTCGCCGGCCGGGCACGGTGCGGTCGACGCGATGAGCATGATGAGGATCTGTCACCTTTAGAAAAAAATTGCTATGTAAACTTGCAAATACAATACGTAAAAATTACTGGTTTTAGAATACTTAGTGGTTTTCATTAGAAAAATGTACATACACGTGTTTGTGTGGGTTGAAAGATATACTTTCTTTTTTTGAACGATGTAATCGCATTTCTAGAAGAGTGGTAATAAGCGGGCGCGGACTTACAGGGGAGCGGAAGGCTCGTACCCCTTATGACAACGTATCTGAGGGGGCGCCCTCAGACGGGCTCGGACCTCGGCCCAGAACATAGCCAGGGCGAAAAACGCATCGGAGAAGAATGACCCCTACCGAGCCTTACTCAATTAACCGTACCATTAGATCCGCGAAAGATTTAGGTCGTTAGACAACTGATCTCACAAACCCTAGTGTCCAGAGATAATGATCCGCCAAATGCATCTGACATGGCTGACCTAGGTAAAAGTTTAGTAAAAGCGAGTTTTGCATGTTAACCTTAAAGTTATTTAACGTTATATAATAAAGTTTATAGAAAAATGTTTTGCCGGACAGACTTTTCAGTCTAACAAAACCAATTATCCCATTTGTCAATGATCCAATAAAATCATGCATTTGCCAATAATTTGCCGATATTACCCCAAAGTATCATCGAGTTATAACCGGTTTTCCCAAACCGGGTGAGCTGGTAAACGGGTTAGTCTGATTACCCCGGCCGGCGGCTTCAGCGGGTAATTACCCGTTAATCAGCCCCGCAGGGCGATTCGTTACGTAAATGTTGCCCAGCGCTGGAGAGATATACCCGGTGATCCGTGAAACCAAATTTAGCATGTAACTCCGCGGTCGAGCGGTAAAACATTGGACTCCTATTACAAAGGTTCCAGGTTCGCATCGGCGACGGTTGTTTGTTCAAAGTCAAAGTCAATTTTTTTTATTCGAATTAAGATTTTTACAAATCATTTTTCGACGTCAAAGCTATCATGGATGGCACGTTCACTACCAGTGTACGCCCTCTGTGGAGAAGAACGGCCAGAAGAAACTCTACGGAATTGTATCTTTTGTGCTTTTCTTTTAAATATATAAAGAATCATACATGAGTCATAATTACAATCTACTCCGCTGATTTGGAACAACAGTTGACCAGACGTTTTTATCATCTAAGTAATCATTTATCGTATAATAGGCCTTAGAACATAAAATAGTTTTAATTTTAGCTTTAAATTGGCTATCGGACAGATTTACAATATTATCTGGTATTTTATTATAGAAGCGAATACAGTTCCCCATGAATGAATTGTTAACCTTACACGGTCTAAACTTTGGGTGCGCTATTTTATTTTTATTTCTAGTATTTATATTATGTATATCAGAATTCTTAGGAAATAGCATCATGTTCTTCCGGACATACAAGATGTTTTCAAATATGTACTGTGAGGATACCGTGAGGATATCAATTTCTTTAAACAATTCCCTTAGGGAATCGCGCTAACGCAATTCATATATGGAACGTATCGCCCTCTTCTGTAACACAAAGATGTTATTTATGTTAGCAGCTTGAGCATGTTTGAAAAGTTAAGTTATTCGTGAGACCTGGTTGATACCCCGTAAATATTGCACTCAGGTTCCTCAGTGGGGATTAACAACATGAGCTGATATCAGCAAGAGTGTACCCACTACAGTGACAATGCCTGCCCAATGATGATGGTAACAGACGAGCTCCTGACCAGTTCCAGCCAAGAACAATACGAGGAGTTACAAAGATATCCGTAAAGAGTTAAAAAGAGAATTCAGTCCATGTGAATGAACGTGAACAACTATGCACAGAAAAAAAATTGACTGACAAACATCAAAAAAGGTGACCCTGCGCGGTCAGCTGACCGAATTAAATGGGAGATGCGATAGTTTGGTTTGATCTCTCAACTTATGTTCCTTTCCTTCCTTCCTTCGAGAAGTTTTATAGACTGAACTCCCCCTTTTTGATTGCTACAAGTATTTTTGTAACACCCTGTATAAATAAACATAAAAGAACCAAAGATCAATTCAAACCGGGAATATAAAAATTTGGAATGTGCAACCCACAACCCGTCAGTCAAAATCTGCGAGCAAGCGCGCGCGCACGTCACTGTCAACGTTTGCGCACGGAACCAGAACGCGCATGATCGCTGTCACATAGCGCCAGCGTCTGAGTTTGACGCGGCATGACGTTTCAGTACACGCGTCGCTCGCTAGTCTGTACAGACGGACTGTTTTTCAATTGCATTATAGCAAGATATTGACTGCATTCTTGCTGCATTATTGTTCCGATGCAGTTGGACCCACGATGCCAGCATTTTAGCTGGATCAGAACGATACAGCTGCAATTGGACCGCGGTTAGTATGTCAAATGCATCCCGTTTGTGTAACCTCACCACTTCCAACGCTTTTCAAAAATTTTGGAATATCTTTTCGTAGTCGCAACATC
Organism: Carpatolechia fugitivella; assembly: GCA_951230895.1. Taxonomy (NCBI): domain Eukaryota; kingdom Metazoa; phylum Arthropoda; class Insecta; order Lepidoptera; family Gelechiidae; genus Carpatolechia; species Carpatolechia fugitivella. The sequence goes on from OX579658.1 coordinate 540,876, forward strand.
TTTGAATCTTTTTCCTACGAGTAAGTTCTATATAATCGTTCAATTAAATTAAGTCAACCATTGAAACATCTTCTCTGTGAGTCGGTTAAGGACCGAATTTTCGCCGTCATGTAGCTCTGATAACGTAATAAAATAACGTCCTACATAATCAATCCGAAACAGAATAGAAAATTACACATAATTTAAGATACATGAAAAAATACAGGACTATGACATCTTTCTTTGACTACAAAACTAACTATAAACAAGTAATGAAGCTACGCCCTACGACCGCTACGACTCGTAGCCGTAGCTGCTACGCTGGCTACGACTCGTAGCCGTAGCTTCTACGCTGGCTACGGCGTAGGCAAGGACACCTTGTAGCATTTATTATTGAGAAAAATCGGAAACTCCCGTTTATTTAACTAGTTAAGTCAGTATAAAGCTGTTTTGTTTGTGGTAGGAATTTTATTTACTCTCTTACAACTCTATTTCAAAAAACGGTAAAGACGCCATTTCCTGCGACATCCTCTTTACTTTTTCCTTATCACAATGCCCCGGCCAAGATTTCCGCGCATTAATTAAGGAAGACCGCAAACGAATATATTTTTAATTCGGTGGTACTGGCCGAAAATAATTCTTTTTCTTTTGTGTTCGTGGCTCGCTTGCTCACTGCTATTTAAATTCTCTGTGGTTTGCTAGACAGGTGACAGATAACTATTTTGTTGCTATGGTTTTCACGAATACGCATTGCGATGAGAATAAATATTAATTCAATTGAATCTTTACAATCTATAATAGCTTAGCAGTTGTGTCTCTGTACCTCGGAACTATAAAAATTCGAGCTCAGTACTTATCTTATGAAAATAGTAATATTTTAGCTAAGTATTATGTACTGAATCTGCTATATTCTTTATCTCCAATGATAAGTAAAATGGCATAGATAGGTCACTTACAAGGTAAACGGTGTTTTAACATGGCACAAAACTTAGACAAGGACGGCAAGTCTAAGCATAAGTGCGAAAAAGAGACAAAGCGACGCGTGACTAAGTTCAGGTTGGCTAATTAGCCAACTTTTGGTGTGCCGCTTTTTGAGCGCGTATGACTTATCTACACCTTTTTACCTAGTATATCAATGTTTATCTCAGTCTAAGCTTCATTAGTGCTTTTGTGAAGAGTACTATAATAAAGGTCATCATCATGAAGGTGGACGACCGACCTCATCAAACCAATTTGATGACATAGGTGCTTTCGATGAGTTTTTTTTTAATGGATGATAATATATTTATATTATATTAGATTAATCCCGTTGCCTCAAAACGATAAATATACCGTTTTGTAATTCGAAGGGAGCAGCAGGTCTATTAATGATTTAAGACAAAGGAAATCCACTGTCTTTGGCTTGTGACTTAATTAAACAAATAAATTGTTATAATGAGAGGGACAATAAGCCGGCGCGGCGCTGTGAACTGGCCCTAGGGCGTGAAGTTATTTTTTTTACTCTGACAAAATAGGCTTAATTTTTTTGTCGCGGGGATGTTTTGCTTGTTTTTCTCGCAGAAGAACAAGAACAGTTTTCTGCTTTTATTAAAAATAATATTACCCATTGTTTTTGTTTCGCTCAGACGGGCAACAAGAATGCCATTCATTGCAAACGTAGCGTGGAATTCTTGTCGAAATTCTGAAAACATGCCTTTATCCCCTTTAACATATTATATGAGTTATAGCGGCACCGCTCTATGTTAGTGGATGGTTATAATTTACTGCACAAGATTTTTATTTCTTTTGACAATGCATTTTCTTACTTTAATCACCATCTCTCTAGTATATCATGGTCGTGAAAGTATTGAAGTTAGGTTTTTCTGATATGCGTACAATTTGGTAGTTTGATAGATCAGTATCTAGATAAAAATAAGTGCTACATAGGTACTTTTTACCTCGGGAAAGTTTTATTGCAAAGGAAAAATCTCTAACAACGCTGGCGGACGCTAATCACACTAATATTATAATTGTGAAAATATATTTGGACGTTTGGACGTTTGGATGTTAGATGTTTAGATTTTTTGATGTTTGTTCCGCCTTCACGCTTAAAGTACTCAATGGATTTGGATGAAATTTGGAATGGAGATAGTTTGTAACCTGAATTAACATATAGGATACATTTTGCGGGAAGAAATCTTATTCCCACGGGAAAAACTTACGTAGCGCGAGCGTAGCCGCGGGCAGACTGCTACTATTGAATAAATAAATGTAGCTTACTACTCAGCTTATGCGCCGCCGCAGAAAAAAAATAACTAGACGGCACTGTATTTCAGAATTTGAACAAGAAGTAGGGAGCGCTGTTTGTACACTGTTTGGGAACTGCGTGGCAACGCCTATGAACTATATACGTCAATGTGTGCGTGCGTGAAATTTTGCGTTTGGCGTTTTGTTCTGAGTGGACTCTGTCTGCGTCGCGCCACCTACTTTGTGGTAGTAGTCTAAATGAAGTATTTCTACTAACAAGTTTGTGAAGTATAATCGGCGATATTGAGCGGGTAAACAAGCGGATAGTTTCATGGTGCTTGAGGAGTCGCGGTGTAAACAAACGAATTGGTTTTACAGCCTCTCATCAAGTTTACGACAGCGATCGGGCTTTATGACGACTCGCGGCTTGCAAACGGCGGTGGTGTAGTGGCAAGATCCGCTGCTTCCGTCCCGGAGGCGCCGGTTCGATCTCTTCGCGTACTAATGTGTTTTCAAATTTCTATTTCTTTCAGTACGTTTATTCGACGCTCCTACATTCGAAACCTACATAGGAAACCTACATTCTTCAGGGTAGGATAACACGACTTTCTAGTTTCTCTGCAGTATTTTTTTAAGTAAATGCAGTTAAATTTCATATTTTGTCGTCATCATCAGCATCATAATTGTATCTCCAACAGTTCTAGCCGTTAAACGGCCGCAACATTAAAGATAGTGACTATAACTGCAACTATCAATATTTCAAACAGTTTTATTGATATTAAATAAATAACAAATAAAGAAGCAGTGGTAGTAAACCTTTTTTTCAACAATCTTCTCTTTCTAAGTACCTTGCCATCCGAAATTTGCTCTCGCATTTGGCCATTGTCAAGTCATACGGTCTATTGAAATTCTAGTTTTAATGATGATAGGGTAATGTTAGAAATTCAAAATAAAAACATAAAAAAAAAACTATTTTTTTAATGCTGGAATTAGTGTAGTTATGTTATGGTGTCAGATGAGTGTGATGTACGAGTGACATTGTCAAGTCACGCGTTCAGTTTTCGAGCACGGAATGACACGTTACTTTAAATTGCACTTTTGTTGCAGATTCCCAGGGTTGCAGTCCAGTGCAAGAGAATAATATAAGGTATAGTACAGTAGATCAGTTAACAGTTCATATAAGTCCCCACAGAGAGGCCACTAGACTTGCCTTTTTAAAGCACTTATTTTAAAATTAGCAGTCCACCCGCGGGTACGCCTGCGTTATGTAAGATTTTCCCGTCGGAATAATTTTTTTTGCCGTAAAAAGTATCCTATGTGTTAATCCAGGTTACAAACTATCTCTATTCTAAATTTTATCCAAATCCGTTAAGTACTTTAAGCGTGAAGGCGGAACAAACATACAAACATCTAAACATCCAAATATATTTTCACATTTACAATATTAGTTAGTGTGATGTGATGATTAGTGTGATAGTGAGATTGTAACGTAAAAAATGTTAAATTAATAACCATCGTGCGTAGCCAAGGGAGCGTCGTCAGTCGGTTCGTGTTGCTCTATGTTTATGACTTAGACAACGAAGCAATTTTTTATTTAAAACTTATAGCTTTCGCATCGCGCGCACTACAAAACAACTTAACACACAGAAGCAGGGGCGCGCAACCCCACTTCATTACGGACCCTCGGAATCGCGCCGCACGTGTGCTGCGTGCTGAACACGGTTGGTCACCCCTGCACCGCCCAGCCCTGCCCAGCGCAGGTTGGCCTCCCCTGCAACCTCACCTATCCCCATTATAATGTAGACACGGTATTTTTCTAAGTTAAGCTTCGTTAGGGATGGTTTGTCTGAGGAATTTGCTCGATTTGGGGTCCATGTTGTTTATTGAAGGTAGTACGTTTTTTAATAAGAGCTTTATAGTTTAACTTGTTCATATCCTGCATTTGTGTCTCTTTCCTATTTGTTGTAGTATGTCACTTAGACACTATTAGAATACAACCAAATACCAAAGCACTAATAGTCATGGTCTTTCTCAAAGGGGGCCAAACAGAGCTTTAAGAAAAACAAGGTTTTTATTTAATCCCTTTCCATGATTTGAAAGGCACGTTAAACCATTGGTTCCTGCTATAATCGATAGTTGTCGTTAGACTAAGTAAGAGATGGTAGATTGATAACTCTAGCCATGCAGCGGGGCTCGAAGGCAGATCGTCCCTATCTGCCTTCGAGCCCCGCTGCATGGCGACCGTAGATAAAATAAACCGTGCGACATAAAACGTAACCGCCAATAGTAACGTAGTTCTTATCTTCGCGCGATATAAACTTGGATACTATTGGCGGTCACTTTATATGTCGCACGGTTTATTTTATCTAATTTCATGCCAACAAAAGATGTAATTGCTGCATAAATAACACTGAATCATATTCCAAATCAAATCAAATATTCTTTAATGCACATAAAACACTTACACAAACACAGAATAACAATACAGGAGAAGGCAATTAGCGACCTTATCGTTTTAAACGATTTCTTCCAGGCAACCATTATTGAGCGAAAAAGAAAAACAAAAGGATGAATTGGCGGGTGCACCTACTGCCATACGATTATTCCTATTCCAATTGATTTTTTTTCTAGAAAATAGGTTTTTCGGATAAGGAGTTGTATTTATTGAGTTGAATTTTTACTGTGGAGACTGTCACTTACACCTTGCTGATTGGCAATAACATCTCACACACGGCCATCATATCCCAACTAAGCAAAGCTTGTACTATGGGTATCAAACAGCTGATATACATACATTACTTAAATAGATAAATACATACTTATATAGATAAACAACTACCAGACACAAGGCAAACACAAGTGCTCATCATACCCTGAGCGGGATTCGAACCCGTGACTCTGTGCTTCGCAAGCAGCCGCGAACTACGGGGCCGTCTAGTTAATTTCATCTAGTTGTTAAGTTCACTAATGAATAATTAACATAATCAAGTTCTACTGTAGTTCTTCAAAGTAGCTTTAAATATTCCTAATTTCACCCTGTAGTTGCTCGAAAATGCGTGTGATTTGAGAGGTCTTCCTAGACTGGTCCCCACGGACGCCGCGTGACGTTGACACTTGCACGGAAATTATCAAAATTATACCGAATTTCACTTGATATTACATTTGAGGACGGTTTATTTTATTACTTGTTCCGATGATGGCTACAGCCATAAAATAAGTTAACAATACAATAAAATTCAGGTATCAGGAACATGGTACCAGGATTGCCCCATTTACTGTCGCTAATCTGACCCACATGGAGTTTACTTGACAATAAAAACGGTTTTAGTATCCATACACATTCAAGTGTATGGGAATGCGCTACGAACCACGAATATTCGGTTTGCTGATGTCGTGAAACCCCCTGGTCAATTGACCGGACAGACTATGGTGACAGAGTTATGAAGGCGCCGAAGACCTGCAGCCATCATCATCAACAGCTCATATACGTCGATCACCACCGAGGGGATCGAGCCTACCCTGAATTAGGGCGATTAGGCCTAGTCGACCAGCTATGTTTTCCTTCATCATATAAGAGCGTCAAATAAACCATCATATGAATTCGAAATTCGATAACACATTGGTAAGTGGTAGGGATCGAACCCGCGTCTCCCGGACGGGGGGCAGCGGCCCTAGCCCCTAAACCCCCGACGCTCTACGCCTCTGCCATGGCTCGTGTTAACGGCTATTTTCCGTAGATACTAGCCGGGACCTTTACCGGTCCTATGCCTTCCGAACCAGGCATTAACTTACTTTTTAAACAATCAGTTAATTCAGCCTGCAATGTCCTAAACAAATTGAATACGACAGTTTAAAAAAGTGATTTTTCGTTAATAATAATAATAATCGCCCTAATTCAAGGTAGGCTTGAGCCCCTCGGTGGGGACGTATAATGAGCTGTTAAAAATAAATCTTTATTGCATGCAATGTAATCCTCCGTTAAAATATTGTGCGCTAATTAATTTACACCCTGTATATTGCAAAGTGTGGTGACGGCAGAGTAGAATACATTTGTCACCAACCCCTACTCTTCCCGTGGGTGCCGTAACAGGCGACTTAGGGACTACACATTGAACAGGGAACGGGCAGCAGCGCTCTCTGATACAGTAACCTTTTAACCTGCGATCTCCAACCCGCCTGCCAAGCGTGGAGATTATGGCAAAACCCTCCACTTAAGTGGAGGAGGCTCATAGTCCAGCAGTGGACTGTAACGGGCCGTTGATGTTGATGCATGTAAGAGTACATTATTTGAAGACCGCCACTCGAGAACTTTTCTGCTTCAACGGCTGACAGTTCTACAAACAATATGTCTCGCTCCGCTCTCTTCCCTGCCTATATAATCTATAATCTATACAATATGAACTACTGGCTCTGTGAGCTGTAGACCTCGCGAGTCTGTATATATCTTTTCAAATTTTTTTTTCTCGATAAACATCCCCAACCCCTTGCTTTTTTTTATTTTTAAAGTTTATTTTATTTTATTTATTTATTTTTTTTCATTTTATTGCATTTCATTTTATTTTATTTTATTTTAAGAAATGTGACCTGTAGAGGAAAACAACCGCAGACCTTGTAAGCTGGCAACCCCCATAACTCCGTCATTTTTTAAAATTTCTAAAAACTGACTCGACAAAAAATTTCGATTAATTTATTGAACCTGCTCACATTATAATGAATAAATAAAAAATATTATTATTATTAAATAAAAATGTAGGGATAGCAAAATTTTAACTGGGTGGCCGATGTCTGTCAAATAGAAGATTTTTGAAAAATAAATAAATAGGGGTTTTTATAAGTGCAGTGAAGACTTCTGTCAAAGCAATATTTATGATATTGTCTATCTGTAAGTTTCTACGCCTGTCACACGAAACCCACTGCACCAAATTGGATGCGGTTTTCACAGTTATAGGTAATTGCTAGAAGTCCAACTTAAAATGCATGTTTTATCTTGACACGCCACTCATAGAAGCCGTGAACTGTGAACACGCAAGCGAAGACGTGGGCAGACAGCTAGCACTCTAATAATATACGCACTGATATAAAAACAACTTTGCATTTCTCTTTGCGTAGCTTTTCTAGAGTACCTACTGCAACAATAAAGAATTTCATTGACAAGGAAACGAGCGGGGCGTAGCTCAAAAGTACATTTTGTAAGATGGAAGATCATTCCAAGTGCGGCTGTTACATTTGCATACTGCGTCTGAAGGTTCCAGGGGTATTCTCAGCCGACAATGGAAAAAGAAACGTGTTCCGCTTGTTGTCTTAGTTCTCTGTTACAAGTCGGCGGCGGCGCTCGCTACATTACCACTTTTTTGGTAGAAATAGCAAATACCTGGGCTGATTGATAACTGGCCGAAACGACGAACTTAAAAAAATGATACGCAAAAAAAAAATATTACATTATATTTAGGCATCTTTTTGAAAATAGAACGCCAAATTTGAATTTAATCGAACTGGTGGAATTTGTTTGATAGGACGTAGAACTTTCTCTGTCGTAAATTTTCTTAACAATGGAAAGAAACGAAATTCGTGCGGTGATAAAGTTTTACGTTTTAAAACAGAAAACAGCAACCCAGATTAAAACCAAGCTAGACAGTGTTTTAGGTAATTCTGCTCCTGCATTGAGTACAATTCACACCTGGGTAACTGATTTTAAACGTGGAAGACAGAGCTGCGAAGACGCCCACAGGTCTGGCCGTCCAAATGAAGTCACGAATCCGGACATGATCAAAAAAATTCACAAAATTGTATTGAATGATCGGCGCTTGAAGTTGCGAGAGATAGCAGAGATGGTGAGCATTTCATCTGAACGCGTTTTTAATATTTTGCACCAACATTTGGGAATGAAAAAGCTTTGCCGCGAGATGGGTGCCGCGTTTGCTCACTGTTGACCAAAAGCAACGTCGAGTGGACGATTCATCGGAGTGTTTGGCGCTGTTTAACCGAGATCCTAACGAGTTTTCGCGGCGTTATGTAACAGTCGATGAAACCTGGATACATCATTATACTCCCGAGACAAAAGAACAATTTAAGCAGTGGACTGAGAGCGGAAGACCTGCGCCGAAGAAAGCAAAAACGGTTTTGTCGGCCGGCAAAGTGATGGCGACTGTTTTTTGGGATGCTCAAGGGATTATTTTAGTGGATTATCTGCAAAAAGGAAAAACAATAAATGAAGAGTACTACGCAAGCTTGCTGCAAAAATGAAGTGAAGAAATCCAGAAAAAACGACCACATTTGGCCAAGAAAAAAGTTTTGTTCCACCATGACAACGCACCTGCACACACGTCAATGGTTGCAGTCGCCAAACTCCATGAATTGCGGTTCGAATTGCTACCGCATCCACCCTATTCCCCGGATCTGGCCCCGTGTGACTTCCACTTATTCCCAAACCTGAAGAAATGGTTAGGTGGCCAGAGATTTTCGTCAAATGAAGAAGTCATTGTTGCCGTGGACGAGTATTTTGAGGGGTTGGAGAAAACATTTTATCAAACTGGTGTAACGGCATTGGAGAAACGCTGGACTAAATGCATCGAGGTAGAAGGAAACTACGTTGAGAAATAAATTTATTTTAAATAGATTTTTAAAGTTTTTCTTTGTCGTTTCGGAAACTTATCACTCGTAGATCCGTATAAAATAAAATTTCTCTGCTACTATTGTATACCTTCCTGAATTATTTAAGGTTTCGCAAATCTAACACTTTCACATCAACACATATACGTATAGATATTTCAATTATTATCTGTGTGTTGTTATAGGCCGCAGGCTGCAGCAGAATGTCAGCGATTTGCCAAAGGCGAATCATTATGCTGAGCTGTGGCCTTTGTAGCATTGCGGCACACACTTTGAATACTGCACTTTATTTTCTTTTTTGTTTTGTGTTGTCATTAGTAATTTTATTAAATATTTTTAATTGTAGTTTTACATATTTTGTGTGTGTTTGTGCTAAATAAATGCTTGTCTATGTCTATGTCTCGATTTGCAGAGTCTTTATCGAAGTCCATTACACGTTTTAATAGTTTGTTTTCTTTTCGCAACCTTTATCGAAACGTATTGAACTCCAAATAATAACTATGCCGTAGCGCACATAGAATTTACATATTTTCATACTTACTTGTTCTTACATGAACACAACCAACCTTATTACCCTAGAAAACTTTCTTCCAACTAACTCACAAGCAACAACAAACTGATCTCATCATTGCGTCCCATCAAACTGTGGCCAAAGTTCGCAAGGCGGGGGTGGGAAACCTTTATAAGACAGCGTCACTCGGGCGCAGTCATCTGAGGTGACAGGCAGATTTCCTCCGAGGTTTGACACCTCTGAGGGTACACTGCATCTTTGAAATTGAACCGCTCTGTTTACTTTGCATATTGGTTGTGGTATGGTGTGGGTAGGAGGGTATTTGAAAACTGTGATGTATGTCTAGGTAGACACATTTGTAAAACAATGATTGTACATGGAGGTATTCTAATTTTATTTCGAGGGCTTTCAAAGTATCTTTAGATAACTCGTATACGAATTTAAACGTTGAATATTTTAGGGAAAAAAACCTTGTTAAGATGATAATAGCAACCTCGTACCTATATTAAACTTTTTCCGTTGGCAAAAACAAAGACTACAATTTTGATCACAATGTATCTACTCTAATTTTTTAATAAATCAAAATGATAATTCAAAATTGATATAAAATATGTCAATTTGAGGAGACCTTAGTCGACGAATTTATTTTCGTTTAAGAAGTCAGTTGGCTGTTCTAAAAATCATAATGTTCGTCTAGACTCTAGCGTCATTGTAAATCATGGGTAAGATTTTAGCTTGCTCCTTAGACAGAATCATTTCAAAAGCAATATTTTCGTTTTAGCACGAAGTTTCTATAACTTTTTATTGCTTGTTCAAATTAGAGCAAATTAAAAGAGATGCTAGAAAAGGTCCCCCATCAATTTGTGGAAGAGATTTGAGAAATCTTTTTTGCAGATTTGCCTTTGAACTGTTGTAATAAATTGGCACAACTTGAGTTGTTTCGCGCAGTAATTAAAAAAAATCGCGCACTCGTTTTGTTTGGGGCGTCCTTCTACTAATTCAAGGACATACAAGTGGGCATGGTGAGGAAGACAAATGACAATCTAAAATAATACTCAGTTTTCACAGAGTTATCTATATATATATATGCTATTCTTCTGTTGTCTTACAGTATTTATTGTACGTACATCATTATCATCAACAGCTCACATACGTCCCACCGAGGGACTCGAGCCTACATACATAATAAGGTAGTCCACATCAACATGCAAAATGCAATTAATACAATAACAAAAAGCTCGCGATTTTCTCAATAAAATTGAAAAACATTGGGTTGACCTTACCATTTCAGCAATCTCTTGTACTACAAGACTCTCTGATCTCTCAAATCTAAATATCATCCGAATTAGATTTTTTTTTCTGACGGACTACCAACCTGGTAATATAACAAATGCGGAACAACTTGGTCTTCTTTTCTTCATCGTGTAGGAGGTCAACTGCAAATGTCACAAACCCTGGTGACAGAGTTATAGAGCCGCCACCAAAGACCGCTGACTAGCTCGTGTAACGACAAACACATTAACACATAGCTCTCATTCTATACAATGCACATGTAAGAATGAGAGCTTCTCATGAGTAAACTCGCTCCAGCGTAGGCCTCATCTCTCCTGCGGGCTAGATGGAGGTCAAGAGTTTACTCTTAATTTATATAGAAAAAAACATATTTTTCATAACTTGACCAGTCCCTTTTCTAATTTCTTTCTAAACTGCCACCTTGACTGTTTTTCTAAATATGACCAGAGATTAGCAGGATTGCTCCCAGCTCAGTCCGCCGGTAACAAAACGAAAGTATATAATTTTATTTTTTATCACAGTTTGGAAAGTAAGAAACCCTCAGGGCCCCTGAGAGCCATTCCTCGGCCGAAGTTTGAGCAGTTTGTAGGCCAAAGAGAAAGAGAAACAAATGAAAATATAATTAAAAGTTGCTTTAAATATGAAATTCACAGGCACGTACGTTGTCCACTACGCTATGACCAGTGAAGATAAAGAAATGTCATTTTTTTATATAATTTACAAAATAATTAGTCTTCTCAAAAAACCCAAACTCTGCTTAAGATAAAGCAGTCAGGTAAAAAATTACTTCTATTTCTTCAGAACGAATCGCGTTTCGTAGCCGAGTGCTACGAAGAATCGTAGAGCACTACGCTCGCTACGTCGTCGTAGCTTTGCAGATCTCAGAATCGCAGTTGTTTATTTACTCCAAATATTATTAAAAGTACATGCTCTTGACATCAATTTCAATTAGATTTGACATCACATTTCGTACCCTACGTAGAACAACGTTCTATGTGTCATTTTTCAAATGTTCAGGACGGCTCCTCAAAGATTATGAAATGGACCTTAGGGTTATAAAATCATCATACTTCAAATTTTGGTGACAAAATTTTAGGAATCAATACTTCATATTAAGGGCTAATAGATGCCGTACTACTGTGTATTATACGTAATTTACTTTTAAAAATAGCCAGTCACATATCTACTTGAGACACTGTTCTACATAAAATCCAACAAATTTAACGGTCCATATGGATATGAGACGTTGTTCTACGGACGATTTTCATAAATATTGCGTTCTATATGCACAAGTTACACTATTCTTCGGGAAAGCTTTGAAAAAATAGAGATACCATGTGTACACATGAGATATTGTTTTACGACAAACATAGAAAAATAGTGTTACAAGTACCATGTACACAGTGATAGTTCCGACGAACAGAGTAACACATTCACATAGTTCGTCATTTCAGGAATCTTAGGTATTATTTACAATTATAATTAAAATGTGTAGTATAATTTTCGATACAAATATTAATCATTACTAATTAATGAAACAATAATTCAAAACCTAAAATATGCCGTAATTTATGAATAATTTTAAAATCTAACGAACTGTGTCATACAAATCTTCCAATACTTGTATAAAAATTGTAAAATATTTTATAATTTTAATAAATAAAACTAATTGACTGTAATATAACACAAATAAACACTTACCTATGAGATATTCTCGATTACATTTATTTTTTATAAACCATTCATAAACGAGCTGCACGCGTGATTAATTCCCGGAAACAATGACACATATTAACTTGAAACGACGCCCGCGTCGCGCGTTTGCGAGTGACAAGTACAGAGAACATAGGTATATATGTTGAACGGTCCTTTTTCTACGTTATGAATTCAAATGTGACATTGTTCAATCTTAGTATCTCACTAAGTATAAGACATAGAAAAAAAAAACTTAGTTTGTTTCAAAGTATTCTTTGTAACTAGAGTAAATCCGCGATAAAAGCGATTTCGTTCTATGAGTACATGAAACGTTGTTCTATGTAGGGTACGATTTATTACTGGATGATATTGCATTAAACAAAACACAAAGAACATTATGGACATAACAAAACTACCAAAAATCCTCAAACAGAAAACCCACTAAACGTCGTCGTCCAAATAAAAACTCAAATGCGTACGTCCATAATGAGCTGCATTACCCGCTATTATTATTTCAGTGCCGCACCGGAAGCAAACGCTGAAGCTCGCCGGCAGATGGCGTTGATTCTTCTTATTGGAACACACGGAGTCGGAACAGTCATTTTAAATTCAAGGATTTTGTGAGGCTAAACTAGCTTCAATTTTATGAAAAACATTCGCAATTTCCAGGCGATAAGAGTCACAAATTTTAAGAAAAAAAGCGTTTTAGTTTACCTTTCACATTAATTTATGGAACTCTCTTGGCAGTGCCAGACCAGTCGTACCATTGGCTAGTACCATTGATAAACAATGCTCAGTGCTTTTACTTTCATATTTGCACCGCACGTCCCTCAAGTCCGAATCTGCTATATTATCACTTTAATATACAGAATTAGGTCATTTAGGAAAAATGTCTTCTTTGACCGTTCTTTGAAGATGACTAAATTATTAACAAAAATATAGTCCCAGTTAAATGTCTCACAAATGAGCAAAATTACTGCAAAGGTGAATCTTTTACCGACTTACTTACAGAGAATCTACAATGTCAAAATGAAGCACTGTTACATTTTACTGGCATTATGGTAATAATCGAGTTACTCCCGCGCACTTAACTGAAATCACTTTAACTGCGACACTCTACGGAGTTCATTTCCTTCTATTCCATTCCATCGAAATACTACTGCAGACAAAAAGATATTTCCAGTAAGAATGAAAGAAAAATATAATAACGGGCTGTCTGAGAACGTGCCTCAAAATTAAGAATTCTCGTGAATGTTGCAACTCTTTTGTTTCAGATGAAAACATTTTGCTCATGTATTAGTACCTAACCTAGTCATCATCAAAACAGAATTCGTAAGTAGTAACCATATAAGGAAATTAAGAATTGGTAAAATTAAGACTTTTCATAAAGAAGAATTCGTCCCGATACTAATTTTCAAAATTACACACGTGGAAAATTCAGAATTAGGAACTGGTCGCCAACGACCGAGACTTCATAAAACCCTGGTGTCAATGTGGCCGCCAAAGACCACTAACAACAGCTCTCATGTATCGACTAGCATCTATCAACACAGCATTTATATATATATATATATATTTATTTATATATATTTATTCAAAATCACAAAATTCACAAAAGACTTACAAAAAATAACAATCTTTTAACAATTTAGGACTTAGAACTAAGTTTATGAACTCTAGTAGGTGGACAGGGCATCTATCAGGACCTAAACTAGGATAAACCTGTAATATAGGTGCAGACAAATGCTACTCCGTAGTATAATTAAATGTCACTTGAGACTAAAACGTGGTGGCAAAACGGGTGTGAAGAGCCATAGTTGAAATTATACTTATGCTTAACAATACTTATTATTAATAATGAGTGATATTATTCTGTATTCATTAACAACATTAGTAATGCTACAATCAGAAGCACTGAAAACGATCTAAGTCATTACTGGCAGTCATCCATCCATGATGGTCATCGGTTAACTTTTGTAATAATTAATGTAAGAATCATAATTCATAATAATTAATTAATGTAAGAATCATCATCATCAAAAGCCATACGCCCCACCAAGGGGCACAAGCCTGCCCTAAATTAGGGCGAGCCATATTGGATTCGTCCATCAGGTTATATTCTTACAATAGTGTAGCAAATGTCTAGTGGCAGTACTAGGCTACCAGGAACATCTAGAGCTCTTATATTCCCCTTTGCAGCGGTCTCCCCGCTGTGAAGCAATTTTCACTCGATAAAACGGTGGGAATCAAATCAGACGAACCTCGAAGACACATAGACTCTTCACCAGGACAGGACTCCACTGCATTGATTACTTTAGTATTTTGAGTAGAAAAAAAAATCCAGCAACAAAAAAATTTTTGATCTCCATAGAAAGTGACACTTCCGACCGACCCATTTTGTATGGAGGGAGAGCACAAAAATATTTTTGTCGCAGTAAAGTTGTTCAGTTTGACGGGTACTATCACTACACGGCGGGAACAAAATGCATGCATAGTCATTTAAAAAAATCATGCATCAACATGTATGAATTTTGTAATAGCTTTGCTTTGCTTGAGGAAATGACAGGCTATTTCAACAAATAGCCTGTCATTTCCCCAAGCAAAGCAAAGCTATTGTTCAGCAAAAATCGTATAAAAATGCTATATCTGACAACTTAGAGGACAGATATTCATGGGAATAGATAAGCGTGATCTTGCCATGGTTTGGAACTACTGCCACCTGAACTGTCCGCACTCACCCCTATCGGAGTGCAAAGGGAGTGCATCTAATGCATTTGCTGTTAATTTACTCAGTGCAGTGACGTCATACCTAGTACTTGGTGAGAGTATCATATTTGGGATCGGAGAACATATTTTAACGTTCACCCTGAAATTACAAACGGTTATGTTTCGGTGCTATCATTATCCTAAATAATCTCAATTACTAGCATTAACACTCCGTAGTTGAGCGGTAAGGCTTTCGCCTTTCTTACAACCCACACAATGAAAAAGAAGATGAGACAATGATTTTATAATTATCATCATCATCATCGACCACGAGTCGACAACCGACCTCACAAACCCAGATGTCAGTGTTATAGAGCCGCCAAAGGTCACTGACTTGGCTCATGTAACGACTAGAGTAGCCGGGACCAACGGCTTAACGTGCCTTCCAAACAAAGCACGGAATCATCTTTCTTTTCGGACAATCAGGTGATTTAAATATCCTAACCAAACTGGGGAAAGTCTCACAAAGAGATTTTTGCTTGACAGTGTACCCCACCGGGAATCGAACCTGGAAGACGAGATTGACGGAGGCGTACGGAGGCGTATTGGGCGTCAAAATCTCGACCACTCGGCCACGGAGGCTGATTTTATAATTTGGAAGGTGTTTTGAAGTTGTTACATTCAGATTATTTGATGCATTATTTCCGAAGTATTTTTAAAAATTTGAATTTAAGTGTACCCTGAAGTTGGTGCACAGTGTATTTCCCTAAAATACATTGCAGAACTGCCTGTCTCGCAGTATGTGAAGGGGAAGGCTACTTTCTCGATTTGAAAAGGGGTGACAACCTGACAAGAAATGTTCAAATAGGGCGGTTTGTCCAACTTTGGGTAACTACGACGACATATTATTTAAAAATAACTTGTGAGAATAACCCTCGGACCTTTGTTGGGACGTCTGACCTCTCGGAACCTAATTATCCGATGTCATGTCTAATCCTAAAAAAAACATTAAAATTTTCGCCTTCCTCCGTCGTTCCATCTCGCTCAGATTTTGCACCGTTATCTATCTCCGTCCTTGTCTCCCATGATTAATTGAAATAATTTTAAGCGGGACCCGTACAATTAGTTTTATTTGCCCTCCTAACTGGGTCCTTTGTTTTGGGTGTTAAGAAAATGAATAAGTATGGTCACGCAGACGACGACGACGACGTGCCTAACAACCCCTATTGATCGGACTGTTCACCATATTTTATGAATTTACCATAGATTAGTAGCAGACGATTCACGAAGAAAAAAACAGAATCAGTTGAAAAACGAATTGACAGTGATTTTTTAAAGTTTCAATATGTCTGTCTCTCTCAAAAACGATTTTTTGTATGGAGATTATATGGCGTTACTAACAAATGAAGTCACAAGTGGATACGTGCCTCTCCATCTAATCTTGAATTTCAAACCTTTATAACTCGGTCAATTTTAAAGATAGAACAAAAATTATTTTAATGTTCGATAGCAGAAACTAAGAAATTTGGATTTATACAATTTTAAAAAGTAGTCCGATCCCCTATTCGTTTATTATGCGGCATTTTTATATTCTGTGCTATTACGATAAATCATCGTTGGCCTTGACGTCTATTGCAGACGATTCAAACAGTGTGTGTAAGACAACTTTTCTCGTGGCTGTGTAAGCCAATGCGGGAACGACCATGATGTTGGCTCTTGTTTTTGGCTCTGCAGATGTACTCGATCGAAGCAACCTGTAATCTGGCTTAGTCACGGATTGGTGACAATTTGCGGTTTTCATGTAGAGCGGCTTTCGTGCCTCGAAAGGCGCGTTAATCCATGTTAGCTTAGACCGGCTACTGCCACAGATATTGGGCGCATTCAGAATCAGACTTTCGGCGCTGTCAGCGATCAGAAAAGCAAAAAAAAATGTATGGCTGACAGTGATTCGGAACGCGGTTATAGGTAGGTACTTTAATCGATTTCAGTGCGTCTCGGAACGCAGGGATTGGTCACTAAGCCAATTCAGAAGTCTTTTCTTATCAGGAATTTTCTAGCCACCAAAAGGATTGTAAACCTTACAACAGGTACTGTAGCGTTTAAAAAAGAAAGCTAGCTAACCTGTGGTTGACAACCACAGGCGAAACGTGAAATTTAGGAGAACAGAGAAAGAGTTAGTTAAAGTCCGAACGGTATAATAAAAATTTAAAAGGGCCTAGAAATTGCCAAAGTATCAAAAAGATGAGCCGAGAGTCGGGTCCTGAGGGGACTCCGTCGATATAGTGTCGCTGAACTAGTGTTGTGTTGAGAGAGTGTATCGATGCAGGATGGTGTAAAAACCGCGGAGTACCCCGGAGAGTAGTTGCCAAACGGGAACCAAAAAAAGGAGGGCCAGAGGAACCTAAAGGGCCTTTTTAGAATTTAGAAAAGAATTAAGACAGAATTTGGCAAAATCCGCATACAAAATTACACTGATACAAAAACAGGCTAAAAAAATCCGCGAGATGGGCAGTATCCCAGGGGGGACGCCGGTGCGCGGGTCTGCGGCACTCAGCTGGTACGGGCGCGGACGCACACAACGCAGGGATCCAGGCACGTCCAATGCCTGGTGGCCTCAGGTGTCCGGAACCACAGCGAGAGATCGTGAAAGGCACGGAGGGACCCTCGTGTGTGTGTCGCAGAGGCCGGAAATACACTGTAAAGATTGACAAAGAAATAATCGCCATCCAACCAAGACAAGGAAAGAGAAAAGTGCGTCGATAAAAACCAGGAGGAAGACAACACAAGACTTACCCGGCTAGTCCAAAGTAGGAGCCTGTCCTAATATTTATTGTATTCCAAGTTGTTTATATCATTTACTTATATTTATTTACTAATATTCAACCAGACTTATAGATATTTACTGATAATCTAACGATTCAGGAAAAAATCGTTTCTATCTGATGATAGACGACAACTGGGAAAACAATAAACAATTTAGAAAAAGGTCAAACCAAGAAAATTTTAAATTTGAAAATGTGACATAAAAACCGGCCAAAAGAAAAAAGAATCATACCAAAAAGGTTATTAAAAAACCTGCAGTAATGCTGCAGTACCTACTCGTAATTCTTGTGGTTGTCTTGTTCTTTTGTATTTCATAAAGTTGTACGTTTTATCCGCACCGCGCCTTATATCTTATATCTTTCTCTTCCGAGGGTCTGCTAAAGGATATTTCTTAGGAAAAAAACGACACAACCTTATTCCTAATGTTATTGTATTTTTATTATCATCATCATCATCATCATCATCGTGTGGGTTGCAAAGTTGACAACCGACCTCACAAACCCTGGTGTCAGTGTTATAGAGCCGCCGCAAAGGCTATTGACTTGGCTCATGCGTAACGACTAGATAGTTGCCGGGACCAACGGCTTATTAATGGGGTATTTTTGTTATTATTCATTGTGTACAATAAATACCTACTTATAACGACATTATGAATCTATTCAAACCATTCGAAACATATCAAGAGAGTGTACTAGTCCAAATTTTACAACTTTCTCTACTAACTCTGTTGTCAAAGTTTTTAAACCACCAAACGACCTGTAACTTAGTTTGACGACCCCTGTTGATAGTATGACAATAAAAAATGGTCAAAAAAGCAAAAAAAAATAGACTTTTTGTCCACCAGGGGGCCGTTTCACGAAGCTAAAAGTTACAAATTACAAGTACAATTCGACGTACATTGCGTAGACGATTAGAGAAAACGATAAGGGCTTACAGTTTAGCTAGGCGAATTGGCTACGCAATGTATATCGAATTGTAACTTGTTACTAGTAACTTGTAGCTTCGTGAAACGGCAGGGCGGCCCCCTGCGCTTTTAAAAAGTTATCCAAGAATTAGCAGTAACTCCTGGCACCTTTTCGATTCGTTCAGCAACATTAAGCAGCTCCTTTTCTTTCGCAATGCATTTGGATATTAAGGTCATCCGTATCGTGCCCCGGTCAGGAGTCCACTGGGGAGGTCAAACAAACAAACTTGTTATAAAAACAATCACCCGATTGCATTTTTATCATTAGGTCGTAGCCACTAAGCCACGTGTAATTATAGAAACTCAAATTTTGCTGGTTTTCTTGGAAGACGCGTCTATCTTGCATATACCACACTAAAAACCACCAAAACCACGAAAAACAAAACATAATATATCAAAACAAATAAATAAAAAACAAAACTAATAAAATTAAAGAAAAAAAACCTTTTTTAAAAACAAGCTTTTATTATTTGGAAAATGAACTAAAAAGTTAAAAATAAATTAACTCTAATTAGAAGTATAACACTTTATAAGTTCATTGTAACCTTTAACGATAATTAAGCTTCTTTGTCTACGACAAAATAATTCCATATCGTAATCATATATTTTTAACACCAAAACTTTACACCTTAATTATTAAATCTTCCCGTTTTTATTACAGTCTCAATTTTATAAATAAAAAAAGCGTGTTTCATTTTGATAGCTTAATTATACCATCAAAATGTAACACGCTTTTATTATTTATAACATTGGGACTGTAATAAAAACGGGAAGATTTAATAATTAAGGTGTAAAGTTTTGGTGTTAAAAATATATGATTACGATATGGAATTATTTTGTCGTAGACAAAGAAGCTTAATTATCGTTAAAGGTTACAATGAACTTATAAAGTGTTATACTTCTAATTAGAGTTAATTTATTTTTAACTTTTTAGTTCATTTTCTTAACAAATAATAAAAGCTTGTTTTTAAAAAAGGTTTTTTTTCTTTAATTTTATTTTTAACTTTTTAGTTTGTTTAATTAGAGATTTACTACGACGTAGTTAGTAGCGCGTAGCAGCGTTTTTCCCTTATGTAGTCCGTAGTACGTTCACATAATAATGTGCTGCTTTGAGCACTTAAAGTTTATGTATTTTATTTGTATTTAAATATTTCTTTTTTTTTGTTTGTAGTAGGGTAAACTAATGTTTAAATTAGTTATGTAATCACAAGTTAGTTATTTGTAACATTTCTCATTCTATCCATTTCTTTTAATGCATCAACATTACAAGGTTTCTTCGAAGTCAACTTGGAGCAGTCAAGTTCTTCGATTCGAAGTCCTGCTAAAGACTTAACTCTGCTTAAAGCCACATAAGCTTGACCAGCAGCAAATAATTTAGAGCCTAGATAAATAACAGCATGATCTACAGTAGTTCCCTGCATTTTGTGCACAGTTGAAGCCCAAGACAAGACAATCGGAAGCATTCTTCTTTCAGCTGTGCCGTAATTAAATTTAGCAGGAAATTGAATTGATTTAGGCTGTATTATGTGAATGCCATCCTTGCCGAGGTCCATTGTAGAGGGATAAGGGCTTTAGTACAACAGGGTTCGCCCTGGTACCCTGAGGCGCAACGTTAGCGATATGAAATGTTTATACACTCTCATACCATTCAGCCCTCGGCACGTGCTCACCTTGGCATTGGGGCATCCATCTAATCAATCAGACATATAATAATCCACATTCATAACAAACGGAACGAACTTTTTCCCAAATCTGTTGGAGTTGCATATTCACGCCAACTAAGATGCTCGTCAAAACGAATCAAATGAGCGCAAACTCGATCGGGTTGCGTCGTTTAATTACGGAGTTCCTATGACCACCTTCCAGCTCCATCATCAGACCCTGGTTACCATATAGTATCAAAGTACTCGACAAGACGAATCAAATGGGCCTAAACTCGATGGAGTTGCGTCGTTCCGGAGTTCCTATGGCCACCTTCCAGCTCCATCATCAGACCCTGGTTACCATGTAGTATCAAAGTACTCGTCAAGACAAATCAAATGGGCCCAAACTCGGTGGGGTTGCGTCGTTTAATTACGGAGTTCTTATGGCCACCTTCTAGCTCCATCATCAGACTCTGGTTACCATTTAGTATCAAAGTATTCGTCAAGACCAATCCAACAAGCCCAAACACGACTATGTTATGTTGTGTATTTGTGGAGTTCCTGTGACCACCTTCCGGCTCCATCATGAGACCCTGGACATCACGTAGGACTGAAGATCTAGTCAAGACAAATCCAACAAGCCCAAACATGACTAAGTTATGTTGTGTATTTGTGGAGTTCCTGTGGCCACCTTCCGGCTCCATCATGAGACCCTGAACATCACGTATGACTAAAGATCTTGTTAAGACAAAACCAACAAGCCCAAACACGACTAGGTTGTGTTGTGTATTTAAGGAGTTCCTGTGGCCACCTTCCGACTCCATCATGAGACCCTGGACATCACGTAGGACTGAAGATCTAGTCAAGACAAATCCAACAAGCCCAAACATGACTAAGTTATGTTGTGTATTTGTGGAGTTCCTGTGGCCACCTTCCGGCTCCATCATGAGACCCTGAACATCACGTATGACTAAAGATCTTGTTAAGACAAAACCAACAAGCCCAAACACGACTAGGTTGTGTTGTGTATTTAAGGAGTTCCTGTGGCCACCTTCCGGCTCCATCATGAGACCCTGGATATCACGTATGGCTAAAGATCTTGTTAAGACAAATCTAACGAGCCCAAACACGACTAGGTTGTGCTCTATATTAGAGGAGTTCCTATGGCTACCTTCCGTCTCCATCATCAGACCAGCTCCAAGGTACCATAATATTGCATTGTCATCCGATTTATACATGAATGCAAAATTTCAGCTCAATCGGAAACTGGGAAGTGGATCAAATTTAACTTGCAAGATTTGATTACAGACAGACAGACAACGGGACAGGTGAAACTAAATAAAAGCTTGTAACTTGTAAAAAGGTAACAAACAAACATCCAACAAAAACAAACGTAAACTTAAATCTTATAACATTTATACCTTATATCTTGTATATAGTTAGACAATTCAATCCTGCTGGGTTTTTTGGAAGAAACCATCTATAGATATGTTTTAGCCAGTATTTTAAATCTACGTGGACTGTTGACTTGGATGTATGTATGTTGAAAGATCTTCCTAAAATCTTAAACGGGGTAGTATAGTAATTGAGTTAATTGTAAAAGCCAGGAGACTTCATCCTTTCCAGAAGCTAGACAGCCCTGTTATTAAAGTCATCACGCTGCGCATTACCCTTATTTCAATTTGATATTTTCCAGTGGTAAAAATATAGGCCACCATTTTTGCGTATCTTCCATCAAGATTTTCAGCTATACGAGCGTTACTATCGTAAGAAGATTAACATAGATCTAAAAGTGACCTGTCTCATCGCTTCTCGCAGTCGGGCAACATCCTAGTTGAAACAAAGGTCCAGTTGTATCCCGCAGGCGACACTAACGCCAATTTGATGGTTGTTTATGGCGGGATGAGGCCGATCGGGGCCCTTGCGAAACCCGCTCCTATCATTAGCGTACTGCGCGAAGGTAGAAAAGGTACTGGGAGGTGGCTCTGCAGCTATAAACAATGGTCACAACTATTTATTATAATATATGAATGCACTAATTCTACGAATATGAGAAAGAGACTTAACGAGATGGCACTCCTTAGCATAAAGAGGAGAGCACTCTTCTTAGTAATATAGCGAGAGGTTCAAGAAGCTGGGACAAGAATGCGTCAAACTCCGCAAGCTGACAGGGAAGCAAACCCGGGACGTAATCTTAAATTTAGAATTCCATTGCCTGTTATAAACAAACAAGATCAATAACGAAGTGGTATGAACATGAATAAGTAGCACATAAAAAAATCGTCTGTAGTCTTCTTAGCGTGTCGACGATCCTCCCAAAGCTGGGCAAGCTGGGTTTAGGCCTCGTGTAGTTCCTGAAGGGAGCAGTGTACCGTCAGTCGTCACGCAACACTGCACATGATGCTGATACATTTATAGGAAAACCAGAAGTAGGTGTCAACCAAAAGTTGAATACGATACATTTTACATTCGCACTCACGCCCTCACTGTTTGCCCTGGCCTCTGACCAGTCTGACCTGACCATAACCATCAAGCGAGGAGGTTGCTTGTCTTTTATATGAAGTTACTATCTAAGTTTATAGAAAGTTTGATGTTTGTAGCGTTTTTAGCTCAATCCACACTAATATTATAGATAAATTATAAAGTCTGCCGGATTTCTTAGCTAATTTACTGAACCTGTTTTGACAATAGGTGCAAAGACTGTTTGATTTGATACCCATATCGATGTAAAACAAAACATTTTATTCCCACCGAAATGAAAAACAACGTAGTCTTCCAGCTAATCCAATAAAAGTAGAATCTAAATGAACCTGTAGTAAAATAAAAGCTTCAACTGCATATCGCGGGCACGTGCGCATGCGACGGCATTCCAAATGCTTTATTTATTTGTACGGCAGCCACGAATAGATCGCTTCTGTATTGGACATCTACTTTTACTCGTAGAGCTACTAAATTTTAAACATGGTGTGTACTATATTAATTCTGTGACATGGCGTCAAATTTTTAAAGGTTTCAGAGTACATATCTATTAAATTATATAAAATAAATCTTTTTTTATGTTCCAATAATCTACTGCATTCGAGTTTTGTGTTTTTCTTTGCAAGACGCAAAGACGAGATTTTCCCTTTTTTTCTGTACCAACTTATCTTATCTTATTTAGCCCAGACTGTCCCACTACTGGGCAAAGGCCTCCCTCTTCTTCTTTCACTTCTCCCTATCTTTGGCTTCCTCAGCCTAACTTCCTCAGTCGAGCTCGTCCCGCCATCTCATACGAGGCCACCCAGTGCCGCCCACGTCGCCGCCTATCTGTTTGCGGGCTCCAAATAGTCGTTTGTTTTCTCCGAGGCATGCGGCAAACGTGTCCTGTACTTCAATTTTTTCCTTGGATCTTGGGAGAACTTTTCCAATAATTGCGGAATATTCAGTTATTAGTTCATTAAATACTTCGATAAGTTGTAACTTACCGTCAACCGTCGACGAACGTACGTATTTCCTGACGAAATCTCTCTTTATGTTGCCAGCTCTAGGCAATCCAAAGCTCTGCGTGTGCGACCGTTCAACAACCACGTTTTGATTGAGTCCACAGTTTACATTGAACACTGGCCCGCTTGTTATTTCCACACCTCTACTTCCAGCCTCAAACGAAACACCCTATACACCCCCTCACAGTTCCGGCAATATCAGCCTTATTGTTTAAGGAATAAGATGCGAGTCGTATGTGCTATCAAGCGCAGTCTATATTTGACAGGTTTATCAACTAGTGCATTGGATAACCAATGATGTTGATTCCTGCAGCACTAAACATGTAATATGTTTCGTACGTAAGCCTGGAGCCTTAGTCGTCAATGCAAGAAATTTTTATTTTTTATTTATTAATATTTAATTTTTTACATTATTTTCTTTTTTTTATCCTCCACAAAAACATTCTGATTCTTATGATGATTTAAAAAAACTTACTTGACTTAAAAAAATAAAAATGCATCTCTTCTTTTTCCTCTTCATGCGTCTATTGCATTGATGTTTATTTATTTACTTACACTTAATTACACAACCAATAACAGGATAATCCTAATGCGCTTGGGTAGTACAAATATTACAATAAAACTTGTAAAAAATAAAAAAGAACTAAACACTACAATATTTATAAAAAATTACAGTGAAGGTATTCTAGACAGGGAAGCTAAAGCTACCTGGGTGAATCTCGCCAACGAACAGCTGCACAAGGCGACGTCTTGGTGCTTATGCTGGAAATAACAATACTTGTTAGTGTTGCCCTTTGGGCTAATTACACTGAGCCACGGCCCTTTCAATCACTGCAGCACACATGTGCATGCATAGGTACTTCACTTTTTTTTTGTTATTTCTTTTATGTGTATCTTTTTTCTTAAATGTATGTAGATGTAGATTTTTGAATAAAACTTGTTATCTATCTATCTATCTTGTTGTTAGAATGTTGTTGTTTATATTTTATTATATATTGTACACAATAAAGTTAACGGAAAATGATCAGAAAAACGACACAACAGGCACTGCTTATTTCTAAAGAAATGTCTTACAGCAGACCTTTGTTGTTGTTAGATCTTGTGTCTTGATTACTTAAAATGTACGAACTTTTAACAAAACTGCATTACAATGCAAAATAGATTCTAGAAAATCTAGCTGCACCATTGTTTTGCAGTCAAAATGATGTTCCATCTTGACGACTCCGTAGCCTAGTTGGCAATACGCCTGCCTACGAAGCACAGGGTCGCGGGTTTGAATCCCGCCCAGGGCAAATATTCCTGTGATAAGCACTTCTGTGTGCTTTATCTATATGGAATCATATGTATGTTATCCGCAGTACAGGCAAGCTCAGCCTATATAATACATATTTATTTTACCTGTATCTATATAAACCCTATATTATTTGTTGTGAAATATCGCCGTGTGGTGACGGCAGAGTAGAATACATTTGTCACCAACCCCTACTCTTCCCATGGGTGTCGTAAGAGGCGACTTAAGGACTTCACATTGAACAGGGAACGGGCAGCAGCGCTCTCTGATACAATAACCTTTTAATCTGCGATCTCCAACCCGCTTGCCAAACGTGGAGATTATGGCAAAACCCTCCACTTAAGTGGAGGAGGCTCATAGTCCAGCAGTGGACTGTAACGGGCCGTTGATGTTGATGATCTCAGCGTAGCAGTCAGAATCATAGCCATTACATTGTTAAGTTCGCACGCTTTAGAATGAACGAGTTCAACTTAGTTGCAGTTCCCGTTTAGCTGCTGTGAGTAAGCAGGTCGCGCAAGTGATGAATGTTTTCGATTGAGATTTCAAGTCGATAATAGTACTGACTTTCCGACCAATCTTCCCGATCCGATCCGACCAATGCATAACTGTCCTCAAACAATTTGGTTTCTTCCAATGGTACTGCAAAAGCCGAAACTGCGGTAAATTCTATAAGACAAAAATAAAGATAAAAATGTCTTTATTCGAAGTTAGATTTAACAAAATCATTTTTCGCCTTACTTACCAAGTATTAGAGGAAAAAATCCAAACTCTTCTGTGCTAATCGTTTATTTTACTTTTATTCACTTATGTTAGATTTACCTGAAAGACATGGCGTCAGCTAAATATAACGCCAAAGGGCGGCCGCCGGAGCGAAGCCCTGAGTATTTTAATCGAACACTCTGCATGATTGTCTTTACAACCTTTAAATTTCTTCTCAGGCGTGTGCATGCAGATTTCTTTGAATGTTTTCCTTCACTATGAATCCAGGTTTCTAGGTCTTACGTTAAGTTTGGGCTTTTAAATAACACCGATATCAAACAACCATACATGGCCAAATCGGTAGAGTTGGGCGGATACTCAATAAGGCCCTTCAATTTGATTCCAATAATAAAATTAAAACACATTTTACGTGGCTGGTATCGAACACACGTGCTTCGAAGCTTGTTATGAAGCCAATTTACACAAGGTTTACTTCGTTTCGTCAAGTTAGCCAATTCCATTTTTGAATTCTGTTGTGCGTGCGCAGTCTGAACGATCAAACGGATGTTGCGGGCGGTAAATATAGACGGACGGATGCGAGCGAAACCACGGCATGAAGTCAGTGTATTTGTGCCATTTTACGAAATAGGTAGGTATCAGAAGCAAACAACATTGTATAGAACTTGTTAGTTATATTATAAAGCAAAACCTCTCAGTCCCTTTTTAATAAATTAAACAAGGAACTAGATATTTACAATAAGCAATACTATGAATGCAAAAAACTAATAACACAATGGCTGTTGAAGAAGAGTTATACTGATATAGAACTTTTATTGGAACAATAAACATAACACTAATTAATATCATATACAATAAATTCCGAAATACGAACACACACATACACACACACACACACACTCAAACTTACTTACGCATACTCACACACACGCACATGGAGAAACTGTTGACTGGTTTGTGGACAAGATACTATTATTGTATAATAAGAGTATTGTATTGTGCAAAAACCCGATCCCGAGACGTAATTGTCGTAGGGCAAACCAGTCAACAGTTCCTCTCCTGGTTGTTCTTTATTATCTATATAATGCATTTATCTATTTATGTAATGTATATCAGCTGTCTGGTACTCATAGTACAAGCTCTGCTTAGTTTGGGATCAAATGGCGGTGTGTGTAGATTTCCCCACATATTTATTATTATTATTAATATTATTTATATTTTATTGTTAACTTTAATGGTACCTACCTACTATACGACTAAGATGGAAGAGCGGTGTCTCCTAACACAGGCATCTTAAGCCTACAAGGAGACACCGGCCACTAGCTAATAATGTACTGTTATGTAAAGAAATAAAGAATTTTGAATTTTTTTTTTTATTTGAATTCGGAGTAGGCTCCTGCCCCTTGGAGGGGAGACGTAGGTATACAAACTGACAGCAAGAATAATAACTTGAGATAGAAGCAACAGTAGCAAGAAACCATCCAACACTCCTTATCAAAATTATATAGACCACCTCCATTCAGCTTCGCACAGTAGGCTAATGAAACCTCCATCAATCACGGTCAATTGGCGTCACCGGCGCGCGCGCATCGATCCATCATTTAGCAATGCGCTGTCACTCGAGTCACTAGCCCAGACACTCCCGCGCAACTCTTTCCTCACTTCCTAATTTACTCGTAATTGCTGCTGCGGGTGTTGTATTGACACGGTAAGGCGTTTGTTTCACACAGTAGTCATATTCAGTCATAGATCATATTATACCAATAGGCCGTGACACTCTGTTATTGTCTGTTAAGAGTTAGCTGATTAAAAGCATAGGCATAGGCATAGGTTGTTATAGGTTGCTTGACTAAGCGTGCGGTAGTTTTGAAAATAAACTCAGGCAACCAGAAATACGTTTTAAACGCGGAAACAATTTTTTTAGATAGCTTAGATTGTTTCTCACTGCTCTAATCTCGATCCTGAGCTTTTAGATGACAGACCCTGAGAAACTTGTCTAAACCGTCTCGCTATCGTCTTAACAATCGGCTTCGACGTGGAGGTGGCGGTGACTATAATCCTCTGGCACACACTTCGTGACTAGTCTAATCTAACCCACCTGTCATGACAAACAAGGCAATTATGAGGGCTCAGTAAAGTTGGTGTGGGTTACATACCGCATTTATGAAGTGTGTGTGAGAGAGAGAGAGAGAGAGAGATACTGTCGCATTCAAGGTCAGCGCTCGCAACCTGTAATAAATTATACATGACCCATCAAATGTGGCACGGGATAAACTGGCGATGTTATGATGATATTCAATTATCTTCTTCATCCTGTGGGGAAACAGAGAAACCTCACAAAATCTGGTGACAGCATATAGAGCCGCCAAAGGCCACTGACATGGCCGGGACCAACGGCTTAGTTAGACTTCCGGACCATTCATGATATTTTTTCCAGAAAATAACCTGAATCAGCCTGTATGTCCTGAGAAATATCTCGCAAAGAGATCTTTGTTCGACAGTGCCACATCGGGGCTCTCACCCAGAACCTACTACAGTCGAACGCCTACCGCTCTTCCGCGGAGGCTGTTAAATTATGAAGCTGCACATCTCCTGGCTGTCGCAGTCCAGTGGGAAGTGATACATCATAGCTGGCATTCGGTCTGCCGCCCCATCACTCACACTAACGACCTGATAACAGCTTAATGGCGGTATCGCTCGGTGTCGTATTATTAGATTAACTCCAGCTAGTCAAGCTGGTCGTAGTAACGTTGGTTCCCAAATTGAAGGTCCCAGATATGACATAAATAAAAAGAGTGTTTTATATGTATATACTTATAAAACCTCTCAGTTCCATTTTTTTACTTTTCTAAACTGATCAGCTGATTGAGCTTTCTGCGTATTTTGAAAAGTTGTGGAGCTAAAGTTGTCCCGGTTCACGGGCTGACCTGCCACCACCCGAAAGGTTTTGTATTATTTAGCTAGTGAGGTTTTAAATCCAAGGGTTGTATGTGAAGTCGACCAACGTGCTCTTAACCAGCGTGGTCGTTAAGGCCTGATCGCCCTAATTCAGGGAAGGCTCGAGCCCCTCGGTGGTATATAAACTGTTGAAGTGTTGATGAAGGTGCAAAAAGCAAATGTTTTTTCAGCATTCCTGGCATTTATTGTCAGCACCTATTCTCGTAAAAAATATTTGTTTACTTACAAAGTTACTGGCGTTGCAATTTAACAAAATCTTCCAAGCTATGCTCCGTGATCTCTACTTATTTTTGGCACAATGTAAACTTGTAAAATGTTGATAGGAAACAGTGGCGGGTCCAGGATATATTTAGTGGTAGGTTTCATTGAGCAATTATTTCACTCCAATTTTTAAAACAAGGGTTTAAGGTTTTGTAAAGATTAAAAAATCTTGTTTCCTCGTAAGTTAGTCTATCATTTATGGTTTGGGTGTGGTTTGGGGCACTTCAGTGCGTGCTTCATTTCTTATTCGGGATAGGCTTGAGCCCCTCGGTGGGGACGTATATGAGCTGCTAACAACTTCACCCTAGACCCCCCTTTCTTCTTCATCGTGTGGGTTGAAAGTGTCAGTGTTATAGACCCCCTGAATCCGCCTCACATAGGGATCAGTTTTAGCTCTGACGCTTTGATTCACACACTGCGTAAGAGTCATTTATAGTTCGTTATCTGTCCTCGTGGATAAATTAATAGCCTGCTAACAGATTTAGTGCCGACATGGCTATAAAGTGATTCAAAACTACTATGCTATGCTTGTTGCCCGTCTCTTATTGCATATTATGAATTTTTTAACGATCAAAAAAGATCGTAACATGCGCCATGTCAGAGGCTTTTAGCGGTTCCAAAACTCTGAAAGGGGTTTGTGAGATCGGTTATCGACTCTTGAACTACTATATCCTTCCATTGATAATAGCCGGGACTCAACCGTGCCTTCCGAAGCATGTCAACGTACTTTTCGTTCATTTAGGTTATTCAGCCTGCATTTCTTTAAGTAAGTGAGTAGTAATAAGTAGATTATAAGTAGAAAACCATCTTACACACGTAATTATTATATTTTCACAAGAGCTACCAAATTGGCGCGAGAGCACACTGTCTATCTGTCAAAGTCCTCCCACTAGCGTTGTGCGCATGCACTCTATGGACACAACCACTAGTGATGTAGCAATATCAATAAAGTTCGGTTAACAGTTGAAACACATTATTGCACACAAAAGGAGCAATAACAATATTCTTTATTTAGATTTTGATCGACGATCTGCACAGACCAGTTTTTGAGGAGATCCTTGGGGGAGGCATTATTACAATTTGTAAATTCTTTATGTCAATCACGCATGCACATCTAAATGTATTTTCCATTTACAAAACGCCCCTTTTGCGAAGGGGTGCGTGTGCGCTTATAAAACCCTGGATTTAATTGAGTGTGAACGAATAAAAGACCGATTTAGTCCAATTGTCGCACTTCCGGCCCAAATGACTCCTCAATAGGCGGTAAAAGCCTCCTAAGACACCTTTTGTGATAAAAAGTTGATATTCATGTTACATTTCTTGTGTGAAATATTGAATTAAGTTACATGACGAATTTAATAATATTGCTCCTTTTTTAGTGAAAAGAAAAAATAAATGAAAATGACAACAAAGAAAAGAGAACACTTGGGGACAAAAACGCTTGGAATACTTTAAATAAAAACAGCTCTGAGCTCACTTTCATATAAAACTTTGCATAAGTGCTGTTGGTCAAAATATTCAGCGAATATAAATGCAAGATGTTTCTAGATGTTTTAGTGTAAACAAAAATTTGCTGTAGCTCGTCTTCTCCGCGGGGCTTGATCAAGTATATTGGTATACTTTACAAGAAGTTAACCGTTGTAAAGGAAATAACCTTTTCCAGACTCTTAATTATCTACATGAGTATGACTCATCTTTATTTTAACTGATAACGAATTACCGATTAAGATATTTGTAAAGGTCATGAAAAATAGAGATTCGTTCTCAGGGTGGCGAAGCAAAAAGTGAACCCCCTATTGTTTCCATGTCGTCTACTTACTTTCTAGTGAACATCTCTATTTATTTTTAATTAAATAAGATTGTGTTGCTTGCATCGTAACCCTACCATTTCACCATGTGCGTCTAATCGCGGTCCAATCCCACGGTAAACCCATCATCGCGGGCGCAATAACGCATGCGCGACAAATGATATGCGTGCACGCGTCCTAGAGTTCTATTCAGTGGCCCATCCTGGCAGTATGGCTGCGTTCATCTTTCTTGCATAGTTGCTGCGATATGGGGACCCGGGAGCGTGTCGGAAGGAGGGACGTGTTCTGCGTCAGACAAACTTATATTGACTTGTAGTCAATATGCTTCTACAACTGGGTATGTTCCTTTCTCGTGCGAATCCACACGGCATAAATTACATTTCATTCATATTGTAAAATATCACACACGTAAACTTGCCATACCTTACAATTTCATATTGTAAAATATCACACACGCAAGCTTGCCTTACCACACATCAACCATAATATGCGTGTTATCACCTCACATCAACCTTTCCTTTTCCCGCATATATTTTCTGTCTACTAGCGTCTGAAAAACAAAAACAGATTTAATACTATTCTGAAAGTTTTCAAAATTCGTAAATGCTTATTTATTATAGTCTTTGTTGAAAGTTCGGACTAATTTGCATCAAATCGCACAGTAAGCCGCGCCGCTAGAACTTCGTATTGTCATTTAAATAAGTTATCATTGTTTCAGTTTCAAGGCCTGGAAACCCTGTTGTGATAATTCATGTATTTGACGCATATTTTATCAATTAGACCCTTCAATAAGACATTGGACATTTATTCCAGTCCATAGTAATTTTAAATTTTACTTACTTGTTTTTCCACTTCGACCAACTAAACGGAACTCAGTACGGGTTTTCTTTAACATATAGAATAAGCTAGATTTAAGACTACTGACAACTTTATGGACCCTTTCTTGATCTGAAATATTTATTCAATACAATTTATTTTACATTCTATTCAATTTAAATAATACTGCTGATAACAGCTTTGGCTTACAAAAAAGACACATCGTAGAAGTTATTAGGCTTCTTACTAATATACCACTTAAATAACCGTCATATTTAGCAACATTATTCAACCAGGATGATAATAAATATCCCCGCACATATCCCTACTATTGGCCTATTGTGTGGAAGCAGAGATTTGAATGTGTCATCGCCTGTCCCGCTCGCTAAGCCATGTGCACTGGAAACGGATTACAAAAAGATAATGGTGAACTGGTTTATAACTAAAATAAAACTAATGCAGCTTGGTAATGTGTTGATTTCATTACAGTATGTTGGGGAGGAGAGATTATTACAAGAATAAATAAAGTTGGAAGAGGCTGTGACACACGCATTCTTGCTCAACATAGAAGCGGATATTATGAGAGCGTCGTCGATGGTCTGGTGGTTCGGACCGCTGTCTTTCGTCCGGGAGACGCGGGTTCGATTTCGATCCCCACCGCCCACCATTTACCAATGTGTTTAGCGAATTTCGAATTCATAATTTACGTTTATTCGACGTTCGTACGGTGAAGGAAAACATTGCGACGAAACCTGCACACAAGGTTGAAGAAAATTATTCAGTACTAAAACTAATTCATAAATTAAACGTCACTTATGCTTAATTAACTTGTGCACTTTCCAACGCAATAATACGCGATGTGTGTGTATGCGCTTGTACACAAACGCACCTGAGCAAACTATCCACCGAATAGCTAATATAAAGCTAATATACGTGCAAATCGCCCCTTCCAAGACAAGACACTAATGCAGTTTGGCTACGAATAGACGAACGTATCGAGTTACAAATTACTAACCACACACATTAAGTACAGCCGACGTCTACGTCGGTTAATTCCAGTGTAACCTGACACTTGACGCCATAGGTGTTTCTAGTGTAGCGAGGCCTATTCTTACACTGGTTGGTTGGTTATGTTGAGTGTATTGTACAGTGCATCAAAATAGTAAACAAACTAACATAATTTTTCTTGCCTCGCTCATAGAGTCATTCTACTAGTATAGGTAGGTTTTTCCTCACTTCCTTTTATTGTTGGAAAGTCATCTTTATTTCGTAGCAGTATGAAATTATAAGCGTTCCGATTGACGTGTGGTCTGCTGTACAAAACAAAAATTACAACTCAATATACGTCCCCATTCGAATTAGGGTGATCAGGCCTTAGTACACGCTGGCCCAGTGCGTGTTGGACGACTTCACACCAACAACTGTTCACACATAATTTCTTTGCAGGTAGTTTTACTTCACCATAAGTGCAGTGTCGAATAAACGAACTTTTGAATCCGAAATTCGGAAGCGTCCGGAAGACGCAGGTTTGATCCCCACTACGTACTATTGTGTTTTTGAATTTCAAATTCATAAGTACGTTTATTCGACACTCTTACGGTGAAACGAAACATCCTGCCAAGATATTCAAAGGTTGTGTGTGAAGTCGACCAACCTACACTCGAACAGCAGCGTTCTAATCATCCTAATTCAAGAAAGGCTCAAGCACCTCGGTGGAGAAGTATATGCAGCTGTTGATGAAGTAGGTAAACAATATTTCCATTATAATTTATTATTCACGTAAAACCAACGTTGCAATAGCCCGATGTAAGGGCCCCTGCACATCAATATGGAAGAGTAACGCGCGCTGATAGCGAGTTATGCCCACGCGCACAATTCCTATGAAAATGCGTCGCGACACTGCAGAGCATGGAATATATTATGTCGCGATATTTCATGTTGGTTCTACACAATGAGCCCAGGTAAAAAATATTTTATTAAGTAAATAATCTCAAATTAAAATAAATTAAGAAGCTTTCTTAATTATGTTATTCCACAACCCACAGGTTGTAAGGTCACCGACCAGCCTCACAAACCCACGAGTTTGCGTTATTGAGCCGCAATGAGGTTAATATTTACGATATTACTACACGCGTAGCACAGAGCTACGGGAAGCGTAGCATATCCAAAACCTAAAACATGCTATAAAAATTAAGGTTAAATATAAAATTTATGAAACCTCTTTTATCTTTGTATGTTTTATTTTTTGTCGTCTTTATTTTAGGCGTTTTCATAAGTAACGTATTCCTGGATTTTAAATTAACTTTTCGAACCTGATGAAACGTTTGAGATTCATAGAAGTAGACGTAAAAAACCCGATCCAGTACATTTTGTACTCGCGACTTTATCCTGTAAAGCAGTAAACTGAAGCCAATCTAGGCCCATTATGTAGCACCTCACAGTATGAGACTATGGGGGCGGGATATAGCCTTGTTTGCGTCTTTGTAGCAAGGAAGGTACGCGTGCGGTTGTGCCCGTAAATATTCGCGCCAATGGCCCTGCCTGTGTGCTGCCTGTGCTCAAGAGTTATATTTTATGTTTACATTGGCACTTATACCTCTGACGTTATATTTGGCACTTACAGCTATGTCTGACGATACATTTTTTATACACCTAGGGTATATTAAAACAAAAAACTAACGGTACCCAAATAAGGAACTTCCTGTCTCCGAGCATTGAGATCTTATTGAGATGCCCCAGTATGGGGGCGAATGGCAAATAGATCAAAATTTAATATTTATAGAAAATTTTATGTACTTACTTTAGTTTTCAAAAAGTATACTGCTCCACTACAGTCTAGTGTAGTTCCTGATGGTAATAACAAAACATTTCCTTCATCGTATTTTGTAAATACTTTCATCGCTATAGAACCCAACCCAGGTAACGGTTTGATGAGAGCATAAAAACATCAACATACTTTAAACTATTTGAAAAACTAGAGATACTTACCAAATTCAAAACGAAATACCTTCTGTAAACTTACCTAAGACACTGGTCCATCAATTTGGCAGTCGAAAACAATACAGTAACAAGAAACGGTACTTATATAATAATGTATTGATATTGTCAGTCATATTTTTATCATAAGGATACAAAGAAACAAAGTGTTTTTTATCTCATCCCCCATCTTCGCCCATAACAAAACCCGAATTATAAAATCCGGATTCCCCTGAAGACATCTATTGTGACATTTCCAAAGGATTAGTTGCGATTGCTCTCAGACGCGACACTTTGTTGTGTATCGACTCGACAATAATCTTCTAAAGAGGATTATGTATTTTTTGTTGAACTTTTTGTACCTGTCTTATATTTGGCGTGACAGGAGCTGACAGTTGGTTTTTCGAATAGTAAAGATCTCGTGGAATATTTTGTCGATTGTTTAAATAATGCAAGATAATTTATGTAAGTAAGCTCGGGTCTGGCTGATGATGTGTATGAGGAAGAGAAAGAAAAGAAAGAAAGAAAGCGAAGAGCGTTTTGCGTGCTTTGAAAAGCAAAGACAAAACTATAAATGAAGCAACAATCATTCAAGCTGTTGTAGACTTTGCATGCTGTTGCTCTGTCAGCTCTTTAGTCAACGTGGAGAGCAGTTCGTGTTGGCTAACTTCACATTACTACTACTACTTCTTCGTCTTATCTGCATAATATCTTTATATATCTTGTCTCTTCCGTCAGGTCTGCTGGAAGATATTTCTTTAGAAATAAGTAGTACCTGTTGTGTCATCTTTCTTTATGTTTTATGTTTTGTAATTTACTCGTGTACAATAAATCGTAAAATAAATAATACGCCTTTTCTTCGTAAACCTGTTTAGGTTTCTTTCATACTAATATCAGGAAGGATGTGAGTGTTAAAATTACGGCTGATAGGGATGTGTGAAGGAAGAAAACATACTGCGCCGACCCCAAATGATTGGACAAGGGCCATCGAATGATGATATTCATACTAATATTATAAATGCGAAAGTGTTTATTAGTTAGCCTTTTCGCAGCGAGGAATCAAATTTTGCATAGGATGGCTAGTTTTGAGTTTATTTTTACGAGCTCTAGAAAAATTAACTTCTTTTTACCGAGGGAAAATATAGTTCCCACAGGAAAAAACCGGGCTTAACCAAGGGCGAATGACTAGTATTGAAATATTCTCGAACTAAGTATTTAACAGTGAATTCTCAATCCTATAGATTTTCGCAAAGAGATTCAGAATAGACTAACGAGAAAGAAATGGACAAAGTCTTTAGCGAAGTACCTACTTAATTTACTTCCAAGGTAATGGGAAAGATATCCACGTCAAGGGGACGCGTTAGGATGAAAGAATGGCCCAACCCCAGTCGAGACTCGAAGTAGCGACGGCAGATAAGTATCACAGAGATCCTCCGAGATGATACTGAGGCTTTCAAAGATGAGTGAGGAAAAGAGACACTTCGCAATCAGCAGAATTATACCACAAATACCTATTATCGTTCGTATATCATTTTATAATAAAAATAGTTTTAAGGCTTAAGAAGAAATAAATTAGATCTTTTCCTGAATAAATTCTTTAAACATTTTAAACAAATATGCTATTTTTTTTTCTAAGATTTAAATAATAAACCTAGCCCTTTACTAGACTTGTCTTCTGGAAAGTTGAGATATTGCTTTTGTATTAGTTTTAGTAAGATTCTACGATAAGTAGAGGGTTTTCTTTACTTCGGAAAGACAACCTATTTAACATAGTCGCATTACTATACTTGGATATTTATTTGTTCAAAATTTAATCTGAGAATCACCGAACACATATTATTTTTCAGAAGCCCGTTTTATTTTGGTCTCGATTTAAACGTTTAAATA
This sequence comes from Carpatolechia fugitivella, assembly GCA_951230895.1. Taxonomy (NCBI): domain Eukaryota; kingdom Metazoa; phylum Arthropoda; class Insecta; order Lepidoptera; family Gelechiidae; genus Carpatolechia; species Carpatolechia fugitivella. Next base: position 577,521 of record OX579658.1, read on the forward strand.
AATGGCTAAGATTTTATAAGGTTCCATTTATTAGCCTCTGAGAGAAAATACATCGTAGGCATGATATCTTTCCGCCAGTGCACCTCAACAGTGTTTATTCTGTGTCCACGTGAAGTTATCGGAGAAGCATCAGGTCACCGGTCCAGGCGGAGGTCCTCGCAACCAGATAATGAGGGAACGAATGAGGAATACACATAGAAGACGAAATGGAAACATAATACTAATAATTACATAGTTATTATTGCTCTAGTGGCAAAATGATAACTTATTTTCTATGCGGTTATGAAAGCTAAGCAAATTATGATCTGGCTGGAGTGCTGGGAATAATGACCACTAGAGGTTTACATTTAGGTCGTCTTCCGTGCTTCGAGAGGCACGTTAGGCTGTTGGTTACAGTTACAGTTACAGGTCTAGTTTGGAAGCTCAAAAACTCTTAGAAGTATCATCAACTGGGCTCTATATACGATATGCATCTCTCTAGCTCACATTTTATGAATTCGAGTTCAAGACAACATACATCAAAAATCAAATAATGACAAATATTTAAGCAGTTGTAAACAGCATTTTTAAGAATTATGTTGTGGGGTTGCAACTATCTAGGCTTCACAGACTGTTAAGTAATATTTTTCTTAAGCAGAGCGGATGCGAAGGCTTGTAAAATTGAAACAGCAGGATGGCTTATCAAATAATCACTATATTGATAACACCAAAGAATAACGATATTGTCGATACTTCTTAAGATTAACGCAGATTACGATATAAAAATGTGAATTTAAAAGTAGCACGTCAGGAAGTAGTACGTCATACCAGAGAGAGACAGCTGTCAAAAAACAGTATTGCTACTTGTCAGGGGTGGGTTCCGTAGTGAAAAAGGAACCCTTATAGTTTCGGTCTGTCCGTCTGTCTGTCTGTCTGTCCGCGGCTTAGCTCAGAGACTCTTAGTACCAGAAGGCTGTAATTTGGCATGGATATACATATGAATCATGCTGACAAAGCAGAAGAATAAAATCTTAAAAAAAAAATTTTTTATTTCCTCTGGTACACGTGAAGTGGGGGTTATTTTTTAAATTCACGATTACCTTATGGTGTGAGGTATCGTTGGATAGGGTTTAAAAAAATAATGGAGGTTTGCTAAAACCATTTTTCGATGCTAGTTTACGTTTCAGAAATATTTTAAGTGCTTATTTTTGTTAGAGTCAAGATCCCCCCCCCCCCCCCCCCTACCAGCAAAACCGTTGTATTTGGAAATGTGAAAAAATTCACGGTAGTAATGTATATGATGAATTTAAAAGGAAAACTATCAACTTATGAAATGTACTTGTACTAGTAAGAAATTCGGTACAAATATCATAAAAAAATACTTTGATATAGTTTAAACTGTCTATGTAGTAAATTTAAGTACGAGAAAAGTAAAAAAAATGTGAAATAAGTAGGCTTGACAGGTTAACAAATAAAATACCAACTTTAAAATGTACTTGTGCTAAGTAAGAAGTTCAGTACAAGTATCATAGAAAATGACTTGATGGAGTCCGTCTATGTAGGTAGTAAAAAGTAGGTATTAGAACATTAAAAAGATTGCGAAAAAATAAAATCATAACATCATTTACTAAAATAATTTCATAACCTATTTACCTTATTTACCAGTCAGTTTTAAATGTGTAACAATCGCGAGTTGCCAATAGAACATTCGAAACATTCGAATAAAACTATTTTGAATTTCGAATAAAGCGCGCCGCCCCGCGGAGCTTATGGCTCTGCGGGGCGGCGCGCGGGGAATCAATGTAACAAATAGAGCGGCAGCCGCGCTCATTAGCGCGAGCGACTAGATGCTGTTCGGATGTGCCTCGAAATCCTACCTATTAGATTGCAATTATTAGCACTTTGAATATTCAAATTTTTTGATTATTTTTGTTAGAATTAAGTATACTAACATATGAAAGACTTGAAATTACAATACATGAAATTACTGACTATTTCTCTTTCAATTCCAGTTAGATATTCCATAAACTATTATTATTTGTTAAAGTGCCCATTTTTGTCCCCCCCCCCCCCCCTACCAGCGAAACCGTAGTATTTTGAAATGTGAAAAAAAAAATATCAACATCAAGTAGGCTTTACAGATTAACGAATTATAGACCAACTTATAATATGTACTTGTACAAGTTAGAAATTCGGTAAAAATATCATAGAAAATTATTTTGATGAACGTTAGCAGTCTTAAGTAGTATTGGACAACTACGGAACCCTACACTTTGCGTGGCCTGACACTTGTCAGCACTTGCTTTGCCGGTTATTATCATTAAGATACGATATTATAGCACGAGGCAGCCAGCTCTCTCGTCGCCATTCTCTTTGTGTGCGAAACAGGGGTCAAGCAGAATGGGCAGTCACTGATTGATTCGCCATTTTGTTTGACCCCCGCTTTGCATAAAATGTGAATGGTGACGAGAGAGCTGGCTGCCTCGTGCTATATACACCGTGTTCCCAGTGATATACATTAACTTTGGCACGCTATTCAGACCATTGACATAGTCATTTCTCATTATGGACACAATTATGAATTTTTATTTTTACCTTTTTTGTCATTTTCATACAAACTAAATGCCTTCAAGTTAACTATCCATTATTCATTTATACGAGATGGCAACGTCGCAATTTGATTTACAAGTTTTGGCGCGCATAAACTTATTGACACTACCTCTAACAAACATAACAAATTGACAAATTGAGTTTATGACAGGTAAATAATAACTTCGGTAACCATAACGACGTAATTGTACATTTCTGTCAGATCTCGGGAGTACCTAGCTTTATCCTCAGAGAAAGAGGCCACTCAGGTCGTATTGTTGTCAAAGAATACTGACGCGCCGCGCATTGCCTCTAGGGCCTCAATATTTTGTTTTTCAGCCAAGCGGCAACGTAGCTCGAATAAAGGTAATTTCATAACGTAATACTTTATTAAATTGAATAAAATAAAGTCACAAATAACTTTAAATCGAAGCGTTTTTAAGAATAAGTTCCTTTGTAAAATATGTTTAGTAGAAGCTATAGAAACGCTCTGCAAAGTTAATGTATATGCCTGGGAACACGGTGTATAATACAATACAATACAATACAAATATTCTTTAATGACACCAATCAAAATTACAAGAAAACATAATATCGTATGTTAACCGTCTGTAAGGCATTTAATTCGCATACGCTTTTTGAAAATTTTCCTTATATTTACCGGTTGCCTGGAAGAAATTGCTACCTGAGCAATAAGGCCGCCAATTGTACAATTTTTACTTCTGTAATTACTGTATGTTTCTGTCTGTGTGCAATAAAGTATATTTCATTAATTCATTCATATTTTCCTTTACCGTAAGAGCGTCTGCATATCGATTTCTAATTGCGTATCTAATCGAGGTAATAAAGACTGCTTTCAATAAAGATACTATTTCTAACGGAATGTAAATATTTTAGATAAGAGCAATGTGAATATCATAGCAAACGACCTATTGGATGTTAAGCTGCTTAACTTGGAGAAATTTGCATATAATTGGTGCTCAACATTCAGTCAAGATCTCTGAGATTGATTTTTTAAGGTCCATACAGTTCCTTTGGGACTTAAGAGATTATCATTGTAACTAGCTATGCACCCGCGGCTCATGTAATTTTCGATATTTCCCGTCGGGAGACACTAAGTATGTAAAGTAGTCCGTAGTAAAATGTCTTTTCGTATGCTTTTATTTTACTGCACTGTAGTTGAGTGGTTTGATCATATTTAAAATGTATAAAGAACGCTTATTTTTAATTCACTTACAATTACCCTCACATGGCGTCTAAGCGGTAAAGTTCCTAAATTGAAATCGATCAAACTACGTCACTTTCTGTTATTTTCAAAATCAGTTTACTTAGTCAAACTCCATATTTTGATCCGATTTGCCGATAAAATAACTACAAACTAAACACATACAAAAGTAACAACTCCCACCATACCTATTGTTTTCAATACAGAATCACATAATTCCATTTTCAAACTTGTTATAAAAGACAATATTGCAGAACACAACGTCGTATCTCGAACTAAACCACATTGTTATTTCAATTCGAAATAACATAAAACCGTATTATAATTCCATTTCCAAATTCGCCAGCATGCAAGTTCCAAAGAAGATAACAGCATTGTAAGCACATATCAACGTCTCCTGAACTCACATGGAGTTTAAACCGCCATTAGGCGAGTGATAAGTGTCGTAAGTGCGTAACGATCCAACTGCAGTTCCTCCACTTGGAACGACTTAGACACTTCAAACTATTATGGCCAACGAGATAGCTCCAAATTCGAGTTTGAGTAGAATTTACTTCGGCTATCTTCACTACTTTACTTTTACATTTGTACGAGTGAGTGTGCTGCAAATTTTGGAAAAAGCCAGATTGAGTGTGTTATTTAGCTGTAAGTTTTCCAAATCAAATTAATTTTAAAGCTACCGTTTAAAACAGTTCAAAAGCAAAAAAATCGAGCATCTAAAGTATATTAATAAATAAGTTTAAAATATCTTACTTTAGCAAGTTATCACTGCCTAACACAAAGATATTAATCCCCACAGCTTAACAAAGCTTTCTAAGAACACAAAGATGTCCAAAATCCAGTGTCCTATTCCCGAATATAGGCCTTCCAGTTGGAGTGTCGCCAACGCCATTGTCGCAGCCATTTTGAGACAATGCAGCCGCCATCTTGTGATGCACTGCCAGCGCTGTTGTTCTGAGCGTATTGTGGAGGTGTGAAACTGCGAGGCAAACAGGGAATGTAGGGAAGTATTCGAGCAATGGACCATAATAGTAAACTATTGGTACAAAGCGAATAATTTTTAATTCAATATGGGTAATATTCATTTTCTAATGACCGAGTCATGTATCTATACCATATACGATATGTTATCAACTACAGCTCATATATGTCTCCACCGAGGGACTCGAGCCTACCCTGGAATAGGGCGATCAATCCATAGTTGAACACGACCAGTGCAGGTTGGTCGACTTCACACACAACCTTTGAATTTCTTCGCAGGAGTGTGCAGATCACGATATTTTCCTTCACCGAATAAATGTACACATTGGTACGTGTTAGGATCGACTGCGTCTTCCAGACGGTATGCAGCCGCCGCCCTAGCCAATACACCTCCGACGCTCTCATGTATGTAAGTGGTTAAAAACCAATCCCCCAAGTAGTGTCAGTGAGTTGTGAATGCAAGATGACGTATCAGGCTTATCTCTGCCCCAATCTGACATCAATACGTTGTAAATCTTTTGTAAATAGACGAATCAGTGACTGTTTATTCCTCGGAATAACTAGTTCATTAACTGAACGAGTAATTAACACCAAGAAAAACCAATTAAAGGTGAAATTACACAGACTGCGTTATTCGGGGCGCAACCCGAGCCAGCGTTGTTAACGCGCGTCCATTAGCTGTAGTGTAAACGATCCTTTACCGATGTCGGGTAAAAGATCCCTTATTTATTTCCGCTGTAACTGTACGGGCCAAGGGCGTGTCGAACACATTTCAGTTGATTACTTAAACACGTAGACTAATACAAGGCTGAACTAGCGAACTGCATATCGTGATATAATAGATAATCGAATTATATATTAATCAACTAAAGAAAGAAATCAATCAATTGTTATTATTATTATTTATTTAATCTATTTTACAAACTCAAAGGATTTTTTAATTGCACTGAAAAAGTTCACTGCCACTGAAATTGCGTCAATTCTGCCCGACAACTGATGAAGTTTGATAGTAAACATTATGTCTTCCAAATGGATATGGTATAGATGTAAATAATTTTATAGGGTAGGCTCGAGCCCCTCGGTGGGGACGTATATGAGCAGTTGATGATGATGATGAATTAATTGATACATAACAATTCATTCGAAACCACACTACGACAAAGACTCCTTATAAAAACAGAATATTGAAAACAAAATTAAGTTTTGTTTATTGTTTTTGAGTTGATTTTAATAAGCCAGCGATATCGGTCTAATTTTCTGCTGTATCAATTCTTAACGATGATAAATTTTATATTTTATGTGTCTAGTCGCGTACCAACTTAACTTTCGTAATCTTTCGCAAGAAATAGTGCCATGTTAACCCTACCCACCATCCGTGATTGAGTTATCCCGTCTGTCTGTCTGTTTATTGTTATTAATTACATATTTATTAAGCGACCTCTACGCCGCCATACGGGCTATGGCGAGGGTACGAGGCGAGTAAAAGCGGAAGCATCCACGATTTAAAACATAATATATTCGTCCGAGCGAGCGTGCAGCGTCTCTGTTTCAGCTTGGGCATGCCCGGAGGATGTCCGGCTGTTCTCCTCTCCACCTCACATTTTATAGTTTTTTTTTTTTGCGAAGTATACAGCTCACATAACCAATTAGCCACTAGCTATACTGGTGGTTCTGTGAGCTGTAGACCTGGCGAGTCTGTATATCTTTTCATATTTATTTTTATTTTTTCTCCACAAACATCCCCAACCCCTTGATTTTTATTTTTAAATTAAATTTTATTTTATTTTATTTGTTTTATTTTTTTTTTATTTTATCTTATTTTATTGTATTTTATCTTATTTTATATTATTGGTTAAGAAATGTGACCTGTAGAGGAAAACAGCCTCAGCGGTAGATCTTGTAAGCTGGAAGCCCCCATAAATCCGTCATTTTTAAAAATTTCCAAAAACTGGCTCGATAAAAATTCGGTTAATTTATCGAACCTGCTCACAAAATTTCACGAGAATCGGTTGAGAAACGCGACCTGTAGAGTGAAACAAACAAACAAATAAACAAACAAACAGATGGACATACAAAAGCAAATTTTTCCAAGCTGAAGCAGAGACGCTTCGCTCGCTCGGTCAACAATTAGTCGTGTAGTGACGGCAGAGTAGAATACATTTGTCACCAACCCCTACTCTTCCCGTGGGTGTCGTAAGAGGCGACTTAGAGACTACACATTGAACAGGGAACTGGCAGCAGCGCTCTCTGATACAGTAACCGATCTCCAACCCGCCTGCCAAGCGTGGAGATTATGGCAAAACCCTCCACTTAAGTGGAGGAGGCTGATAGTCCAGCAGTGAACTGTAACGGGCCGTTGATGTATATAATTAGTATTATATAAAAATATAATTAGATTTACAAGAAGACACAACAGGCCTATTTACTTCTAAAGAAATATCTTCCAGCAGGAAGAGAAAAAAGATAGCAACACCCCGATAGAACGTGCACAGCCACGTTAGAACGTTTATGAAAAACAAAAACAAGATAACAACGAGAGTTACGAATCAATTTCAATTCCACCCGTCGTCGTCATCGTCTCGTTTCGCTTTGTACGGATCAAGAAATCTGGGATAGAATCGACTATTTTATTTAGAAAAAAGTGATTTATTAGTTACGAAACATGTTTAGAAACTTTTATGACTTAATTTAATTGCAAGTATAATAATATTTTTGCAGGCCCACAAAAAGAGGCACAAAGAACAAAATAGAATCACTTTTTAAAAAAGATAGAATAATTATCGCTACCGCTTGTCTTCTATAACCCCACCCGTTCCGGAATTGATATAAATAACATTTTGACAAGGTATGCGAGTGGCGTAAACGTGTTAGGATGAACAACTGCAGTGTAGGTGCAAGGGGTTCGATGTCTTCTAATGTGTACTATAAAATTGATATTTTTATGTTTAGGCACTGGTTTAGGTGTGCCGTTTGTCCAGCAGTGGATGTCTTTTGTTCGGGTGATATTTGATTGTTACAGAGAACTTAGAATGCATTAATCATACCTAGTCTTATGTACGATATTTATGGAATTCATTATAAAGAAAGAAATATAAACATCCTGATTAAGTATATACATTTGATATTTTGTCAACATCGCGCGCGATGGCCGGTTTTGATTCTCTTTTTTTATATATTATCTTTTTCCTATTAAAAACTTATTAACTTAAAGGCTCATTAAAATGTAATTAAGCGTTTTAGCTTTTTGCTTAAGGAACCTTAAAAATTAAGGACAACCTGCATGTTTAACAGATGACTACCACACAATGACAAATCAATGCTAATCGTACATGCAAATGTATGTAACCTTTACATGCTTCTGAGAAGGATACAATGAATCAATTAGTTTTTGTTTGTTCTAAGAAAACTAAGGTCATAGTGTTTTTTTAATTATTTTTAAAATCCGTGCTTGATTAGTTATCTCCGACGAGTAGCAAAAAAGGATACAAAGTCGTGACGGAAAAAATGCAATACAGCATACAGCTCGATCTTTGAAGAATCTTACAACTCTACCGGTAGTATGCCTGCCAATGAAACACAAGAGTCGCGGGTTCGAATCCCGCCCAGGGTAAACATTCGTGTGTTGAGTACTTGTATTTGCGTTGTGTCTGGATATGGTTCATCTTTATAAATAAGTACTTATAATAGCTATATCTATTATTTTTAGATTTAAAATATCCATCTTTTATATTATGTATTTCGTAAAAATTTAGGTACCCAACTTCATTAAGACATAATATATATAAAAAAAAAATTAAGCTCTTTTCGACTAGTAGAAGATAAATAAAAAGGTAATACACATCTATAAACCAGATAATCAACCACATAGAAAACGCTTGCAAACGGAAGGGGGCCCTATTGCCTTAAGCAATTTGCTCCAGGGCTACCCAAATCAATAACACAGAATCCACTCTTTTTCATTACGCACCCTGCCTCGAGTACCAGGGGAACAGGGATGTAAGACGATGTACACAAAACCACTGCAAATAGATCTAAGCTATCCATAATGAGAGCGTCGTCGTCGGTAGTCTAGTTACTAGGGCCACTACCTCCCGTCCGGGAGACGCGGATTCGAACACCAACATGTATCAATGCGTTTCCGAATTTTGAATTCATTAGGTTTATAGATAAAAATATAAATATGTGGAGACATCTCACACACGGCCATTTGATCTAATCCCAAACTAAACAAAGCTTGTACTATGGGTATCAGACAGCTGATGTATTTATCTATTTAAGTAATGTATATCTTACTTAAATAGATAATAATAATAATAATAAAAATTCTTTATTGATCTAAAAGTGCATTACATGTGAGCTTGGAACCCTGTAGCTGTGCTAGTTGGATAACTGTGTTACATAGATAAATACATACATATATATAGATAAACAAAAAGTTTCGTATCTTCCTGTTGTCAAAAAGCATATTATTTCCTGGTGCCAAGGAAACACACTTGCACTTGCAAAAAATAGACCGGTGTTCTATTTTTATTTTAGTTACAAGTTGACTTGCAACTCGCACTTGCTACTTCTCGAAGTGTAAATCGGCCTTATTTTCTTCACGCTAAACAAAACTGTTATACATATAATTAAATGTGGTAGAGTCCAGGGCCAAAAAATCAAGTTTGATTAATTTACTCGAAGAAGAAATAGAACTGCGGAAAAGATGAAAACCACTCGACCATTACGGGTCAACATCATAAATAACATAATTTACTATGAATGCAAGCAGGTGTAGCCGGCCCTGCTGCCGACTGTACCTCACGTTACTCTAGCGGAATATCAATCAGGCACTCCACTGCGAGACTTATCATCACTGCTTATACGGATATTGAGGCACGTAGCACACGTTCATTGCGTATTCCTTGCGATTAGGCATGTTAAACTACTACAATTACAAGCCTTTCAGGTTTTTTTGGGTACTCAAAGGGCGACTGGCAGAGATCCCTTATGGGATAAGTCCGCCTTTTTTGTTTTTTTGTTTTGTATTGACATACTTTAACAATATAACGCACAAGCTAGTTAGTAACTACCCCCGTGTATGTTCCGCGATTTTTTGTACTTTTCGAGTTATGATTTTTTTTGTGATTTTATCAGATATCCTTAGGCTTAAGCCCACCTCCCCCGCATCCGATTTATACAGAAAGAAAGAAAGATAATGTTTGTCTGTTCGGCCAATGATGTTATTATATAAAGTGAGGTAGATGTCGCACTAGCGCGTACAAAATGAGGCGTTTAAAAGACAATTGTCGTAATTTTACTATAGAAAAAAACAATCGCGTAGTAGTAGCAAAATGCTTGCAAAAGAATCAAAACACCGAACAGTATGAATACGAGTATACTTCATCTATACTAAAGTATTGTGTTTGGCTCAAACGACTAATCTATATAAGGGGTACGAGCCTTCTGCTCCCGCAAGTCCGCGCCCGCTATACACCGTGAAATTTACATCGTTTTGTTCCCGCCGTGTAGTGATAGTACCCGTCAAACTGAACAACTTTTCACTAAAAAAAAAATTCCAGCGACTAAAAAAATTTTTGGTCTCTCCATACAAAGTGAGACTCCCGACCGACCCATTTTGTATGGAAAGACAAAAATTTTTTTGTCACAGAAATTTTTTTTTCGTGAAAAGTTGTTCAGTTTGACGGGTACTATCACTACACGGCGGGAACAAAACGATGTAAATTTCATGCTGTATTACCACTCTGGTATAAATAGAGATTAGGTCCGTCAAAAAAAAAATAAGACTAATCTATAGAACTATTAGGTTATTAGTATAAACCTATACTAACCTAACCTAGTAATAACCTATACTCATAAATCATTATCATTTATCGTACAAAAACGTTGCATTCGTATGATTCATAATAAATAAATTAACAAACAGACGTGTATACCAATAGAATATTAGATTGTAAAAAAGAACATGTAACCTAAGTCAAACAAATACAAAATCACTGTTTAACCTTAGACAGGATTCATGGAACGGAACGGATATTAAATCGAGGTTTTTTTCCACTATACACATCCGACATTATTGTATTATTAAAAGACAGACTCAAAAGTGCAAAAATCTAAATATCTTAAAATTTTATTTCACAAAAGTTAAATTATTCACAACGCCCGCGGCTACGCTCGCGTTGTGTAAGATTTTGCCAAGGAAATAAGACTTTATCCCGTAAAAAGAGTCCTATGTGTTAATCCAGGTTACTAACTATCTCCTTTCTAAATTTCATTTAAAGAAATGAAATGAAATTTATTTGCTGCAAACACGGTAACAAAATAGATCACTTTTATAAAATAGAACATGCGTGTTGCGCCATGATATGGCATGCAAATGTCAATGTTAAGCGTTTCTAATTAAAAATGAACAATTATTATGATTATTAACAATGATTATTATGTCAAAACAATTAAATAACATTATGTCAAAACAAGAAGATACCCTAAATTAATTACAATAATACCATTAAAATTAAATAAAATTGTCTACTGCAATAAAATAACGCTCAATTAATTATATAAAATGTCATTGCGAAAACTGATAATTTAAAAATTCGTCAACATTGTAAAAACAATTGTCTACAAGTATCTTAAACATAGTGGTTTTAAATTTCGATTCAGACAGAGATTTTATTTTATGAGGCAACACGTTAAACACTTTTATACACATGTTATAGCTATTACGTTCGAAACTTTTTGTACGATGAAATGGTACAGCCAAGAGATTTGCGTATCTTGATCTGATCAAAAAGGTAGCCTCCCTCTTTTTAAATAAATATAAATTTTTCTTTACAAATACACAAAGTTCCAAAATATACATGCAAGGTAATGTCAATAGATTTAGTTTTTTAAATAAGGGTCTACAGGGCTCAAATGGACCAACACCACACATCGCTCTCACACATTTCTTTTGCATAACAAAAGCTCGTTTCACGTCTACGGAGTTTCCCCAAACAAGTAGACCATATCGCAATGATGAGCACACGTAGCCGTGATATGCTGTGAGGGCTGTCTTTTGGTCACAAATATTTTTTAGACGGTAAAGCGCGTATGTGAACCTAGAGATCTTCTTGCATACTTCATCGACATGCTGTTTCCATGTCAAATATGAGTCAATCGTTATGCCTAAGAATCTTGTAGAAGTAGTTTCTCGTATTGGTGTATTATTATGTGCTATCGACAAGTATAAGGGGCTGCCGTTTTTATTTATAAACTGCATGAAATTGGGCTTCTCTAAGTTTACTCGAAGTTTATTATATTCTAGCCAGTTAACTACCTTATCAATCGTAGTATTTATTTCGTTCTCGTAATCTAAATTAGTTGATTTAGGTATTAAAATAGACAAATCGTCAGCAAATAGAGTACAGGAATGCTGCTTTATCGTAGGGAGGTCGTTAATATATATTATGAACAACAAAGGTCCCAAAATACTCCCTTGAGGCACGCCAACCTTATTCGAACAGACATCCAAACGTCTAAATATCTAAATATTATCCAAACATCCAAATATATTTTCACATTTATAATATTATTGTGATGTGATGTAATTTTCTCATGAAAAGAAGCTTAAAAAGTAATATCATAAAAATCATATTATGTTCTATCTTCACCAAAGGCACAGCAAGGGGCGAGCATGGAATGTCCAAAACGACAGGCCAGCGTTAAGTCAAAACAACGCTAAGTCAAAATGACACCATCACTACGTTCAGGGCAAAAACATGTATCTTTCCCTTCCTCCAGTTGCTGCCCACATTAAAACCACTTACTTCTGTTTTGGTCAGATTAGAAGCCCATCCGATTCCTGTCTTCAAGATAGGTACTAAAATTCCGTAAGCAATATCCGTCATCTGTCATCGCATAGGATAAATGGAAACACGCGTCTAGAAAAAACTAATTAAATCTACAGACTTCAGTTTTCGCCGAAGCAGCTCAAACTAAACGAGGGTAGAAGTCGGCTTAAGCTGTAATTATGATTATGGGCGGGCTCAAGGACGCGACTTAAGCCGTTTAGGGCCCTACTTGGAGTAATGAGGGACCTAAGGTGAGGACTTCATTGCTCGTTAATATAGGTACTACATGTAAAGCCTACATTTAGCCTAAGCTACCTGTAATTAGTGCTACGTGTGAAGGAATCAGTAAGCTAGTACATAAGGTGTTTTAATTTTACGCTTACGACACAGCTTACGGGTAAAAAAATATACTTACTGACGTTTTTTAAAAATTGTAGGCACTTATTAATTTATGTTGTGTTCTATGAGTTTTAAACACCCGCTGACGACCGACGACGGTCGGTTCTCTTCACGGAGATAGGCGGAGGTTCCGGGTTCAAATCCTGGTGGCGACACTGTGGGTCAAACAAAAAGCACTTCGTAAGTTCTTCTCCACAGTCCGCACACCGTGCAGTGAACTCGCCCAAAAAATGTAATGACGAAACTAAGAGAAACATCCAAAAGTTAATAAACTATTCATTTTATTTATAGAATTTCATTGAGCAAAGCGTCTCCGTTTCAGCTTGGCCAAAATTGCTTTTGTATGTCTGTCCATCAGTCTGTTCGTTCTACTCTACAAGTCGCATTTCTCAACCGATTCTCGTGAAATTTTGTAAGCAGGTTCGATAAATTAATCGAATTTTTTGTCGAGTCAGTTTTTGGAAATTTTAAAAAATAACGGAGTTATGGGGGTTGCTAGCATACAAGGTCTACCGCTGAGAATTGTGGTTTTAGTGTGTGTTCCTTAGGAGAGCTCTGCTCACTCCTTCGGGGATACGAGCGTGATATTATGTATGTATGGTCATAAAGTATAATGTAACTATATCTTATTAGCAATTGGTAGTTAGTCAACCCTTTATTTAAAAGCAATTAATCGAAACAAGTTGCAAGATTGTCTAAACAAATTCAATAATCAATAAAAAATATTAACGACCATTCTTCCACCTTCAAAGATGTCGTTGGACGGCCACGAAAATATTAATAAACTAACACTGTCGCGCTCCAAACGATGCTATCTCGTGATATATTGTGACAGGTTTTTGACTAATGTTTGCTGTGAGCACCAAAAACATTAACCCTTACCACTGCACCTTAAAAACAAAAAACTTAATACGAGTTCTGTCTACATCGCTGCGTTAACGCCGATAGGTAATCCAATAAGTTAAATTTAAGAAACAGTGGACAGAGAACGAATGTTTGTTACCGAAGAAGAAGACCGTTTTTAAAAAGTGTACGATCGAAATATGAACCTCGAAATGACGTGTAGTAGCATGCGCATCGATCTTGCGATAACATCGACACCCGATCGTTTCGTAGAGGTTTTTGAACGCTTGTGGATATCATTTTTATAAATTATTCAATGTTTGTTTTGAAGTCGAAGTTTAGGAGATAATTTTTCATGTTTGAGTATGGTTGTTTGGAATGCACCGGCCTACGCACGCAAACGGTTATCAAATGTTGTTTCTAGAGTTCTAACTAAACTTCCAATGGAAAAAAAAAACAAATCACCTGATTGTCCAAAATTCAGATTTTTCTGTGCTTCAGAAGACACGTTAAACATTATTTGGTCCTGGCTATTATCTGCAAGAATAGTTGTTAAGTGCCATGCTATGCGCCCATGTCAGAGGCTTTTCTTTGGGTTCGTACACGAACGAACAGTCCTAGATATCATGATGAATGATATTATTATATACATAATCATGGTGACCTAAAGACGAAAGAAAAAAAATATCACCAGATTCCAATTTTAAAAGGCCAAAGATATTATCGATGATAAAAATACCTAAGTTTTGTTTAAAATCCCGAGTCTGGAATATATTATGTGAAATGTGACTCAACATGTGACTAAAGCTTGCATGTTATGCTTTCCTTGGAAGGAAATACTTAATCCGTCTCTCGGCGTCCATCGTTTAGCATCATTGGCACTCCGTATATCTGTCACTGTGCAGAGTAGTAAATATCTGGCTAGCTCGGATAAGCTGCTGTTATCTGCCAGACCTACATCGAGTGCGCCGGCGCCGCCGCGCAGATAACCCGGCTGCCACACGCAACTGGGTACTTGCGAGCGAACAGGGACAGGGATTTGAAAATATCGATATTTTTTTGGAAAATAAGATACTTAAAACAATAATAAATCAAGTGTGTCACGTGTTGTTGCGAATAACGATAAATTATGATACCTACCTATATAATTTTAGTATATTCTAGTCTATTCTATTCTATTTTTGTGTCTTTTTTATCTCTTCCTATCGTATTTTATCGATACTTATTTCAGTCCATGCTAAAACGCCACATGTAGGATGCGGAATAATACGGATGCATGCATCGCTCTGCGCTGCGTCGGATGCAGATATACACCGATGCGAAAGGTCACAGGATCAGTTCCATCCAAGATAATAAAAAGCTATAAATATAAACAATACGAGAATAATACAATAACACAATTACACAAGTTACTAAGTAAATCAAAGTGTAACAGCCATTCCTTAGCGGGCAGTCCAAGAACTCATTACTTTAAACTGTTCCAAATAGTAGGTAATACAGGGCTATTATTCAAGCCATTACTTTCCATTCAACGCTCGCCCGCTCCAACTTGTCCGTTTAACAGTTAAACTTTAACTATTAAGTCATTAATCGAGAAATTCTATGAAGCTATCGGTCATTGCCGTCCATTTTGACTACCATTTTGCGTTTCCGCGCCATTTTCGGTGCACAAGATGGCCGCTGCGCGCCAAAACACGGCGCTACCCGCGCACGTGTGCGGCTGGACGGAGTTTCCTGGAGCTTGTGTTTACAAATAATTTACCAAGCTTTGAATCGATGGAAAGCTAAGCAAACAAAATTAAGTTAACGCATTTGTGCTTCAAATCCGTTTGATATTAGACTATCGCTTTGAAATTCTCTCATTCCTTTTGAAGATCTTTTAAACTCTCAAATTCGAATTCAATTTATCAATCTCATTTGAGCGTTACAATCACAATAATCTGTGAATTATTTGCGGCGCGAAAGGAAGTGTCCCGGGGTTTCCAAGCGGCGCGGCGGCGGCGGCGCGGGTACCGAAGTAGCGTTAAATAAATACAAATGTTTTTTGTTGGGTTGTGAGAATTGATATTTATGGTCGAAAAAGCGACATCCCGCGGCGGCACAGCTGCCTCGGGAAAAAAATGTGGGCCCTTAAAGTTTTAGAGTCGAAACGAACGCTCAAGAACAGACTGGCTCCTAGCTAATGGATTTATTGTTGTTGCTTAAATATCAAGTGGCTGGCTATTAAAATGTTGAACGGTCTGTACAGTAAATAATTTAGTATATTATTATGAGCTACATAAAGTTCGTTGTAATTTAAACTTTTTTAGATACTTTTTAATCATTTTGTCAATATTATTGAGCGTCGGTGGTCTAGTGGCTCGGTCCGCTGGCTCCCGTCCGGGAGACGTGTTTTCAAATGTTGAATTCGTTATGTACGTTTTTTCGACGATGGTGAAGGAAAACATCGTGATGAAACATGCATACTCTTGCGAAGAAATTCAAAGGTTGTGTGTGAAGTCGACCAACCCGCACTGGGCTAGCGTGGTCAACTAAGGCCTAATCGTCCTAATTCATGGTAGACTCGAGCCCCTCGGTGGGGACGTACCAATATGAGCTGTTGATGAAAATATTATTGACCTAATAACACATTGTGAGTAGAGTCCTAAATGTAATCAAAATTTTAACATACCTAGTTCTTCTCATGTTATTTTCTCGTTTACAGAATTGCGAAGTTGGAGTTGGACTTTGTCTGAACTACTCCTTCTAATCCTACCATCTCCTTAATCAAGGTAAGTGCAGCTTAGCATGTTGGTTTCTTATTAAAAACGTTGTTATTACGTTCTAATTTCAATTACTATAACAACTAAGACTAGACTATTCATTCAGTGCTATACAGCACCTTGCCATTCTTATTCAGTATTCTTAACGTTAAAGATCCTATCTAGATGATTAAACACTTCAATTTAAAAAATGACAACATTAAAATCCTAGGAACAAGGAAAATGTTCCTAGTTAAAATTCCTCCCATTTAATCTTTACCTCGTAAAATTTGAATGATAAAGTATTCACTTGCAACAATTCGTGCATTTTTCTCTTGTACTTAATACTTGAAAGCACTTCTTCCGAAAAAAAACAAGTGTCTTCTTATGTGGTAATACATATATTTATGTTGTATTTTTTAACTATTAGTGATTTATTTAAAGCTGTCTTCTTTTACCTTTCTCTATCATATAGTGCTCTAATAGTGGGCAATGTGTATAAAGTACTTATTTATCATATCACTCATGTGATTCACATAAGTAACTATAAAAATGTGTTAATATATTTGGATGTTTGTTCCGCTTTCACGCCTTAACTACTGAATGGATTTGGATGAAATTTTGAATAGAGATAGTGTGTACCATGGATTAGCACTTAATAGGATACTTTTTACGGGAAAAGTCTTATTCCCACGGGAAAATCTTACATAACGCGAACGTAGCTGCAGGCTGATAGCTAGTAGTTCTTAATTTAAAAATAACAGCTCTTCTTTACTTCTTTAATAACAGGTCGTTTTGACTATGTTTCGTTGCTACAAGAGTTCGTAGGTCGTAGTAAGTAAAGCACTTAGCACTTACCAATATGTAAATACTTGCCCCCTTACATTTCGGCGCAGACGCAGCTCAAATCGAGTGATTCGTGGAAGCAGATTGGAGGAATTATTACCGGCGGCGCGCCTCGTTACTGCCGAATACTTAAATTTGCATACAAATTAATTCCCACAAAACTAATAGACGTTGGCCCTACTACTGCATCTCGAACGCGAACAGCCACGCCTCGACTCGACAGGGAATTTCGATATATTTGTTCTAATAAAGATATTTATGTGGTTGGGTACAACCCAGGGTTGGGTTGGGTTGAGTGAGGTTGTGTTGGGTATTTTTTGATATACTTAGATAGTCTATTTACCCGTCTACATTAAATATTTGTTTACTGTATAGTGACTGACTCTGTAGCTCTATAAAAAAATAAGAGTTATGAAGTGTTTCTGTTTGTGGTTTCGTACCTTTCAAATATTTTTTACACATTTTATTTGATAGCAATTTAAAATATGGCCAGTAAAATCCAGGTTGGAATCTTAATTACGTGCTTAACCGTGTACTGCTTAATAATTTTATTACATACAAAGATAAAGACACGGTAAACAACAAAACAACACTTTTATCCGTGTGTCGTGAGACGAATTCAAAAGTGAAATTAAGACGAGTTTTAAAATTACGAACCAATAGTAGCTCCTCACAATTTTCTCACGATTGCGAACGCCTCCACTTAACTATTCCATTAATATTTGAATTATTAACGGACAGAATTATGTCATCCGCACCAACATTCAAAAAATTAAGTTTGTTTTTATTTTTACGCTTTTTCGGTCAGTTAAGACTCAGACAGAAACTGGAGATCTCATTTTTCAGTTTTTTTTCTATAGTTTCAAATAAAAGCATAGAGTTAATATAAAACATGTAAGATTTATTTAAAAAGAAATACGTTTTTGTAGAATATATTTTGTTTAGGCATTGCACCATAATCATAAACGGATTAACTATACCTCTACCTACATACCCACCTAACTAACTACATTAACTAACCTAGGTGTGCCTCGGAGCTGATTTACATAATATTAATATACTATATATTACGTAACTATCATAGTAGAGCCCACAGGATGAACTAAATGTTATTCCTACTTACTGACATTAGTTCACCAACTTGCGTAGGAATCTACCGGCTCTCCCCTTGAGAATATGCTGGTCATTGTTAACATTTACGTGGTACCTACGGTTCCCGTCGCATAAAAATATTAGCCAAGTGGAGGGGATGTTTTATTATTAAACAACTCGTGATTTTTATTCATTATTATTTTTTAAGTGCAAACACTCACGTAATAATGGAAACTTCGTCTTCCAACGTTTAAATGGAAGAGTGGATGTGTTTAAAATGCGTTCTGTGGTCTAAGACAATAACATAGATTTACTAGATTATAAATAGGAAACAGACAGCATCTAAGGTGCTTAGGAGCGAGACTTTGGCCATTTTAAAGCAAAAACATCCCCTTTGCCAGCGTTTTTTTTAAAGTGACGAGAACGTTCCGATTCTTTTTTGTTTTTCTGAGTGCTATTGTTAGTTGGGGGGACCAAAAATTACAGAAACATTGAGACAGCCGGTCTAATAAGATTACTGTGCCCACTGGATGTCCCTTGTGACTTGTACCTTGGCTTAAGATTATTTGAGTGAGGCATTGGTCCTTCCAGGGCAGGGTTGGTTTGACGTTTCCTCCCGCTATTGCTAACCTCAACAATACTAATTAGACGAGTTCATTAGGATCATCTTTATTAGTTTGAGGTAGATATACTACAGAATATGTTTGATTGCTTGTCCTATGTTTGGGGCTTGTGTTATTTTTTATTATGAAAGGCATGAATATAGGTGGGTGATAATGATAAGTGATTAGAAAATGGGTAAAGGATTCCTTTCAATATGGGAAAATTGGAATTATGGAACCGAAGCCGCGGGCCGAGGGCTAGAAGTGCTTAATTAAGTCAAAATCATTTGTAAATAGCGTAAATAGTAAGTATAAGTAGCCAGCGGCTTAAAACTTACTATATTATTTAAACATTTTACTCATTAGTTTTTCTTATTTCCGTTTGGAATTCCGATTTCATCTTCGGTCCTCGAGTTGGTAAATGTTGCTAACCGAAATAAAAAAGAAGCAGAGTAAAAAAGGTCGTGTCGACCGCACCGGGCGTCTGTTTGTTTTCACTGTCCAAAAGTGCAAGCGTCATCTCATCTCCAGTCACATACCATACACATCTACATGCATGCATTATAGGTATGCACTCTATGCACCCACCCACCCTTCATTTTAGGAATTTTTGTAAGCGCTTCACTGGATGGTTCTCGTTTGATCCATTAGAAAAAAAAACTGAAAAAAAGGAGTCAAATAAAAATAATAACAATAATCCAGACTTTACAATAACGCAATCAAAATAATGATATTTTATTTAACGTATAACAAAGTTCGTAGCCAGGAAAAGTCAGGATGATATAACTAAAAATTTTCCATGTTTACAATTGTCCTCTTTGATAAATAATAAGTATTTTTCTCGTCTTCTTTGTTTTTGGAACATTTTTAAGCAGTTATTTAGATTTTTCCCGTGGGAATATGATTCCCGCGTTTAAAAGTAGTTTGCACGCTTAACTCCATAATCTATCTCTATGAAATCGCTTGCTCTGGTGCTGCATCTCTATGCTTGAAAAAATTACAAACCAACAAACACAGGAAGAAATTGCTATGTAGTATAAGGCTGCCTAATGTACACTATATTTTATATATTTTTGTTCCTTCGTGTGCTTAATTTAAAGTATGGGACAACTTGCTCCCAACTCGGATTTTTTAAAAATCAAATACTTAAAAATTATAATCACGACAAAAAGTAACCAGCACATTAAATCTGTCATAAAGCTAACAGCTCCGTATAATTCAAGGCTCAATAAACATGCGAGCTACAAATCGATTTGTATTAGAATCCGCGTGCATAATGGCCGCTGCAGTCGGTGGGACGAATAGGGAAGGAACACGTCTTGGATATTATCGGGACAAGTGACAAACGAACCGAGAAGAAGCCGCCAAAATGTCCTAAGAAATAACTGACAGTGATTGGTTGAAAACTACAGAAAATGGGAATGATTGAGTGAAATATTAAAAATTCGCTCAAGTCCATAATCGCATCAATCAGCCTATTGCAGTCCACACTGAGAAAAATTTAATGAGCCGTACACGGGATAAGGTGTTAGACGCATGACGTAATGAGTTAGACGCATGACGTAATGAGCTAGACGCATGACGCGGACTCATTATAAGTACATGTATTGCTACTTAATTTAGAGTAATTCGTCGACTCATTATAAAGAGTGACTTACCCCAGTGCACTTTTTCTCAGTGCACTGCTGGACGTAGGGCTCCCCTCGGGCACGCCAAAGCGCACGATCACCCATTTTCCTCATCCAGCCACCACCAGCGACCTTTCTCAGGTCATCAGTTCACCTGGCGGCGGCAGGGGGGTGTCCCACTACGTTTGCCGAGACGTGGTCTCCATTCGAGTATCGCATAGTCAACAATTAATCAACAATTTACTAAACACTAAACAACAACAATACACTACATGAAATACTTAACTAATTAACAAGTTTCTTTCTCGTCTGACTTCACCTTTTAATTTAAAAAAAATATTGAATTTTTAAAACCGCTGCCGTTGATGTCTTTAATTTTGAAGGTGTTTTTTTTTTTTAAGTTTTTTGGTGGTGTGGAGTCGCGCTATCAAATCAATAACTTGTTGAAATTTTACATGCGTTTCTGGTATAGTGATGAATCTGGATATGTTGTCATAGGTCTAAGTGGTGTCCTGTCCAATGACTGTCGATAAAAACAACAACAAAGTTTTAGGGCACGGCCCATTTGTCATGGATTTAGTATTCTAACACGTTTTGGAACGCATTCCCATTCTAACAGAATTTTGTGAAATACTTTTCTTTCATGTTGTAGTACCTACTAGACGTAAGTACACACATATTTGTGTTGTTGCTGAAACCCTAACCTATTCCAAACTGTCTTACATTAGTCCCGCATTTCTTTTTTCCTTCAGTTGGCAACACTAGCAC
Source organism: Carpatolechia fugitivella (assembly GCA_951230895.1). Lineage (NCBI taxonomy): Eukaryota > Metazoa > Arthropoda > Insecta > Lepidoptera > Gelechiidae > Carpatolechia > Carpatolechia fugitivella. The sequence continues at coordinate 599,046 of OX579658.1, forward strand.
AACAGGCTGCGCCTGCGCACCCGAACCCACGCGCACCCATTGTACACCTACACCAACTCCACAAACATAACCATTCACCTAAACCCCTAAAACTAAACCTTAATTTCAACAAACTACAAGCTAAACTAACCGCAAAGATAACTTTGTCGATCAACCACAAACCAAACTTATATTTGCGGGCGTTTTAACTTGATTTAGACTTTGTTGTTTTGACAGAAGGTGTAGTAATTAAGTTTGATTAGGTAAGTAACGTAATGTAAGCTGAGAGCAGACACCATACACGTCCTGTCCCCAACATAAACATTGCGTTAAATAAATCATAGGGACATGTTCTGACGACCGTATTTTTAGCTTTCGATTTTTAACAGTTGCGGTTGTTTGCCTTCATCGTTGGGTGTTCTGAACTATTTACATGTAAAATATGGGTGATAAAATATCAATGTTGATCGTGTGGTTAATAAGGTCAATGGCCGACCTTACTAACCCTGGTGAGATAAACTACAAAAACATGGTAAACCCTACTAGCATTTTATTTTCCTTCGCAAAAACACCCGTTTTAATTTGTGTCCCCATCAAGACCCTTACAACAAGGAACAATCCTTACTCACAACCCAATCAACAGCTCAATTACATCCCCACCAAGGGGCTCGAGCCTACCCAGAATTAGGGCGATCAGGACTTAATCTACCAAGCTGGCCACTGAGCCAGGGTTGAAAGGAAAGAAACAAAGAAAAACTATCAACTTCGGCTTCGATTGGTCGACTTCACACACATATCAAATAAAGACATAAATAACAGGTCTTTTTGTTAATAATAAAACAAATCTAAGGAACCGCTATATTCAATTACAGGCTCGATTTCAAAACAGCGTCCAGCTCACTCCGAGGTAGACATAATGCCGAGTCGAGACCTTGTTCACTGTTGTGCTGCTGCACGCTGCACGCTGCACGCTGCGGTGTGGAAGCACAAGGTTTGCCTTTTTTCCTGTGCTTCCTTTCCTTTTTCTACATTTTCGTGTGTAATCTGTCAAAAGTGCAAATAAATGTGTTTTCTGTCTTCGAAGGAAGTCACAAAAAAGCTATAATATTATAATTTTTAACTACTAACTTTTTATCTCAATTTGGAAGTTAGATAGTCTTTTTAACAGCTGTTCAAAATAACCTTTAACCCAAGGGCAGAAGAGCTACGTTATAGCCTAAGAGTCGGTGGTAAGACAATAATCTTGTTGTCTAATTGGTTGAATGTTAATTGGTCGAGTTAACGCCGTGAGAGGGTAGTCGTTAAAATTAGTGATCCGTGGAAGTATCTAGAGATAAGCATGCCTTTGTTAACTTAGTAGATATACTTAGTTTTGAGTGTTCGTTTAAAATTCAAGTTACGTCAATAACAGTAGCGGTGAGAGCGTCAGTGGTCTAGTAGCTATGGCCGCTGCGTCCCGTCTGGGAGACGCGGGTTCGATCCCCACCACGTACCAATATGTTTTCGAATTTCGAATTTATATGTACGTTTATTCGACACTTTTACGGTGAAATCTGCACACTCCTGCTAAGAAATTCAAAGGTTGTGTGTGAAGTCGACCAACCCGCACTGGGGCAGCGTAGTCGACGTCGACTAAGGCCTAATCGCCCTAATTCAGGGTGACGTATATGAGCTGTTGATGGTTAAAGTAGGTACGAGTACTCTATCACATTGAAAGAAAATTTTGTTTTGCACCTTTGAGCTATTATTACTACGTATAGAGAAGACACCGCCCCATCTCAAGCGTTCCGTTCAACTGTGGCCAGCTGGCCACAGTTCACTCAGTTGCTTACTATTACTAGCTCTTAAGTGCTTCAGTCTTGTTTGTTTCAAAGCGAAAAAACGTGAAAAATCATCAAATATGCCCTCGTGTGTGTTATGTATGATGTTGCACTAATAATCCTAGTAATACGGCGAAGTGCAAAGGAACAACTTTCCATCGGTGAAAAACTAGATAATCATTTTTAAACTTAATTCGAGCAAAATATTTAGCGGACGCCATGTTGCGTCATTTGTCATAGATGAAACAATGTGACATTTGGGTGTGTAACAAGAGTAGATCATAATAATATCTTTTTACAGTGGAAAATGATAATCTTACACATTATTTAGTAATAAAATTAGTAGTAAATCAAGAAAGATGAAAAACAATTGTTTTTTTTTAATTGATCGTTTTCATTGATTGATTGTTTGTACAAGTAGATATTATTTATTTATTACGAGATATTTTGTAACATTGTATTACTTCAAGGTTTCCACGTCTGGGCCGTAAAGATAGGGAAAAATTGATAAAGTTCATCGAATATTGTTTGTTTCGCAAAGTAAATTCTGTACTTATAACTAAAATAAATATTATAATTAAATTTATTTGTCAGACATCTTTAAATGTTCCTTCCCAATGTCCAGCAGCGACATCATCTGCCTGTCTGTCGTCTGTCAAAAATAATTGTGCGTGTTAGGTGCTATTTTTTAGCGGGCTTTGCTAGGCGGTATCTAGATATGAGATAAATTTATGTAAACGATTACTATAGCGATAATTTATATTTTACGCCCTAGGTCGGTAATAAAAACCAGTACTGTCTTTACGGACCTCACAATGGCCGTGTAACTACTGCCTACGCGGGAATAGTAGTCATACAGGAGACAGGCCGGTATCCCGTCAATTTATGCTCTAGGATCGTAATTTACAAGTTAATGATCGTACATAATCAGCCTCGTACGGAGCTAAAACTATTAATAACCACCCACAGACATCCATCATAAAACTGAGGTTAAGGGACACGTTTCGTTTACTGAAACACGGTTCGTCTAATTACGCTTCAACTACGACGGTTTCGTCGACGGATTAGTGTAAAGCAGCGATTACGATTAGATCTAGTGACTAATTCAAATGGGCAAATTATGTACATTGCTGTGTTTGGGTCCCGCTTAATGCTGTAAATTAGTACTGCAACAGCAATCACCTGTAACTAGCATTCGATTTTAGTAAATTGTAATCGATGCCTAACATCTTCTGTAGAGAAGATTTTGAAATATATTTTTCTTAATAGAAATACTAATAAAATTACAAACCCTCTGTGGCTAAGTGGTCGGGATTTCGACGCGGCTTATACTATCTAGTCGTTACATGAACCAAGTCAGTGGCCTTTGGCGGCTCTATAACACTGACACCAGGATTTGTGAGGTCGGTTGTCGACCTTACAACCCACACAATGATGGTAATGAATAAAATTACTGCCAAGGACTACTTCAACTTACTTACTTTATTATGGTAGATTAACTGATTGAGAAATTTACTTATTTTCGTTGCTTATCGGTGAATCGTTACTGATGAAGAAAACTACCTAGATGAAATGTGTATTGAAATAACGTTATAAACCTGCATAAAACCGAGGTTGAATTCAAACCGCAAGCTAGCCCGATGCGTCGCTCGCCATACGGCACATATTTTTTATTTTTACCCCGACGACGACGACGTCCCTTCGTAGTTTTTTGTGCTGGCAGCACTGTCTTTTTGGCGCGCTCGCTCGGAATGGCGGGAAACCGGAGATGGAGACGATCGATAGGATGCTAACCGGATTGATAGCGATGTTGGTAGCTGTAATATTTATCTGGAAGTGCTATTTGCCAGTTCCTTCGGATTTGTTACCCTTCCATATCAAATCATACAGAAAACAGTTAAAAAGAGTCTTAGTTTTAAGTCCAAAATGAACTAGACGAAGAAAAGCGTTAAATGGTAGTAGCTTTTGTGAAGGTTTGGAGGCTATAAGTACGTACGTTTTGTATATATTAAATATCATCATCGTCATTTTTTTCAGCAATCAGAGTCCTGGTTTCACACTACAACTGTAACTCAAAAATCCAGGATATTAAATATTCTAGCTATCTTGTCAGTTGGTTAGAAAAGTCAACTAAGTCTAGAAGTAAAATATCGCTACTTTCTTAGAGACATTTATTGCCCTCCTTGCGAAGGCAGAAGTTACGACGACCGCGAAAAAAAATTGCCTTAAAACTATTTTATTGGCAACACTCCAGATCAGTAAACCGATACGGTGATCGACCCTCCTTCCCCGATATTAATTCATTCATTGCTGAGTTGAAAAACATCATATTTTTCCGATAAAGGCATATGTCGCTGCCAGAGTCGGTCGTAAATCTAACTATGCAAAGTACACTGCCCAAGTGGTATTATGTTCTTGGTTTACGACTGGTTCTCTTTCTAGGTAAATACCTACACTCCCGGTCCCGTCCGTAAATAATATTTATTCCCTGTATTTCAAGTACTGAGACTACCTTTAGCCTCACTTAATGGCTAGTTCGTTCTAAGTGGCTTTTGTTTTTAATTATGTTTACCTTAAGCCATTTTACCAATTTAAGCTAAGAATTTAAGCTTATACGATATTGAAAGTGCACACAAGGAAATGAAAAAGGGACTACAAATGAAAAACACAAAGCATTTTTATAATTTTCTATTATAAACAAAAATAAAAGAATTTGACATCTTCATCACAACACTAAAGAATAACAAAACACTGTGACAAAATAAACCTAAACAAAAGGCCCGCGAATCAAAAGGCAGTTCCGTTTATTGAGAAATTAGCAAAAAAAGTTTCTTTACACGCAGAATTCCTTTTCAACACCCGCGCCCGGAGTCGACTCCCGGCTGTAATGTTGTGTAAACATCCGACGACGCGAACGGAACGCATTCGCAAGATGCCATTTTGTATTTTTTTTCGGCGCGAAAAGATTTATGGCCAGTGACAAAGTAATTTCACGGGATGGCGATACGGCACGCGGAGTAGCTTTATGATGGAATTTGGCATGGGCTTTTAGCTCAAATTGTCCTTGAGTAAACATTTTACCTGCCAATTGTGATGAATCTCTTCCGCCATTCAAGCTGGGGTGATTGTCCACTCCAACAATTCAATTTCTGAGAAAATGGAGGATAACGTGTGTTGTGAAAGCTTTTAGCAATTAAAGCTTATGCATTACGTCAACTTATTTTCATTATTGTATACTTAAAAACATAATGTTATATGAATGTGACACAAAATGTTTACATTACAAAATAAAATTCTGAAAATCTTTTTTACACTTAACACTATTTGTTTTATCAGACCATCAATTTATCGCCTCCTATACGAGTACCATAAAATTAAACATTCACAGCCCACACGATGATATTCTACCCGCGCTGTTAAACTAATGTTAGGTGCTTACCTACTTCTTCCAAGTTTTATTGCGATTTTATACGCCTCAATGTTTCCATCGACGCAGAATTGTGCGGCCGTCGTCGTAAGTCGGTTGAATCTTAAGCGTTTGGGATAAGATGAGGCATTCTGGACGCGTAACATTGCCCGCGGCGAGGATCCTTCGCTGCGTGAGACGGAACGACGAGGATTTAGGATTAATATTCGCTGACGGGCTTGACTATGAATAAGGCAGATGATCGCAAAACCAAAGATAGGTAACCTTGCCTAAAATAAGGGTCACGCATTCAGGTTGCTTTTAGTTTTAGCGAACCGGTTCCAAGTTATGCAAGCCATTTTTTTTCTTTTATGTAAACAATTTTATCGCTGAAGATCTAGATCACTCATTAGTGATTAGCACCACAGTCGAGAGATTAACTGATTATTTCTTGCTTACTATATCCGATGAAAGATAAGAATAACGAGACTTAAGCAACTTCTAATTACAATGCAGAGAAGGATAGTTGTAGAAGAAGGCATCAGAAAGCCGGACACATTCATCAGAAAAACAGTTGTCAACGCTTATCCTGCACCATCCGCGCTGCATCGAGACTTCGTGGAAAAAATACTGACTGCAGTCACCTATTAGCAGTTGCAGCACAACTCCGATACCTCTGAACGCACGTGAGTGAAATATATCGCAACTAATGCCATCGTGAAAGATATCTCCTCCTATCAGTAATTAATATGTCTCTAGGAAGCCACAGTTCAGGGAAACGCTAAGAACTAATATTATCACGACAAATATCTCACGTCCGCGCCACTGACATTTCTTCGAAACTGTTCCTTTTTAGTTTTTGTCGCGACCCAACTGACATTTTTATCGGATCCCGTGTTTCTCATTTCAAACGCTTTCGACGATCCGGTTACATGACGCACCTGTAAGGTGAAAATGTAATATGAAGGATGCGAGCGTCTCAAGTGTTATAAACGGATGACATTATTTTCGAGGTAGAGTCGGGTAGAGCGGAGAGTGGAGGCTTTACGTTACAAGCTCATAAAAAATGTCTGCCTCGGTAACATATGGCGTAAAACATATAGATAAGTACTTACTTAATGTCAGGTGTTTGCTTATTTCCGTAGAGTCTACGCGCCGTAGACAAAGATTTGGTTTATAAACATACTTGTTTGTTAAGTCACTCTTGAAAAAGAAACGAAATTAAATGATTCGATCATCAGAGTACTCGTACAAAACACTTTAAAGTTTAAATAATGCTGGCCACTTAAGCAAACATTGTAGTGCGCTGGTGTCTCCATCAATCTGTCCTGTAATGAGGAGATGGGCTGATACTGGCAGGCGCCGACGCGAGGCGTGCCCGCTAACGAGCCGTGTCCTTCCCGCGCAAAGAAATATAAAATTTAAAAGTAAACACAAGTTCGCGCTCATTTAAAAATGGAACAGGTTAATATGATATCATGTTCTTTTATTTTTATAGCGGTAGCTAGAGAATGGTTCTATGTTACTAAGCCCAAAATATTTTACATTATTTTTTAATTAGTTCTGATCAAATTAAAGGCCATTATTTTAATCAACACAGTAGTAATACATTCAGTACTCATTTTGACAATTTTAAGAAAATTAAATCTTCCTAAATCGACATTGCTAATATTGCTATGCAGCTTATTATAAAACACTGATTCAAAATGCAGCTGCTGAATCAAGATATCGTCCCGATGAATGCATTTCGTTCCAATTACAGAATCGAGAGCTCACGAGTGCGCGCAATCAACTCAATCTGTCACGAACTGCAAAACACGACATGTTCGCTTTTCAAAATCAATGCTTATTTTCTTTTATTGTGAAATGGCTACCTGTACTTATTTCTTATCTGTCTGTCTATAGACGGGACTAACTTCCCGTTTTTGACAACCAACCAACCAACTTCTTCAAAGATAAGTGTCGCCAAGCGTAGGTGGTCCCTATCTCCGGCCAGTGGACTCCCTAAGTCAACATTTCTCGCTGAGCTTTTGTTGTCACACCATTGTCCAAGAAACAGACAGAAAAGACCTCCTCTGCGCTGGTTGAAACATCATCGAAGCAAACTATAAAACACCAAGAACATCCCGTTCGAATTTTAAATTAAAATAGCTCGTAAAACATGCCCATAAAGTTCGGTTTTCGCGAAGATTAGGGCGTGAGATATTTATTTTTACTGCATTAACATGTTGTGTCTGGGTGGCAAGCCTGATGGCGTCGTATAAAAAAATAATGTTCCCGTCACTCGAAACGCACGCCATTTAATTTTATGCAATCACTGACAAAAGTAATTCTGTTCGCATTATGAACACGCTCCCCGTTCCATATTTGAATTTACATCTTGATTTTAAAATGGAGTCTGCTCTGCCTACGCATTTACGCATATTTGTTTCGTTTTATTTATTTAACAGCTTTTTATGGTATTTTGTTACTTTTATCGGAGAGCGTTAAGTAAATAAAAATTATAATTTAATGCAATCTGTCGAACTCTTCCCACTTAAAACTGTTTCCGTATAGCAAGAGTTCTTCGGCGCCAATACTAATAAAATACTTAATAGTGCCTAGTGATTTATACTCGAAGAAGCGGAACTTGACGATAAACTTATTAATTTTCTACTTATTGTTTTTTTTTATATTTATTCAAAACGGAAACACTCGTTTTGAATAAATATAAATAAATAACTAGCGAATGAATGGAAATTATAAAACTAGTTTAACCCACGGTTTTAAATGGATTAATTTTGAATTTGATATTTATTTGAGTACTTACTTAGTTTAAAAATCATATCACCCTCATATGGATAAAAAATCTTTTAGCCTTTTCTTTTGCAAATAATTAAAGTATAGATAGTTAGTTATTATTGATAGTAATTGTTCAAAACCTAAGGCTATTTAGCGGCTGACATTTTCAAAACGAAGTCATTAATATTGAAAGAAAGAAAAAAGAAAGAAAGAAATAAGTAAAATTTATTTGTAGCTCAGAGAAACAAAAGACGATAGCGCGATGGGTAGCGTACATTACACAGGTGGGTGGTAGCCTACCGGTAGGTATTTTACAATGGCTTATTATATTCCGGGCTGACCTTCCTAAGGCGCACACAAATTTTAATGGCTCACTTAAAATACCTTAATCACTTTAAAAATATCTGTACTTAAGTATAAAGGAATCATTTTAAATCTAAACACTAATTAACAATTAATAAAGTAAACAATGCTTTACTTTAAAATCATAAGGATCAGCAGTTCTGAATTTTCAAAAGAATGTTCTGTATAATAAAATACACTAAGAATTTCCAATCGCATTAAAAATTACGGAATGTTAACAGAATAGCGGTGCTTGGAATACTTCCTCGCAAATACTGAAGGAAATTGTCCACGACGCATTGAACGTGTAAGGACCCGTGCGTGGTGCGCTGACAACCCTGACTTCAAACCGAATTTATACACTTGTCTTCTACCAAATTGTGCTGCTAACTACCGGCACTTAGTGGTCATTGCTGTTTCAGCACAAAGGTTGCTGCTGTCCCACGACCCAAACGCAGCAAAAGCAACAAAGAAAAGTTAAAAACAGAAGATGAATCCGTGCTTCGGAAGGCGAGTCCAGGCTTTTGTCTACGGGAATAGTCGAGTCGCCGTTGTGTAAATACGATTTTGAACCTAAAGGTGGTAAATTAACACCTCGATTTACAATCTTTTAAGCCAATACGCCACTTTGCCGGGCCGCAGCGTGCCGGGGCGGGCGGGTCGCATCGTAGCGCAAAATGCGTCCATAGCACATTGTGACGGGCCGGGTCGTGCCGGGACGCAGCGCATTGACGGATTTTACGCAAATATGGTACTAATAAACACGTGCGCGGGAGCACTACAATCCGCTTGCTATAGCACGCACACTGTGTCGGGGCGCAGCGGGGTGGGGCGGGCCGCATCGCACGCATGCGGATTATATAAAATACATGCGAGCGATTTGAGCGGATTTTTGCGCTGCGACCCGGCACGCTGCGGCCCGACTAATGACTAGAGATGGGCGGTGGGTTAAAACCCAAACCACCTGACCAGGTAAAAACCCGGTGATTTGGGTTTTAGCCCGGTTTTTATCCATAACAACCCATTTTTGTGGGTGTTTATTATAATAATTGATGATAAAATAAAAATAAAAACTTTATTGTATATCTTGATGAAAATACCCTGTTTATATGCAATATGCGCAACTTCAATAATGTGGAAAGCCCAAGGTAGCAGCCAATTGTTTTGTTTATGAGACAATTTCTATGAAACTTAGTTTAGAATTTGTTTGTATTTGTATATTCTAGCGTAAAGCATTTTACTAAGTTTAAGAAAACCTACATGCGTAAAAGATATTGATGTATATCAGCGCTCCAGCCGCTTGAATCACATCGACTCAAATAAGTTCAACCGAATAAACATTTTTAAAATAAAACAGTAGAAATCTGTAAAATGTCGCCATCTTTTAATGCTCAAGGTGCATGAAAGGAGCCTCCCCGAGCGACGTACCGCTACCGCTACTCGGTAGTACGTCTGGCGCATCCTGGGCAACAGTCCAGCGAATTCTATTTCTAGCTGACTGGCGAATCCTTTCCCCACGATGGCAAATCAAAATCAACCATACAGTCCAGTGTTAAAGCCCGCACTGTGTGTAGTCTCGATCAACATCGAGGGTTTCTCGAAAGACAAATCAGAACTCTTATCTGAACTCTGTCGCATGACACACTGCGATGTACTGTGTGTACAAGAAACCCATCGAGATGAAACACAATGCCGAGCACACGTAGCTGGACTCACTCTTATCTCTGAGACTTAACACCCGAAACACGGTAACGCAGTGTTTGTTACTCCCGGAGTAAGAGTAAAATCCTCTGAATGTTCGACCCAGAATGGCATCGAGGTGATTACCTTGGACCTCGACCACTGCTCTGTTACCTCTGTTTATAAGCCCCCCGGGACGCCTTTCCGGTTCTCCCCTCCCTCAAACTTTGACGATCAGCAACGGGTGAAAATTGTAATCGGTGATTTTAACAGTCATAATCCACTCTGAGGCTACAATGACCTTGACGACTGTGGTCGCTTGACCATGAGATTCAGCCCATGTCGAGACATGGGCTGAATCTAACAATTTGACTCTTGTTCATGACCCAAAACAACCGGCTTCCTTTAATAGTGGCCGATGGAAGAGGAGATACAACCCAGATCTAATCTTCACCAGTTCAGACATAAGTTCTCAGTGCGTTAAGACCGTATGCCCACCTATTCCTCGCACTCAACATAGGCCCATTATGTGCGAGATTAGCCCAGTCGTCCGTCCTCTACAGGTCCCCCTTAAACGCCGATTTAATTACTCCAAGGCAAATTGGGAGCAGTACGCAAAGTCAGTCGACGACGCCCTCTTGAATGTACCACCATCCCCTCGAGAATATGATCAGTTTGCTGACATAGTCTCTGAGGTGTCTCATCACTGTATCCCCAGAGGATGCCGTACCTCCTACATCCCAGGATTATCGAAGGAGTCGGGGGAACTGTTGATGCGATACGAGACTTTGTACTGCGGTGATCCCTTTTCCGAGGAGACTACACGAGTCGGGGAAGAGTTACTGTCGCGGATTGATGAAAGTCGGCGGGACAGGTGGATTGATACTGTAACCAACATCAACATGACGCATAATAGTAAAAGGGCATGGAAAACAAGGGCATGGTGACATCATCACCGCCATTAAATCCCTTAAGTGCGGGAAAGCCTCCGGAGTTGACAACATCTCTGTGGAGCAAATTAAACACCTTGGCCCCGTCGCAGTATCATGGCTGCTACAAATGTTCAACAAGTGTCTGGAATCTACCCTAATACCAAGACTCTGGAGAAAATCGAAGGTCACAGCTATACCAAAGCCAGGAAAACCAGCAGATGACCCCAAAAATTTTCGGCCCATTTCACTCCTGTGCCATACTTATAAATTATTTGAGCGGTTGCTGCTGGTACGCCTCACTAGCTTTATTGACCCGAAATTGATATACCAACGACCAGCCGTCCAGTCCAAATACCTCCCGCTTTGTGTATGCTGATGATCTTGCTCTCACTTCTCAAGCGACCAGTTTCGAAGAGGTTGAGGCGGTAGCTGACGGTAGCTCTCAAGAACCTGAGTTGCTACTACGCAGAGAATTCCCTTAAGCCCAATCCGTCTAAAACTGAGTCATGCGTATTTCACCTTCGCAATGCACAGGCGGGTCGAAAGCTCAAAATCACGTGGCGTGGGGTGCCTATTTCCCACAGTAACTCCCCCAAATACCTCGGCGTGCTGTTGGATAGGTCTCTTACCTTCCGAAAGAACTGTGAGAGTGTGAAAAGGAAGGTGCATGCTCGAAACAATCTAGTGCGGCGCCTTACCACCACTAAATGGGGAGCCACACCACAAGTTCTGCGGACTACTGGTTTGGCGCTTGCCTTTTCAGCTGGCGAATTTGCATGCCCAGTATGGGACCGCTCTGCTCATGCCAAGCTAGTGGACACAGCCTTAAACGAAACTTGCCGGATCATTACTGGTTGCCTGAAACCGACGCCGGTTAAGTTGCTGTTTCCATTAGCTGGCATAGCGCCTCCAGATGTCCGCAGAGCAGTTGCAAGCTCCCTTGATAGGCGTAAAATGGACGACGACATTCGGCACCCACTGGGTGGCTATAAACCAGTGCCACAACGGCTGAAAAGCCGAAAAAGTTTTATAAAGTGCGTCGAACCACTGACCAACGACCCGCCACAAGCAAAATGCAACCTCTGGCGCCGCGGAGTCTCCCTTCCTAGCCCCTTTGTCACGCCATCTGAGAATCTCCCACCCGGACATCAGTTGTCGTGGCCGATCTGGAAGTCTTTAAATAGACTTCGGACTCAGATCGGCCGGAGTAAAGATAACATGTCTAGGTGGGGATTTTCCGATAATACTGACATAAACTGTGTGTGCGGAGAAGCAGACGATGGCCCACCTGACATCATGTCTTGCGTGCCCTGCCACCTGCACGCAGCAAGATTTGATGGACGCCACACATTCCGCCGTCCAAGTGGCCACATTCTAGGCTACAACATTATAAAATTCGACTTGCCATCGACTCGCTAAGAAGAAGAATGCTCAAGTTCTAACGGGATGATCAAAAGAAGTTGTAATTACAGTTAGCTAGCACTACACTCACTCATACCTACACTGCATGCAAACGTGGCAAGTACAAAGGTAGGAGCTAGCGAGCACGGGCAACAAAAGTCACGGTGACAGTATACTAAATGATGGAAGCTGCCTGATATTACGATTGGCCTAGGACATGTTATAACACTGTGTTGAGTTTAATCGAAGTTGACCCAATAAACGAAAAAGTTTGCTGCCATCTCGGATATTGATATTTTAAACATAATTGGTACTGTTGTTTCTCTCGTTTCTAAACATAGTACCCTAAACCATGGTTCATGACTTACGAACAATAATTTTATCGCCATCTTTTTTTTATGTTTCTTGTTCAAATACCGAGATTTGCCCTTAAAAACAATATTTTCTGCAGATTTTGTGCTTTACGCCGTTTTATCCATTGCTTTGTTGGTATCTTGCTAAAATAGATGTTCTAAGCCCCTTCATTTACTGGCAAATAAGTGAAAAAATGTCACATATAATGTGCATACGCAAAATCTAATGATATATGGATACCTATATAAATTTTGTTATAAAAATAATAAACACCCGAATTTTCACCCAGTGGGTGGGAATAAATGGGTGTTTATCGGGTAAAAACCCAGCGGTAGGTTTAAACCCGGTGGTTTGCCCATCTCTACTAATGACTAATGTGCGCGTACCTTAACACCGACTACAAAATCACGAGATCTAGTTGGCGGTCACCAATCCTTGATTTAGTCAGACGAGAGGAATGAATACGGTACTACTACCTATGTGATTTAATAAAAATGCTGCACTTTTCGATAACGACATAAATTATGCAGCTTTTTATAGAATAGCGAACTGGACAGGATATGTAAAATGAATAATTCATTAGGCAATTTAAATTTGTATCTATTAGTGGCTATAAATTCACTTGTTTATAGCTCGTCTGATGTTGCAACCCGTGGCTTATGGGAGAAGACGTCGACTGTACAATTTAATTTTAAAATATGCAATTTCTATTTTCGGCAAACATTTTGAACAAACTAAAAAACTGGCCATGTGTAATAATATTCTTTCTTTCTTTTTAAGTTTGTACCTATGTAGTTATCATTTTTTTTTATTTATTTTTAGAGACACACAACAAAATACAATTTTACAAGATATTCTTACTTACAAATGTCTTTTTTTTTCTATGTCTGAATTCCTTGTTTCGTTTTACTTTAAAACTTGCCCAAGTTGCTACGGAACGAAATACATAATAACGGTATTTGTTTGTTATGTTAATTTTTAGGGTTCCGTGGCCAAAAAGGAACCCTTATGGTTTCGCTATGTCCGTCTGTCTGTCCGTCCGCGGCTTAGCTCAGAGACTCTTAGTACTAGAAAGCTGACCATCATCATCAAACACCATCATTTCATTTCATAAAAATCATGAGTGGTAGAGTCACGTCATGATGTGATCAAACTCCAAGTGCAAGAGAGACGCTCTTTTTACACAACCTCTTTTGCTTCCCACTGCTGGACAGGCCATTCTTTCGCCAACCACCACGACGGGCAAAAACCATAGAAATCTTACAATTCCGAATCGTAGTCCATCGCTTGCTACCAGGCTCCCAGCACTCAGCAGGCAGTAGACGCGCGCTGTTCAAACTCAACGTAGCTCCAGCTACTGTTTGTTTGCGCAGTGTCCGACTGTGTGCGCGCGGTCGCCGGTTCGGTGCCCGGCAGACATCAACTGATTAAACAAATATGCACCTGCTTGTGGAAACTGTAGCTTGACTTTGGTGACGATACAAGAAAATGTGTAGTTCATTTGTTGGTTACTTTATTATTAGTTTAATTTACAATGCTCTTTTTCATTCGAGGCTTTTTCTCATCACACTGTTATTATAAATCACACTGATGTTATAATGTGAAAATATGTTTGGATGTTTATTCCGCCTTCACGCTTAAATTAGTCAATGGATTTAAATGAAATTTGGAATGGAGATAGTTTGTAACTTGGATTAAACATACATACATATACAACATTGGATTTTTACGGTAAAAAGTCTTATTCCCACGGGAAAATCTTTCACGGCGCGAGCGTGGTCGCAGGCGGAAAGCTAGTAAGAAATATTATTAGACCCTGGACTACGTTTTAGACAACTCCGTTAATTTGTAGATTTACTCAAACTCAAAATAAAGAATTAAAAAACTTATAAGCTGTAGTAAATAAAACCAGAGTCGTTTATTGCGATCTAAAATTATGCGTGCGTCCTTTTAATGTGTTAAACAGTTCATAATATCCTATGTCTCATGTCCCTTTTATCATTTACGAGGCAAAAAAGACAAATTCACTTTTCGTTTACAGCGAAATCTGCGGCAATGGCCTCGATTCGCGATGTCACGCTCTAATCCTTAATTCAAGTTAGTCCGTCCTTTTTACCTTTTAAAGATTGAAAAGGGACAGGAGATGGCCATCCTAATATTAGAGCTGTCAAACATCGAATTTGAACCTTATGGCCGTGTCGATTGCACAATTTTAGAGAGCACTTAAAACATGCGACTTAAAAATCTCTTAAACTGAACTTAAGCTATGCCCTAATTTTAGGTTATCATTCGTTCAAATGAATATCATTCGTTCATCACCTCTCTTTCATTGGTCATAAAAACGAAAAGGATAACTGGATTTTAAAATGAGAATTAGAGCATGACATCCCGAATCGAGGCCAATGCACTCGTATTCCTACTAAGGTAAAACAAACATGTCGGTCGCCACTTGCTAGCTATTATTTAACCAGACCTCGATATTTATTCACAATTCTGTATATCATGCGATCCCAAGGCCTCGAAACCTCAAACCCGTGGTTTGGATTAAGAATTATATCGACACCATTACTTAGAATTCGTCTATCGTTCGATGGTCGCACCATTGAATAGTAAACTAATGTTTAACCGATATGCTACCTACTGTTAAAGCGCACAATCCGTAAATAATAGTTCAATAGTAAAAAAAAAAACAGTTTTACTGAGTTTTGCTTGTAGCATTACTTCATTTTTTATATATTTTTCCTGAGAGAATAAGATTGTCCGCTGCTGTATAAAGATTCTATGTCACCCTTTGGTCCATAAACTTAAAAAAAAAAACACGTGCAAAATAACACGTCGATCAATGGATCGGCTAATGAGCTGCAGCGTGAAAGTTAAGACAAGCAAAGAAATACACTTTGTACTAAAGCTTACTATAAGTTAGATGATTATTTAAATGACAAAGAGGTTTGGTGTTCGGATGGTCCAGCACGGCACAGGAAACATTAACAATATGTGTATTGACTATCGTAAGTAAACAATATTTTATTTAAAAAAAGAAAAGTACATTAGATACGAGTCCTGTGGAGTTTCTTCTGGCCGTTCTTCTCCACAGAAGGCGTACATTGTAGTGAACGTGCCAACCATTCTTTTGTCCTCCTAGCTTTGACGTCGAAAAATGATTTTGTTAAATCTTACTTCGAATAAAGACATTTTCTATCTTTTTTATACAAAGTTTTGTTGCTCTAAGTATTCCTCTATTTATGTTGGTGATTTCTCGGTAATTAACTGTATTTTTGTATATTTTACATACAACATGGTAATTAGGCAAATAAAAAAATTAAACCTCTCAAGTGGTACTTCTGTCTTTTTTTAATTACCAAAAAAATTTACTTACGTGTTGTACTCATTAAGGGACCCATCTACCACGCTAGCCCTGCGCGGATGAGTCGATGTAAAAAAGCATCCAATGAAAACACACGTCCGCTCATGACGAATAAATTCGTACTATTAGTTATTACTTCACAGATAGCAGAAAATACAGCATGTTTGGTGACAGTATTCAAAGAGGTTTTTTCGATGACCATCACGTTATCCTTAAAATCCTCCTCCATTTACCATCCTCGTAAAATCGTCAAAGTAATAAATCGTTTTGTTTAAAATTCGCAACACGCAAAATCGATTCGCTGCCAAACGATCATTTATTTAGTCACTACTCACTATTAATAAACTGTATAAAAAGAAAACAATGGATTGTAAAAGATTCACGGAATAATAATGAAGTGACGCACTATATTTGAGTTAACATTTTATTTTGAGTTCTTAGATTAAATAAGCTTGATTAAAAATCCTTTTTAAACAAGCTTTTAAAGCCGTGGAGTGGAATATCCTTGTTAAGACAAATCCAATGAGCTCAAACACGACTAGGTTGTGTTGTGTATTAGAGGAGTACCTATGGCCACCTTCCGTCTCCATCATCAGACCAGCTCCATGGTACCATAATATTGCATTGTCATCGCGGTTACATAAGTGTACCAAATTTCAGCAAAATCCAATGGCAGCAAGTGCTTCAAAATTGAGTTGCAAGATTTCGCCCGAACATACCCACAAACCCACATACATACATACAGTGCAAGCTAAATAAAAGCTTGTAATAAATGAATCACGCCAATTTTTTTTTCGGATAGGTTTTGTCTCATGCTTGCTATCTCGGTCTTTCGTATGTCGCCAGACACGATTCACAAAAGTCTAGTGCATAATGTTTTAGTATTTTTCGTAAGAGCCAATGAGAAGACGAAACCAAAAGAGAACATGACTACGCTTGCTACGAGACTACGCTTTCTTCGGCTACGGCGTAGCAAGTGTCTACGATAATTTATCATACATAAGTGATAGTTTAATTATGTTTAGGCAATTATTTAATATATAGCATGAAATATCTGACGTTAAGGGTTCATTTAGTTATAAATAAGCATTAAATTGTAGTACCTACGAGGAGGGATCAAAAAGTAGTGAGAACAACATACTCCTTGGTAAGAAAAAAAAATACTGGCAGGCATAGCTCAGATACATATTTGTAATATTAATAAAGAAAAAAATCTTCGATTCTCATTTGTTTGCTTAGCGTCGGAACGTGTTCTCGAAAATGGAAAAAAACGAAGTGCGAGCCGTTATTAAATACCTCTGTTTAAAAAAGTTAACAACTCAAGAGATTCATTGCGATTTGGAAGCAACATTAGGAGAGTCTGCTCCGCCGTATTCTACTGTCGCAAGGTGGGCTTCTCAATTTCGAGTAGGGAGAACGAGCACGGAAGACGAACATCGTTGCGGCCGTCCATCGACGTCAGTCACCCAAGAAAATGTTGCGAAAGTCGAGAAAATTGTATTGAGCGATCGAAGAGTTACCATCCGATACTTAATTCAAGAAACGGGCATTTCATATGGAAGTATTCAATCCATATTGAAACAATCTTTGAATATGAGAAAAGTTTCCGCATGATGGGTGCCGAGAATGTTAACCGACAGTCAGAAACAAAATCGACTTGACATTTCGAAGATATTGTTGGACAAGTTTCAAGAAGATTCTGAGAACTTTTTGTCTCGTTTCGTAACAATGGACGAAACATGGGTCCATCATTTTGATCCTGAGACAAAACAGCAATCTTCGCAATGGAAACGGCCGTCATCACTGACCCCGAAGAAGTTTCGTGCCGTGGCATCGGCTGGCAAGGTTATGGCCTCAAAATTTTGGGACTCAGAAGGGATATTGTTGATTGATTACCTGGAGCGTGGAACCACTATTACAGGCCAATATTATGCAGTTTTAATTCCCAAGTTGAGGAATGCCATCAAAGAGAAAAGGAGAGGGAAACTTCGAAGAGGCGTGCTGTTTCATCACGACAACGCACCCGCGCACAGGTCGGCAGTTGCGATGGCTGCCATTCAGCAAGCTGGCTTTGAATTGGTTGACCACCCCCCTTATTCACCAGATCTGGCGCCTGGCGATTTTTATCTGTTCGCCAAATTGAAAGAATACTTAAGAGGAAACAGGTACGAAGACGATAACGAGGTGATGAATGCCGTGGAGAGCTTTTTGCAGGACCAAGACAAAACTTTTTTTTTAAAGGTATTGAAACCTTGGAAAAGCGCTGGACTCGGTGTGTAAAGAGACCCGGAGACTATGTAGAAAAATAAATTATTAAGTTATCAATAGTCATTATATTCTATTTCATTCTCACTACTTTTTGATCCCTCCTCGTAGTAGTATGTTGTTATGATAATAGGTTTAAATATTGTAAAGAATCTTGTTCTTTGTATCGCACAGTACTTAACATCAGATTGTACAATATTGTAAATTGTTATTCTACGAAATGGGGACAGTGTGTCATCGCTCCATTAAAACTTTGGACTCCTCAAAGTTCCATTGGAAAGCTTTGAGCTCACAAAATCCTTAATTGCTCCGAGCACTCGGGTAATTAAAGAACCGATCGTTTGCGATTGGTCGTCGCACCTGGGGGCATCGATAATTGTCTAATCGTGCGCCGATTGGCTAACGAGCCGCGAAGTAAGGGTTAGCGCTCATGAATTCACCCGGCACCTGATCGTCGCGCCACGCGGGCCCTCGACCTGCTGCCCGACTGGCTCTCCTGGAGGACGTCAGTCAATGTCCAAAAGTCAAGGGCGATGCTCATTGGACTTAGTCGACCTCCAAAAAAAGTCCAGCTGATGGGACAGTCCGTCAACTGGGTCACCTCCAGTGAAACATATAGGAGTGACTTTAGACAGAAACCTCTCGATGCAGAGACACATTTCCAATGAGGTGGGGCAAGTTAAGTCTGCTAGAGCGAAGCTGCGTCCAGTCCTCTTTCCCCTGCCTGCGCACGAAGCGAGGGATCTACAAGACGTACATCCGAACGGGGCTCTGGTCCAGAACCGACCAAGAGACGTCTTAGAGCCCAAAAATACCTCAGCCTTCAAATGACCACCGGTGCCCCACGCCTCATGCGCAACTCCACCGTCTGGCCGGACCCTGACCACGAGAATCTGGAGGCTGTAATTGCTTGCCTTGGAGCCACTTTTATGGAGCGGACCAGTTCTGGTTCAAATATATTCGCGGAATTGTCTCACTAGATAGATAGCCGTCCAACGGTTACAAAGTTGAAGGTTCTCCCCAGGGAGCTTCTACTGGCAGGAAGTGCCGAGAAGGAGAGCCCCGCATCGCTGAACTACAATCTAAGTTGTTGAAGTTTTAGCAACAGGGTTATAGACTGCTGCTAAATGGTGAGCGAGCGATGTTCCGCGCTGGCAGCGTGGCAAAGTGGGTTCGCGAGGATCTAGGGAAAGTAAAGTCATAGCTTAGTTCAAGGTTCGAGATCGAGTGAGTGTCTGTTATAAGCCCTCGTTTATCTCCAGCCAGGGTGAAGGCTGTAAATCAGTGTTGCCCTATTTTGGACAAATTTCGCTAAGCCTGGGCCCTTTGCATTATTGCACTACACTTGTGGACGTTTTTTTTTCTGTAGTTTATAAGTATGTAGATTTAAGTTTATTGCCCATTTTTTTGTGTCTGTGTTTGTGCAATTAATGCAATAAAGCTTTTTATCTATCTATCTATGTCATTGATTTTTTATTCTTATTTTTTATTTTTCTATTTAATTATTTTAGTTTCACTGTATTATAACCGAGAGGGAGACCTGGAGCCCTAAAATACAGGCCATGGCTTAGTTTAGGCTCCAGATGCCCCACAATCTTGCAAAAATTTTATTTGTGCAGTAGTTAAGTTACTCTTTGTTTGTTTGTGGAGTGAAATAAGCACAATTTTATTTTATTGTTATTTATTATCTAATTTTAGTAAATTTTGAATGAAACAACAATATTTTGAGGAAAAGATATTTGTAGGTACCCCTACAAGTTCCAGCGTTGCTGGTCGGGGGCCGCGATGATAGGTGTGCGACAACCCGGCGTGGCCGGCCATTGGCGGATTCGCGCCCTGGGAATATACTCGTGATTGCTATTGGAAGAAATTGTGCGTAAAGGTCTTCGCAGACGAAGAGGAATAACGATCTGTGATCTAATCCAATCCTAATCCTAAATAAGGCTGATTTGAGTTACATGATATAAAAATTACATTAACAATCCAAACTTAGGCTTCATAAGACTGCTAATCGAGATATATGTATCCTCAAAAGTCGTATAAACGGCTACTAACTCTAGAAGGGTAGGCAGAGACCTATTTCTTCCATTTGTTACAATCCAGACACGCTTCTTTAGAATAGAATATAATAGAATACTTTATTGCACACTGAAAAAAAAACAGTTTAGATAAAAGTGTACAGAAGAAGAAAAATTACCGTAGTAAAATAGTAGTCTTTATTACTACGGTAGCAATTTCTTCCAGTCAACCATCCCAACTGTTTAGCTTCATCCACATTTATCAAATAAAATAAATAAAATAGAAATATAGCAATGTCTTCCAGGCAACCTTGCCAACTGTTTAGCTTCATCCACATTTAATTTTATCAATCTCTTCACGCATGTTCCTCAAATTATATGACGTGACTTTTTTAAGAAAATTCTCGATTCAAACGCGAAATGCCCGCCAAAAACCAATCGCTAAATAACCCAAATAGTCTGTAAAACATTATCGTCCCTCTCAGAACAACTCCGCTCTCTGAATAAACTCGGGCGCAGTAATGTGAACGCTAAATGAAAATAACGCAGAGCGCCCAATAAGGCGCGTTCGTAACGTCTTAATTACGGTATAAATTATCACCGGCCCATTACGCTGGTGTTGCCAGCAGGTACGATTTGTCACGGTGGCGGTGTTGCCAGATTTGGGAATTGGGCTTGTTTTATGGCAAGTGGAAAAATGAAATTGTGGCGACTACTGACTCTCTCGGATTAATTAAGCAACAGATCAAGGACGGATGAGTTACCACTGTGAACCAGAAAGTTTTCCGTGCTTCGGACGGCATATTCAGCTGTTAGTTAAAGTATCATAGAAAGTGCTCATTAAGCGAAGACTTAGTGAAATAGCATTTTAAAGACAAAATTAATTCTTACCTTACATCTTCATAACATTTTATGTCGGAGGATGTTCACTGCTAAACAAAGGCTTGCCCCAAGGATCCTCACGACCAGTCCAGATGCTTCCCTAATCCTTTACCAGATCGTTTCACCCAATATAAACAAAATACTAAAGACTTCTGTATTTAGCTTTATATATGAATATTAAAACAGTCTGGCAACACCGAACATAGGTCCCGGTTGCCGGCGGGAATCGAACGGTTGCAGATTGGCACCGGGCCTGCCGCACCTGATTAAAACCGGTCGTACATCATAGCAGCTTTTGTAGGTGATTAGGGACCTGAAATTTAAACTAGCCTTTCAGGCGAGAGCGAGATGGGAGAACTGCTTTCCTGCTTTGATGGCTGAAATAGAGTATGATTTATGTTTCAGAGTAAAGGTAGTTCATACCGCCGCCGCCGTGGCCTTGTTGTTGTAAGTTTGTCTGTCGCATGGAAAGTTTTGAGCCAAAGAGTAATTTACGCTAGTCCTACAGACAGGAATAATCTGAAACATAGGCGTAATCGCGGACGAACAACCTGTGATTAGTTGTAAATTGTAGAATTTTCAGGCAAGGAAAATTTGAAAATGTGCCCCAGAAAATAAGGAAATTGGGGAAAAACTAAAGTGCTATTTTCTATGGGATTTTTTCACCTGATTGTCCGAAAAGAAAGATGATTCCGGCCGTTGGTCCCGGCTACTATCTAGGCGTTACATGAGCCAAGTCAGTGGCCTTTGACGGCTCTATAACACTGACATCAGGGTTTGTGAGGTCGGTTGTCGACCTTACAACCCACACGATGATGATGATGATATGGGATTTTTGTAAGAACTTAAAATAAGACATTCTGGGGTCAGATAATCAGGCAACAGCTTTGCAAAATACATATTATTATAGTTCTCTATGGCGCTATACATAACATAGTCCGATTGGTTGGATTGGACTGATAAATTAGTAGGTATAACTATATAGTATATCTACTTAGTGGGTATATAGCGACTAGCTATTGGATTTTTATAGCATCCTCAATAGCTTCGCGGCAGAAGCACGTCCATAGCAATTTGCAAATATATGTCTAACGGATATTCCTAGCATAGATTATGCGAACTATCGCCAAGAATATCAAACAGGTATCATTGTCATAACTAAGTTTTATTTTACGATGGAATTATGCGTTATTATGGTTATATTAATGGATTCGTTTGAATACTAACATAATAATCTTTGCCTGCCTGCTAAGTCGTAAAAATATAGGCTTTATTTTTAAACTTTTCTCTACATACTCGTATAGTCATGAACAAGGCTCAAACACGATGTTTCCGTCACTTGAGCCTACATCGGTCTGTTTGTCTGTTTAGGTCGCAAATGCAACAGAAGTGCAACAGCTATGGCCAAATTAGTTAGTCAACTTTTAGGAAAGTGTTTCTTTGTTTTCTCGTTGCACATAGAGACAAATAATCCATCTTTTTTTTTTCTTTAAATACAGAATAGCCTTTTCTGTAACATTATAAGTGTACGTGTACAGTTGGTGGAACACTGGGATGGTCAAATTAAATGAGCTATTGTTTGAGGAGAGACAACCGCACATACACTGATAAATAGCTATAGGAGCTATATCCCCAACAATGGTATCTTTACTTCAAATGACTTGGATCCCGAGTAAATGTTTATTTATGTCAATAAGAAAAGGCCTATTTAGATACTTCTATGTCTAATATGCTAAAAGTAGCTAAGGTGTCTGATCTTCCTCGCTATCGAGTAGCAATTAGATATAAGCTTGTGACAATCTGAAGACGTCACCAGGTCCAATCGTGATGCGATCTCCATCGCCACTAAACATGCCACGTTATTGGATAGAGGTGTGATGTTAACGATTCGTGCGCATTTTAATTGAAGACTGGGCTGCCACCTGTCGGCTCAGTGACTTGTCATGTGACTTTATTGGTTAATATCATGTTACCAGAAAATGTGTATGTTTTCATTTGTATTATTTTCCTTCATCGTGTGGGTTGTATTTAGCTATCGACACACTAATATTTGTTCTGTATTCGCAGTATTCCTAACTTGTAGTACGAACAAATTTTAAATTCATAATTCAAATATCTACCCGGCCACGAATCAAACCCAGAACCTTCGGCGGCGTAAACACTACCAGCTGGGCTGGTCAGAAAAAGTTTGTCTAAATTCACAATCGTTTTTTATGTTCTCAATAAGCATTTAACAAACAGAGTCTTAGTGGCATAATTGAAGATTCCAAGGAGATGCAAGTTCAAGCACTGTCCACGCCGAAATAGGGGATCGGACTACTTTTTTTTATTTTATAAATCCACACTTCTTAGTTTCTGCTATCGAACACTAAAAGAATTTTTGATCTATCTTTAAAATTGACCGAGTTATAAAGGTTTGAAATTCAAGATTAAACAGAGAGGCACATATATACCCACTTATGACGTCATTTGTTAGTAACGCCATAATTATAATCTCCATACAAAAAAACGTTTTTGAAAGAGACGTGCATATTGAATCTTTAAAAAATCACTGTAAATTAGTTTTTCAACCAATTCTGTTTTTTTCTTCGCGAATCGTCTGTTACTAATATAATCTATATTTTATAATTCATAAAATATGGTGAACAGTCCGATCCCCTATTATCAGTGAGTTCTAGTAATAATAGTTCAATGGAAACAATCATCTTTTTTAAGTTACCGGGTTTATTTTTGTCAACCATACAATAAATGCGCGGGCGTCGACCTCCGGTGATAAATTCGAATCGTTAGTACTTACTAATAGATTGCATGTTTCGATCAGTACATTTACATTCGTTTTTATTGCCAGATAGAGGAGAAGCAACAGATCTAAACATACAGACACGGTTGTTAATATTAACGGTCTTACATAAAAGGAAGCGACCGAGATTATTATAATTTACAACTTGAGGTCAACACATTAAATAATTTGGTCTAATTTTACTATAATAAGCTGCGTAACATCTCTTCGTTCCAAATACGAGTATCTTGCCAGTGATAGTATTTCCACCTAGAGACGACGTAATGTCACAGAATAGATAATAGGCCTCATTAGAAGGTCAAGGTCATCAAAAGGCCAACGGAGAACGCCAAGGTTGGAACTCTACGGGATCAAATAGGGGATCTGGTCGCGGTTCGTGCGTCGTCATTTTTTGTAAACAAGCAAGTTGGTAGCGTTTCGTGCGTTTTCAAAATTGCAATAAAAAGTCAAAGTCAAAATTATTTATTTCTATAGGATGTTATTACATCACTTAGATCCGTCATTACATTTTTTTGGGCGAGTTCACTAACACAATGGCGGAATCTGTGGAGAAGAGCTCTAAAAAGCACGCTGAAATCCCCAAGAAAACCAAAGCTACGAGTACCAACGTCTTAACCCGAAGAATGACCGGAAGACAGTGTAGGCAGACCCTACCTAGAAAACCGACATTTTGGTAAAGGTCGCGAGAAGCAGCAAATCCGGTCTTTGTAAGAGATCTTTGTGAGTAGTTTTTGCCCTGCTGCGAACCTCGTGTAGCTGAGATCTGCATAACGAAGGCTTCAATATGCCAGCAAACAGGTGCTAATAAAGCTTGTCCTCTCCATCTCCATTCTATCGTGAAATTTCATTTGTCTGAAACGTTGTAACTGTCATAACGTTCGTTATATTGTAACGTTGTAACCACCAAGGATCCAAGAGCAAACGATATAAAATTGGTTTTCATACAAAACTGGTCGGCCAGCTGATCAATTTGAGATGAAATTATTTTCATCTGGCAACTTACATAGAATTGTTAAAATCTATCAATGCCAATGAAATAGCCATAACACCTATAAATAAACCCATAACAACACGAAAAAGATACGCTTAAAATAACAAAAACACATCGATTTGATACCGATATCGATATCGAGTCGGGTGAGTGAGTATCGATTACCACTATCGGCCATCTCGGGCCTCCTGCTGAGCTGTCCACCCGATAAACTTGTCACAAAAAATATCTTCTACCTACCATATCGCACAGAAGTGTAAGAATATACACCGTGTTCCCAGGCATATACATTAACTTTGCAGAGCGTTTCTATGGCTTCTACTAAACATATTTTACAATGGAACTTATTCTTAAAAACGCTTCGATTTAAAGTTATACGAAAGAAAATATGTAGAAGAAACTTTAGCTCTACTATGCAAGTTTGTTTATTATTATTATTATCATCCGGTTTATTATCAGATTTTTAAGAACCCGTTCAGGAAACGTGGGTTCAAACCCTACCTACTAACACTTTTTCGCAAACGCTTTTTTTTTTTTGTGTAAAATAGGTTCGCGTTTGACCACAGTCTCACCTGATGGAAGGTGATGACGAAGTCGAAGATGATACACGCTCACCCAAAAGATGCCTATTCACTCTTGCCTTGAATACACCAAGATTATAAGACTCCGGAAACACAGACGCCGGAAGAGCATTCCACTCTCGTGCTGTACGCACCAAAAAAGACGACGCGACGCAAAACGTTTAGTGCGGACTACGGGAAATTCAACCACGTGAGGGTGGAAACGTCCCCGGCGCCGCGTGCTCCGGGGGCAGAAGGTGGATGGCGGGATAAGATCGTGAAGTGCCTGGGCACACTCTCCATGATACACCTTTTACGGTCAAGAAATACATCGTTAGGAAACCTGTAATGAATTTGCAAATTATGAAAAATGGCGGAACATAACTTTAAAAACTACCACCAGAGAAGCTTTGTGTTATGTGGTTTTAAATACTTTGAATAAGCTGTTGATGAATCAGTTTTCTAGAGTCGACACAGATGGACTGTTTGCAATCTAGCTGCATTAGCCAAACGGAGTGCGCAAAATAAAATCAATTCAAGACTAAAAATTACTACAACACGCATAATTAACTATCACATAACATATAATTAAAAAGAAAACGATTAAGCCCAGCGAGAAGCCAAGGCCCTGCGCCGACGCACGTAACTCGACCGGCAGCTGTAGGTGTCAGGAATGCGCGCGCGTCGTGTCGGCTATGTTAACAAGTGGGCGGCTGATTTATTTAAATTACGAATCCTGACTGGACACGGTCGGAAACTAGGCGCCACAGGTTTTGCATGTAAATCCATACTGGCATATTTTAATATTTATTACCCATAATAGTTAAATTGATAGATTATGTGCGAAAATCTATCGGTCTATCTGTTTCGCTTTCACGACTAATATATTGAACTTTTTACTAACATAACATGTAATGATGGACATAGCAAACAATGTACAATCGCAAAGAATGCGAACAACCAGTTCTTAAAAAAGTAATGCAACTCCCTCGCTTAGATGAATGAATGAATTAATGAAATACATATTATATGAGATTAAAGCGCTCTGCTGACGATCGTCGGGGTTCTGGCATTACAGATGTTAATCATCCATTTTGTATGAAAACTAAGAATAGAATAGATAATAGAATATACTTTATTGCACACAAGGAACATACAGAATAATACAGTTCAAACAACAATGCAAAGATGGGCGGCCTTATTGCTAAATTTGCAATTTCTTCCAGGCAACCTTGAGGTACAGAAAATACGCAACGAATACTGCGTTACTATATAACTAAGACGGCTCTTGTATCGTTTTTTTTCAAATGTAATTGTATTTTTGTTATTTTTTATGTACAATAAATAGTTAAATAATAAAATAAACAAATAAGATGATTCCGTGCTTCGGAAATCGGAAGTTATCGGAACGGAAGGAACGAGCAGAATACTAACTTATTTAATTTTAAGAAATCACTTTTAAGACATCAAAGGTAGATCATAAACCAATAAACTCGTACATTGTAACATGCTTTATGTTAGGGTTCATGAAAAAATAATGCGGAAAAATCTCTTAGAAAACGATAGGGTAATAATAGGCAAGTAAAAAGCGAAGGGTACCTCGCAAAAAGATCAAAGCGAACGGTATGGCGGGCCTTTGAGCCACGTGCCCCGTATGACGTCATTGGCCCCCGTAACGAGCCTATGATGGCGCATCCTTCAATATTTGGGTGACCTTTTTTTACTACTCTTTCTTCGAAGATAAAAGGCTCTGCGCAATGGTGTAGCGGGTGCAACTGCCTCCCGTCCGTGTTGTGGTTCGAATCCTATCACCAATGCGTTTTCAAATTTCGAAATTATTTGTATTATTCGATGTTCTTAAATGGTGAAGGGTAACCTGCACAAGCCTGGCGAATAAATTAAAAGGTTGTATTGTAAGAGATGTCAACCAATCTGCATTTTGATTATTTTGCATTTAGACTCGAGCCCTTCGGTGGAAGGACACAATACCTATTAGAATAGCTAATGACAACCCTAAAAATAAATAACCATAAAATGACAAGCTGCGGATACCGTCAGCCACAAAGCACCCTTGGGCTAGATTGAGAGACACGCATTGCCACTGAACATTGCGACATCCACACGTTTAGGCCATGTAAGGGTGACAGTGGCTTCTATTTGGATTAGTTCAATACGGCTCTAAAAACCTCAGAGGAAATAAAAGACGATCGCTTCGCTCGCGTCAGAAATCTTTGCTAAAAACCGAGAAAGAATGAATGAAGTGACGAGACGTTACGACGACAGAGGATGTAAGTGACAGGTCTCCACAAAATTATATGAAGCCTTAGGCCATGATTCTGAACTATACTCCACAGCAATGTCTTTCGTCAAGGTTTTGAACTAGTCGTTTCCGAAAAATACATAGAATGCAATGCGATAACTAGTGTTGTGTAACTTTTTGTTCTACATTTAAACGGTCTACAGATTTTAAGTTGAAGGCTACATGCGTAAAACGAACATGACTATGTCGTGAGTGCCCTATTTTGGGCGGGGTCTTACTCAACTCTGCGGCTTAGAGCGCTTTGCCCTGCGTATTCAATTTTCGTGTCGCGGTTAAATTGCCAATAATATTTTACACTTAGTTTGCCACATGGTAAGTCAAGTAAAGTTATATCTTGGGTATGGACTTTTGGGCATACAAATTACTTTGCAATATACAGGGTGTAAATTAATTAGCGCACAATATTTTAACGGAGGAACCTACCCATGAAACTGAATAATTTTCCCCAAGGAACATAGGCTGTAACATGAAAAAAAAACTAATTAGCTGATCACATCACCGCGCCTGTCTATTCTACTTTAGTCATTATTTCTGTGCGCGCTCGCTACCCCTTTACGTGTGTACACACTTACTACTACATGAACGCGCGCGGGGCGACACAAAGGACGGAGTCAAGATTACGCGCAGAAATGGTAAAATTTTCTGATTGATAGACATGTCGTGTTTTTTCTGATCATTTTTTTTTTTTTCATATTTCAGCCTACGTTCCTTGGGGAAAATTATTCAGTTTATTTTATTTGCAGATGACATCACTATTATAATATCAACCAAAAGGTCCCTAGATTTGACATATCACGAATTAGAAATTAACAAAGTTTTAAAAATGACAACTACATGGCTTAATAAGAATAATTTAAATGTTAATATTAAGAAAACTAATTATATGAATTTTAACAATCTAGATATATCGGTTAGACTTGATAATAATACAATAATACAAAAGACAGAATGTGCTACATTCCTAGGCATCAAAATTGACAAGTTTTTAACCTGGAAAGAGCATGTAACTTATATTTGTAACAAAATAAATAGATTTTCTTATGCACTTTATAAATTAACCAAAGTTGCAAATAAGGATGCAGCTATAACCACATACTTTGCATACATAGAATCAGTCCTTCGTTACGGTATTGTTATTTGGGGAGGTGGCTCTGATGTCAATAAAGCATTTATCGCTCAAAAAAAGTGTATAAGAGCAATAGTGGGGGCAGCACCTGATTCTTCATGTAAACCCTTATTTACTATGCTTAAGATTCTTCCCCTTCCTTGCATTTATATACTGGAATTAGCTGTATTTACAAAACAAAATATATCGCTCTTTACTAGGACCCAAGATTTGACATCTAGAAATGTAAGAAACAAAGATGCGTTAGTGTTTGATGTTGTACCAAAAAGTGCTAGATTCAGGAAAAATTGTTATGCAATGTGCAAAGCTATTTATAATAAAATACCACAGGTTTTTAAACATAACACGGTAAAAAGATTTAAGAAAATAGTTAAAGAATGGCTGCAAAAACATAATTTTTATTCAGTAAAAGAATTTCTGGAGCATCAGAACAAGATATGTGGACATTGTAAAGAGTTTTTAGAATAAGTTTTAAAATATTGTTTGCATGCTTTAATATTTAGGCTAGGTATGTGACACTTAAACAACTATTTGTAACATCTACAACCATATCTTTAGCAAATAAAAAGTTTGAGTTTGAGTTGAGTTTGAGTGAAATTGTCCAACCCACACTGGGCTAGTGTGGTCGACTGAGGCTAATTTAAGATAGGCTCGAGCCCTTTCAGTGGGGACGTATATGAGCTGTTAATGGAGTTACAGGTCTCCACAAAATTATAAGGTACACTTAGCCCATAATTCTGAAGTTCTGAACCATATTCATAATTACTCAGTAATTTGTCTCCTGGCATACATCCATAGAAGTAAAACTATTGCTACGGACGAAATTTAAATGCCAAAGTTTTACTTGTACTTACACTAACAAAATGTGCGTTGATCTATGGAGAAAAGCGGCCAAAGATAGTTCACAAGGATAACATCTTATTTTCAGTACCTGGTGAGTGGTAGGGGCCGCACTCACGAGTATTCAGTTACCCTCACATGATACTGCGCTTTTTATTCTCCACGTCTAGCGAGGCGAGGCTTCGTTGCGGTTCAACAGTCGGTAACATAGTTTTTTCTTAAAGTATCGTTTACAGGCAGACGTAGTATAAATTAATGTTCAGTTTGATCGGCTTGTTATTAAGTTAGTATTTTTAAATACCTCTTTTATTTGGAGCAGTGATTTACACCTTTAGATCTAGTGACTAAATGAAATGAAATGAATGAATTTATTTGCATAGATTTTTGGCAAGTACAAGGTTTTAGATAAAAGTTTATGTTCAGCAAAAACCTGCCCGCAGGGCGAACGAATATTACATATACAAAAATATAGAAACACAATATTTTGTTAATTAAAATAGAGCACACTAAAGAATCAAATGTAAATGTCAAAAAATAATGTCGGTAATTAAAATATATTAATCAAATTAAATGTCATTTAAGTTAGATCCATTACAAAATGTTATACAAATAATTAAACTAATTCAAATAACATTCCTGCGATAATTTAAAACTGCAACAGCAATGACCAATTGTTAGCATCCGATATTTAGGATAGTGTAATCCATCGGTGCTTTAGTCATTGAAATTCCTGTAAACTCGACCAATCCAGCGCCCTTTGAATAATAATAATTTGGCCGTACCAAAGGGTAGGCTCGACCCCTTGATGGGGACGTAGCGATATATGAGCTAATGATGATGATATTATGATGCGTACGGTAGGCCTCTACACACCAGTCAAATCGATAAGTTAGTCAGTAGGAGAGAGAGTCCTAGAAATGGCAGAGCTCTATTATTTTGCTAAGTTATTTTAAATAACTGGCCAAGCACGTGTCGGACCACGCAAAGTGTAGGGTTCCGTAGTTGCCTAACAAAAGAATAGCTAAAGAGAAACTTAAAAATAAACGTACCTATAACCTATTATATAGGTAGTACCTATATTTAATTTTATCTACAATATTATGTATAGGTGTTGCAGAGGTCGTAATAATCTCTTGCTTAATCGCCCGTTGGAAAAATACCAGGCGACGACGCATAATATTCCATGCATTATTATTATACACCGTGATTCATTCAAGACAACAGTAACTTTTATAAAGAACATCTTAATCCCTTTGGGACTTAGCATGAAGAGCTGTAGAATAGTGTGCGTACTAAGATACCACCTTACCACCGGATTAGGCAGGTACCCTCGTCTTTAAACAAAGCGGGGATTAAACTGTCCAGAAATTGGGTGCATTGTGGGCGTGGGACGCTGGTGGAGTAAAGGATATCTTCGTCTTTCAAAGTAGGATTTATTTATGGACTTTCCCCAGGCTCGAGTTCACTGGAATATTAATTAGTGGTTCTGTGAGCTGTTAGACCTCGAGATTATTATTTTTTTCGGAATCGCTGTTCTTTTTTTATTTTATATCGAAAAACTGATTCGAGAAACAAAAATCTATATAATTTATCGAACCAGCTTAATAAATTTCATGAGAATCAGTCGAGAAATCTGTCCTGTAGAGGAGAACAGCCGAAAGATATCCATAAAAACTAATAAAGGCATTTGACAGCTTGAAAATTGTGACAACCGGGCTAGCCTCGGGCTACTCGAGATAAGTGACAACCAGGCTAGCCTCGAGTTGCTCGAGATAAGTGACAACCGGGCTAGCCTCGAGTTGCTCGAGATAAGTGACAACCAGGCTAGCCTCGAGTTGCTGGAGATAAGTGACAACCGGGCTAGCCTCGTGCTGCTCGAGATAAGTGACAACCTGGCTAGCCTCGAGTTGCTGGAGATAAGTGACAACCGGGCTAGCCTCGAGTTGCTGAAGATAAGTGACAACCGGGCTAGCCTCGGGCTACTCGAGATAAGTGACAACCAGGCTAGCCTCGAGTTGCTCGAGATAAGTGACAACCGGGCTAGCCTCGAGTTGCTCGAGATAAGTGAGAACCTGGCTAGCCTCGAGTTGCTCGAGATAAGTGACAACCGGGCTAGCCTCGAGTTGCTCGAGATAAGTGACAACCAGGCTAGCCTCGAGTTGCTGGAGATAAGTGACAACCGGGCTAGCCTCGTGCTGCTCGAGATAAGTGACAACCTGGCTAGCCTCGAGTTGCTGGAGATAAGTGACAACCGGGCTAGCCTCGAGTTGCTGGAGATAAGTGACAACCGGGCTAGCCTCGTGCTGCTCGAGATAAGTGACAACCTGGCAAGCCTCGAGTTGCTGGAGATAAGTGACAACCAGGCTAGCCTCGAGTTGCTGGAGATAAGTGACAACCGGGCTAGCCTCGAGTTGCTCGAGATAAGTGACAACCTGGCTAGCCTCGAGTTGCTGGAGATAAGTGACAACCGGGCTAGCCTCGAGTTGCTCGAGATAAGTGACAACCGGGCTAGCCTCGGGCTACTCGAGATAAGTGACAACCAGGCTAGACTCGAGTTGCTCGAGATAAGTGACAACCGGGCTAGCCTCGAGTTGCTCGAGATAAGTGACAACCTGGCTAGCCTCGAGTTGCTGGAGATAAGTGACAACCGGGCTAGCCTCGAGTTGCTCGAGATAAGTGACAACCGGGCTAGCCTCGAGTTGCTCGAGATAAGTGACAAGCGGGCTAGCCTTGAGTTGCTCGAGATAAGTGACAACCGGGCTAGCCTCGTGCTGCTCGAGATAAGTGACAACCGGGCTAGCCTTGGGCTGCTCGAGATAAGTGACAACCGAGCTAGCCTCAGGCTGCTCGAGATAAGTGACAACCGGGGGGCTAGCCTCAAGCTGCTCGAGATAAGTGACAACCAGGCTAGCCTCGGGCTGCTCGAAATAAGTGACAACCGGGATAGCCTCGGGCTGCTCGAGATAAGTGACAACCGGGCTAGCCTCGGGCTGCTCGAAATAAGTGACAACCGGGCTAGCCTCGGGCTGCTCGAGATAAGTGACAACTGGGCTAGCCTCGGGCTGCTCGAAATAAGTGACAACCGGGCTAGCCTCGGGCTGCTCGAGATAAGTGACAACCGGGCTAGCCTCGGGCTGCTCGAAATAAGTGACAACCGGGCTAGCTTCAGGCTGCTCGAAATAAGTGACAACCGGGCTAGCCTCGGGCTGCTCGAAATAAGTGACAACCGGGCTAGCCTCGGGCTGCTCGAGATAAGTGACAACTGGGCTAGCCTCGGGCTGCTCGAGATAAGTGACAACCGGGCTAGCCTCGAGTTGCTCGAGATAAGTGACAACCGGGCTAGCCTCGAGTTGCTCGAGATAAGTGACAAGCGGGCTAGCCTTGAGTTGCTCGAGATAAGTGACAACCGGGCTAGCCTCGTGCTGCTCGAGATAAGTGACAACCGGGCTAGCCTCGGGCTGCTCGAGATAAGTGACAACCGAGCTAGCCTCAGGCTGCTCGAGATAAGTGACAACCGGGGGGCTAGCCTCAAGCTGCTCGAGATAAGTGACAACCAGGCTAGCCTCGGGCTGCTCGAAATAAGTGACAACCGGGATAGCCTCGGGCTGCTCGAGATAAGTGACAACCGGGCTAGCCTCGGGCTGCTCGAAATAAGTGACAACCGGGCTAGCCTCGGGCTGCTCGAGATAAGTGACAACTGGGCTAGCCTCGGGCTGCTCGAAATAAGTGACAACCGGGCTAGCCTCGGGCTGCTCGAGATAAGTGACAACCGGGCTAGCCTCGGGCTGCTCGAAATAAGTGACAACCGGGCTAGCTTCAGGCTGCTCGAAATAAGTGACAACCGGGCTAGCCTCGGGCTGCTCGAAATAAGTGACAACCGGGCTAGCCTCGGGCTGCTCGAGATAAGTGACAACTGGGCTAGCCTCGGGCTGCTCGAGATAAGTGACAACCGGGCTAGCCTCGGGCTGCTCGAGATAAGTGACACTACAAAAAGAAAGAAAGCTAAATACACCCCAGACTCATAAAATATCCTAAGATCAAACAAAGCCGGTGACTTCAATTTTGTTCATGACGATCTGTCTGTTGGCTGTGATGATGATAGATGACACATCAGTCCTAATCCCTAACAATAATGCAGCGCATTTTACGCTACCAGGGGTCCTTTAAACGAAGCTACAAGTTACAAATTACAAGCACAGTTTGATGTACATTGCGTAGACAATAAGATAAAACGATAAGTGCTTACAGTTTAGGCGAATTGGCTACGCAATGTATATCAAATTGTAACTTGTTACTAGTAAAATGTTGCTTCGTGAAACAGGGCCCAGATGATATTTAACTCCCAATACTAACATTCGATATTAATAAACGCCGAAGGGTGGTTACTGCAAGACTTCGTGCAAGCCAAGCGCCTTTATTTCCTAGTAGCAAGGGTGATATTTGTATAGCAATTTCTACTTATTTACAGTTCACTATACCGTAAATATTGGCCTCGATTCTCGCAGCAACGGTCAACAGGCTAGACTAGAGACACAGCTAAGAGTCTAGAGTGAAAATTAAGTTCTAGTTGACTTTTAAAGCCTGTCTATATTCTTTAAAATAATCTACGCACGAAAGCAGTTTTAATTGCGATGAAAAACGAACAAGCGTAAATTACTTTCCAAACTAAATACTTTTTTAATGATCATTCTCAATCAGAAAATCATTCGTTTGTCTTCACTCCAATGGGGGATTCTCCGACAGCCAATTAAAAAAAAAATTGTTCATAAAACTTTGGTAGATGGCGTTGACGATTCGTGGATCCGAAGAAATCCGGCAAGTCACCCAGGGCCATAAAAGGATTTAATAAAGAATCCATGAAGTACACCTGGCGCCATCTATCGTCTTAATTAGAACCAATTTTATTTTTTAAAGAGCTGTCAGAAAATCCCTCATTCATTTAGGAGAAGAAGGAAAAATTAATTTTAGATGAAGTCCGTCACTGCCACAATAACCAGAATTGCTGCCACTGAACACAAAAGACCTTAAAATAATTCAATATTAACACCATACGGTGCACCCCGGGGCTTACAGAGCCTTTGTGTGCACGTTATTTGTTAGAAACGAATGACCCAGCAGAATTTACTCGGGCGCCAAAAATAATTCGCTCACATCTTTGCATTTATTTTGGAGGGATTTTCTGTGACAATTTGACAAGTCGTGTCAGCGTCTGTGACATGTACGCAGATGACGATCTTGCTCTTTATAGTCTCACAGTTCGTTTTGTTTTCTCTGGATTTTCTGAACCTGTTGTAAACTTATATACTTACTTGACTCAATATTTTCATTGTTTATTTATTATTTAGCAGTCATGTACCAATAACCGAATTCAGAATCATTTTGAGTCACAAAACGACATCATCTCGACTTGCGCGTCTATAACCATTGCTATCAACTTTGTTACTCGTAGATTCATTTTAAAATATAAGAGAGGGTAGTGTCAATTTTTTTTTTCTTGTAACTGAAACTTCTGTGCATACTTATAGTTAACTCAAGTTTATTATCATCTTCTTGAGAAATGTTTATGATGAAATGGCCTTGTACAGAATAAGTACTTAATTATCCATTATAGTACTCTGTGATTATCCCTTAATTTCTACACTTTTCACGACCGCACCGCCTAAAGACTTTTCAAATCTTAAAGCTCCTTCATTTATAAAAACAAACGAATTACTATAGTTCAACTTGTTTTTTTATTGTTATCTTTCATCGTCCGTCGTTATTAAAACATTTTTGTGTCCTCAGTCGCATATTTTTACGAGATAAGCGATATCTCGGGTAGCGGGTCAAGAAATAATGCACATAGCGTAGTCCTTATCAAGTCGACCCGACCTTGGGTTATATCGCCAGTTTCTTAAAAAAACATCAGTAAGCTGTATGAATCTTGTGATAAATACAAGTCGTTTAATTTTGAAACCAGACATTTTTTAATACACTCTAACACGCGCTCTTTATTTTTTGGGGTTCCGTAGTAAAAAAGGGAACCCTTATAGTTTCGCCATGTCCGTCTGTCTGTCCGTCCGCGGCTTAGCTCAGAAACTCTTATTTATTTAACCATTTATTGTACACAATAAACAAGAAAATGCCAATAACACAAAAGAAAAACGACACAACAACTCTTAGTACTAGAAGGACATATCAATCATGCCAACGAAGCTAAAGAATAAAAACGACACAACAACAACTCTTAGTACTAGAAGGACATATCAATCATGCCAACGAAGCTAAAGAATAAAAACGACACAACAACAACTCTTAGTACTAGAAGGACATATCAATCATGCCAACGAAGCTAAAGAATAAAAACGACACAACAACAACTCTTAGTACTAGAAGGACATATCAATCATGCCAACGAAGCTAAAGAATAAAAACGACACAACAACTCTTAGTACTAGAAGGACATATCAATCATGCCAACGAAGCTAAAGAATAAAAACGACACAACAACAACTCTTAGTACTAGAAGGACATATCAATCATGCCAACGAAGCTAAAGAATAAAAACGACACAACAACAACTCTTAGTACTAGAAGGAAGGACATATCAATCATGCCAACGAAGCTAAAGAATAAAAACGACACAACAACAACTCTTAGTACTAGAAGGACATATCAATCATGCCAACGAAGCTAAAGAATAAAATATTAAAAAAAAAATTACAGTGCCTCTGGTACCCGTGAAGTGGGGGTTATTTTTTTTATTCACGATTACCTTATAGTGTGAGGTATCGTTGGATAGGTTTTTTTAAAATAATGGGGGTTTGCTAAAACTATTTTTTGATGCTAGAAATATTAGTATAGAAATATTTCGTTTTAAAGTGTTTATTTTTGTTAGTCAAGTTTCCCCCCCCCCCCTACCAGCGAAACCGTTGTATTTGGAAATGTGAAAAAATTCAGTAGTAGTGTATATGATGAATTTAAAAGGAAAACTATCAACATCAAGACGTAGGCTTTACAGGTTATCGTCGAATATTAGACCAACTTATAAAATGTACTTGTACAAGTAAGAAATTTGGTACTACAACTATCATAGAAAAATATTTTGATGAATGTTAACTGTCTTAAACAGGTACATAAGTAGTATTGGAAGACTACGGAACCCTACACTTTGCGTGGCCCGACACGTGCTTGGCCGGTTATTTTATTATCTTTGACTGTTTGTGTTTGGCCGTATATTTTCCATTGTTTACTTAGAACGAAAGACGATATCTTAAAACCAATAATGATAAAGATTAGGACTCGATCCCATAAAACCTCAACTTTTTCGATATGATTTAAACAGATGTACCTAATCTATTAGTTTTTAAAAAAATCTGTGAGAGAAACGATAAAGAAAAAATATAGCTACAAATAGACGTGATTGCACTGTCGTGTTTACTAATTACTTACTGGTTTCTATTTCTTAGAAATAAAATGTAGAGCAACTATGAAAACACATCAAACTAGACTTAAATATTATACAGCATTTTTAAAATCATATAATACTTATTAGTTCAGCTTAGTCGAGCTTTAGAAGTATCAAAACCGATGACAAATGCTGAATGACGAAATTAACTACATATTTGATTTTGCTGGTAAGTCGCAGTCGCAGTAGCTCCAACTCGCCGTTTACTCAGGTGAAGCACAATGAACCTGCGTTTTACAGCCCAGTAGGCACTGCAGCCGACGACGTTGTTTTGTTTTCTTTGTCAACACGTCCAAGCGCCTGGTCGCGGCCACCTGTCCATTGTGCGCTGGACTGCGCGCTCTGTATGTGCATAATGCATGTAGCGCGCATTCTCACCGCACTATAGCCGCGAACTGTGGCCGCAATCGTACTCTCGCGCACTTCTTTTCTCCTGGTACTTCGATCTAGGAGTTTGTCTAGTATTTGACTAGTTTTATTTTGTTTCAAAGCTGTTTGTTGAAAAACAATTATGTCACCTATTTTCCTATCCGAATTAAACTTCAAGCAATTAAATGGTTGTTAAATCCATACGTTTATTTTTAATTACCTATTTACCTTATTATCGTACCAGATATGTACACTGTACAGTTTTAATTCAACAGTAATAAACATGATAAAAGTTGTAGGCTACTAACTCATTATCATTATAGTCAATTAGTAAGTCGATACAGCGTTTTAATGACCGTCATACTACCTACTTATCGTATTTATCATATCATACCATATAAAACTGATTGTAACAGACAAACTATTAAAAACTTGGGTAAGTTGCCTTTTTAACGAATTCCAAGATCTTGATTTCTGTAATTCTAGACGTTTACGTCGTCGTTTACGGATAGGTATTTTCAAAGTAATAAGTGTAGAATTTCGTATACTAAAAATATTGGAAATAGACCGCCCTAAACAATTAATTAAGATTTAAAAACCATAGATAAATTAACTTGCTGTCTATATTCTTTGCTTAAACCAAATCAGTGGTTATTTATGATTTATTGTAAAATCAATCTAAAATATAGTATGAGACGATCTTAGTATAGTGGCGTGAGGGCATAATTCGCCAGTTGTCTTATTTTCCATTAAAGTTTGAAATTTAACAAAAATAAACTAATTTGTGTAGTTCAGTCAACTACCTACGTCAACTACCTACTCTATTTCAGTTCATTTCACTATAAAGGAGCGTCGCAGTGTGTGTGGGTGTAGAGTGCTTCTATGAATTTTATTTGCACTTGTTGAACTTGCCGGGTGCTCTGCCGTGCGCATTGATCTCGTATGCAAACGTTACCGCGACGTCTTCTGAGAACTGAATAAAAAAAACATCGCAATTTTTCTTTTTTATCTTCGCAAATAAATATGAATTATTAGTGGCAGCGACTGCCATGTTTTCTTATATAATTCTTACCTACAATATAAAGGTAATCGTAATGTGTAACTTCTTGTCTATTGATTTGTCTGATCTTAAAAAGCTAAAAGCATAGCAACAAAATCTGTCTAGATTTGATTTCGAAAATAAACCTAATAAATAACACACATATTATTACATGGTATTACCATGATTTCACCCGACCCGGTAGATATGTGTGTTATTAAATTAACAACCTCGAAAACCTAAAAGTGATTAAAATAAACCTGGTTTAAAAATGTTGCTTTGCCATACAAAAAGCTCTCTACTACAGAATAAGGGCTACTTAACAATTTCCTACGTGCTTCCTAAGATGAGCTTTGAATACATTATTAACTACTTACTCTGTGTGAAACTTTTTAAGCTAAAAATGTTTAGCAAGAAACTTTATAAGCCCGTATGGTGAAATGTGGTGAAAGACACCCATATTCTTAACCGCGCGTGAGGTTGAGGAGGTTCAAAGTTTTTCCAATGTTTTTGCTGATGACCTAGTTTCGCATGGATAAGATACAATACAAAATACAGCACAATTCCTATCAGCATAAAAAATTAAATCAACATTTAAAACAAGTTTTTAAGCAACAAAAAAGTGTAGTTTACTCATAATTTGTCGTTGTTTCGTGATGAGTTTTTATTATTTCACTTCATGTTTTTAAAAGGAAACTAGTCAAATAATTATTAAGAATAATATACATGAAATCTCTGACATAATTATTCTTACTTTGGCAAAAGCACGTAAAATTGTTGGTCCGAAAGTTAGTCAAGTCAAGACGTTATGCGCCACATATGAAAAGACAAAACGCTCCGACATGACATACAAATATCCTGATGCTTTTTGCTTTGCACATCCGGATAGAAAGATAACCGGACAGGTGAAGTAGCAACTTAGCAACGTTTGACCGACATGTCGAGGCTACAACAACTGACAGACGGAAGCCCCTCGACCTGCAATGCTATAAACTTGGTTTAATGTCCCTCAGCGTCATTCCACGACACTAAACAGGTGTTTGAATTTCGAATGCTGTAGACTAACGACATTTTATGAATGCGACATTATGTTGAAACTTGGCAGCTACTTTCCTATAGAAAGGGTCTTTACAAACGAACTGCGCAGCAAAAAACAGTTTGGGTCCAAAAAAATAAAAAATAAAAAAGAAATTAAAAATGAAAATACATATAGTTGACATAACTGAGCGTCGTCGGTGGGTGTAGTGGTTTGGGCCGCGGTCCGTGGGGCCGCTGCTGCCTTTAATCCCACGGACCAAGTACTTTAATCCTGAAGGCGCCGCCGCCGCCGCCCCACCTCACTAATGTGATTTCAACTTTCTAATTCATAATTCCACGTGAGGAAAACTGCACACTCTTGCGAAGAAATTCAAAGTCGATCAAGTCATGTCGACAACTAGCCGACACCTTTATTGGTACGTGTATTTGCTGACAACAAAAATTTTCATAGCACTTGTTATGGTCTATCTATTGGCTGTATGTAATTCAAGGTAACTAAACTTATGAGCTAAACGACAGTGTTTTTAAACTTCTTCAAATTTTGCGTTAAAATAGCAATCCACAAGCCTACTACTTACTGTCTTAACCGATATGTTATCAGCTGTCTCTCCAGTCATTGCACTTAATTGATTCAGTCGGCCGAACTATAAATCTCGCTATCTCACCATTGTTCACTACGGGCCATTCGTCATGCGCGCGCGGCTTGTTTACGATCTATAGCTTCATCGATTATATTGACTTCTGGATCGTAGGAAATTATTTGAGAAATAAATAGGAAATTATATTTCAATATTTTTGTCCATTACGTACGTCCCCTGTCCCCACCGAGGGACTCCAGCCTAGCCTACCCTGAAAAGGAATACCTACCTAGGAATACCTTAGTAGTGGCTCGAACTTTTGAATTTCTTTTGACTTCACAAAAATTCGAAATTCTAAAACCAATAGGTTCGTGGTGGGATTCGAACCGGTGGCTTTTCGTGGGCCATGGCCACGACACCAACGGCCGATCACATACACCATCGATGCCTTTATTATAGTGAACAGATTTTTGGGGAATTTGCCTTCTAAGTATTCTCAAAATTATTCTACCTTCTATCCCAAACTACCTAATAATAAAATTAAATAGGTAGTTACGTAGCATATAAAATAAAAACATTCCGGGTCAACTCAGCCCACAACCACTCAGCCCGCGGGCTCAGTTGACCACAAAATATATTAAAAAAAAAACAGAAAGCTAACTATAATAAAAATTAATTTTAAAAATGTAGAGAACGAAAAGAAGACCTGTGAAGCTGCTCTCACAGACTGAAGGTAGGAAATGAGAGAAATAATCCGAAGACATCAAAGGAAAGGAAATTTCTTTGAAAACTTGCAATTTAATTCCATTCCACCTGATGGAGAATGTAAATTACGAACTATTAAAAGTTTCCTTCGCGAAGTAAACGAACGAACGAAAACGATTTGAACATTCAAAGCAATGGAACGAATTCACACCAGCCAGCTACATTTGAATCGGATTAGCCTAGCTTTCGCGCTTTTTTTATATTTTATTTTCTTTGAAGCAAAGCAAAGGCTGAGCGAGTTTCGTCCACCGATCGCCTCGCAGATAGCGCCGCCGCCGCCCGCCCAAGCCCTCCCTCACACAAACTTTAATCGATTTACGCCGTGATTACAGCCCCCAACCCGATAATTAAATCGAATTCTCACATTTTATTCGCCTCTCCAATTTTTATAAAATTGGACATTTCCCGAGAAAATGCAATGTACACACTAATTTCCGCGCCCCGTACTCCGCCGTGATCGTGTAAATACACGGAAATTTAAAATTCGAACGTTGATTCACGAAAATTGATTCCGGGCCCAGACATCGGAAGGAAAGCGAAATGCGGGAAAGAAATATTGGAACGTTTTCCTAATTTATAAAGAGGCGAGCGAGAGAATTCGGCCCTGCAATTATTTTTTTCATCGAGGAAAAAGCTCCGAGTCTGATAGCTTGGGGAAAAATTGGCAGCTGAAAAATGCGTGTGGCGCCATCTAGTTGTGGGCGAAGAGGCGTCGCGTGACGAACCGCCCCTTCCCCGCCCACCGCGCCGCACCGCTCCCCTCCTTTCCTTCATTCACTCGATCACGTTCAGTTCCTCTCCGCGCGTCGCGGTAACTCGACTTGTGTCTATCGCGTCTCGTTTCGCGTAATTCGCCGGTATCATTGTTTCCAACATTCGCTCAGCTGATCTGTGACTGACTGAACTTCGGCATCAAAATACGGCGGACTCCTACCTCAATCAACCAGTGATTTGTGTGTGACTTTAAAAGGAAAACAAACCGTCTCAAGTCCAAAATACGCGTCTCGCCAAGTACCGTTTCCCGGTGTGTGACTGACTGATCGATACTTTAAATGATAACAAGGATTCAATTATGTGTTTGAAGACAAGATAATAGTTTTATGTACTGTGCGACAGTGATAGCGTTCCGTTTTGGGCTGGCTGACGACACGGTAAGTTATCAAATCGGGTATTGATTCAATGTCGCATTTACGCGCCGCTATATCAGGTGGCTGTGATAAGCCAGGATTTGTTATGGAGCGATAAGTAGTTGGTAATGAGATAATTTGGAATTAGTCCTGTTATCACAGTGCACGTGTTGTGACGCCAAAAAATATCGATGAATGCAATTCAAATTAAAACAGACCGAAAGCAAAGATGTTTACATTGATGGCAGTACGAATTTATTTACTATGGAAAAAATAAGCAGATAACGTATGTATTAAATTAAACTAATGCGTCGCCTTCAGTAACACCTAACATACCTACCCACTTAGCTATTCATTATTTAATCACTTTGTAGGTAAATAGACACTTACAAAACATTACCTGTTTATTAGACTAGGTATGTTAGCTACCTATTCGTACATAACAAATGCGACAGTACAACGCCCCCGATAGACATCTGCTCGCAGTCACAGACTACTGTAAGCCACCTATAGCCCCCATCGGCTACCTATAGCTCCTATAAAGCTCATCGCGACTACCTGAAGCTCCTAGTAGCTACCTACAGGCGCTGCCGATGCACTTTCTCATTTGCAAGTCGAAAATAGCTCGAACGCCGACACCGGCCTGAGTCACGGGTTTATTTACGAGCCGAGTGAACTTTCCTCGCACAGGGCCGGGGTTAGGGAAGATGGATTAGAGCCCCAAAGACTAAGGTCGTTTTGACGCCCCTTTCGTTTGGACAATTGTCATTTATTTACAATTTGCACGAGAGAGATTGCTGCTTGAACGGAGATGGATTTGTGTGGAATATTGATTGGCGCCCCTTCGTCGTCGTCGTCTCGTTGATAATTTTAAAATTCAGAAAATCAATATGAAAAAAAAACAATATATTTGTTAGAGGTTTTAATAAAATCTAGATATCTATTGTATCTAATTAATAATATAAAATACTTGTTCTAATAGGTTAAACTGATTAAACTTCTCATCATGAAATTAAAGTTATAATAAAAAATTAA
This sequence comes from Carpatolechia fugitivella, assembly GCA_951230895.1. Classification (NCBI taxonomy): domain Eukaryota; kingdom Metazoa; phylum Arthropoda; class Insecta; order Lepidoptera; family Gelechiidae; genus Carpatolechia; species Carpatolechia fugitivella. The sequence goes on from OX579658.1 coordinate 642,305, forward strand.
CTACCAATTAAACAAGATTCGTTAAAAATTAACTAACGTCTAATATAAGTATAGTATAAATGCCTACCTATTTTGATATATTATACATGATTATAAAATTAAATGAAGATACATTATTAAAGCCAAGACAACGTTATACAGATTTCATAGGTTTTGATGCAACATAAAAAATAAGAGTACATAATTAATTACTTACCTATCTTATGCTTACCTGTGATTATTTCAGGTACATTTTTTTAGATGTTAGAAAATTAAACTTTTCACTGCAAAATATCGCACCTAGCTAAACATAGGTAGGTCATTGCGCCCGTTTCTACTGAGCACCGAACGTTTCTCCAAAGTATAGGAATAAAGGTATTCGGTCGTAGCAGGGCCGGCCATGTGCCATACTTTATTGTTACGAGGGCTGCCAGACGTAGCGTGCGATAAATAAATATTAGCGTAACTAGTTAATTGAGCTTCTTTTCTCAAATTACACATTTTAGTTTATATGATGAAAATAAGTGAAACATTAAATTATACCTACTATGTAAAATATGCCGCAAATTTTACTAAATTACCAATTGTTACTTAAAAAGTATCTTATTGTTTGTTTTAGTCAGTATTAGTTATCGCGTACATTAATATAAGGAGACATCCCATAGAGTAGAGATACAATCTATAGTAAGGACGTACCCAAATCCTTGTGGAAAGCTTGTCCTCGTCTCCGTCCGACTATCTGTTTGTTATGTGTAAAGCAGTATGTACAATAAATTACAAAGAGTGTTCAAAAATAATACTATAAGAAAGTTCAAAATAATATTGCGTGAATGGCTATAGAAACATATGTTTTACTCAACAAAAGATTTCTTAGAGCACCAGCATAAATTTTGTAATTATTGTAAAGACTTATATTAAAATTATACATTTGAATTTGAATAAGTTTTAACTTGTAAAATGTTTGCATGCTTGTATTTTATTAGGCTAGATATGTGACACTGATATTAATGCTAAACTTTTGCAACTACCATGTCTAAAGCAAATAAAAATGTTTAAAATGTTTATGTGGCTGTAAATTATACCTTAATCCTCGCTCACAGAGCTAAGAAAAGCAATATTACTGTAAAACTTTGCTCGCACGCAAGTATAGAAACAGTACTGTATGTAACACGTACTTAAACACTTTATTGGTAAAGTTGATCGTATTCTTATGAAATTTTATTTAGTGTTTCCGTATTATTCCCAATAAGCAAACACAAATTATTTATAAAGTATATTGTATGACAATTTTACGAGGCAGGTACGGTAATCCAGTGGTACCCGTTTGGCAACCCTGATTGTTGCTGGCGACGCGGACGTCGGAATGTGTGTTTTACAGCTCACGGGACCTATTAAAACTTAACAGCGACTCTAAACATTCAAAATGATAGACAACCATTTTATTTGACTAGGTAGTTCGTAAATTTTTTATGAATCAAATAATTAAATTTTATGACAAACACTTAACATCTCTGAAATGTATTATAATGCTGCGCTAATCAACTTTAAAGAACACCCATATCTACCGGGTACAACCGCGAAAACGTAAAAGTGTTTGTACCTTTAAAGAAATCATGGAAACGTGAATGTGATAGGGAAGTCGTATTGAGCTGTTAATAGATATCAACAATCTACACGTCTGCTATAATTTTAAGTCTTAAATGTTTAACATCAAAGCAAAAATTTGTTTTCTAACAGCTTTATTTATAGGCAATATATTTTCTAATATATTAAACATTAAATTGCTATGCGAGTCGTAATTCTCTAATGTTATTACGGAACTTTGAAAATATTTTTCTATCGACCGTAATACGCAGTACATAATGTGTGTAAACGCCCGGGGAGGCGTTAGAAAACTGTGAGTATGTTTACAATAATCATTACATGGCTCATCCGTGTTTGTATTCGCGATGTGGCGTGGGTGCGATGGTGAAAACAACTCATAAAGCAGTCTAATCGTATACATAACTCGGTAAACACGAAAAAACGCTGTTGAAACGCAGCGAGAACCGTTAAACACTGTTTCACATACTCTAACACCTTCTAATTACAGGTAAAACGCATTAAATATAATTAGTGCTTATTTGAGCGGATATAAAGCGTGTGGGTTCGACGCCCCGTATTAGGGCTGCCGTCAACGAAATGTGGGGGAAAGATAGCGTCAGCTTTCGGGCTTTGAGCTCCGGGCATTGCTTACGGGAGCCCATGAAATTTGCAGGAAGGCTTATTTATTAAACAGTAGGAAACCTCGCCCGGGTGTTTTTTGGACGTCGAAATAGAAAGTCCGGTAAAACCCGGATGGCAGCCCTAAGCTCGCCATGTTTGTCCATGGATCACACGCACAGTTCACGCGCGTACAACACAATGCTTATTTGTTTCCTCAGACTACCTATTTACAAATTTATACGTGCATAAATTTATCGTTGTATTTCATACAACGCGTTAATGTTTAATCACCTTGCGGTTTGCTGTACCCACATTTCGCTGGAATAACGAATGTTAAATTAAAGTATACCTACTTCGGGATATTATAGCCCATTGTCTGTGGCCGTACCTACAAAGTTATTCATTAGGTTTCTCTCATAATTGTTGTCTTGCCCTATTAGGATATCTTGGAGTTAGTTTGCTGAGCTTTCTACTGAGTATATCTGAGCTTTGTAAACAAACTCCCAGACACATTCGCAGTCAAAATAGTTTCATCTTCCAAGTAGTTATCCGATATCCGTGCAGATAAAGACACACATTGCTCAACTATAAGCTACATGGTTGCCAGCTATATTAAAATATTCGTAATTTCGAAGGCGTTTTAATTTACGCGTTAGTTTCTATTTTACTACTGTTCAGTCAACATTGCGTGCTTATAATTGAATTTAGCGCCGGCTGTTATGTAAAGTCGTAGGAAGTAAATAAGTTCACATCTGCATTTGAAATCACTAACTTTGTAGATTTTACTTAGACTTATTCGCTTGTATCGGTAGCATATTGGGCATTCTTTTCTGTTGGCATCTCGATAAACTAGGAGGTAGTCAAAAATTGGATACTGGAAATCTGTAATGATGGCTATCGGTCCTGTGCTAAACGCCACGTGTGGGTCATAGTGTGCAAGCCTCTAGTCTCGCATGCCACGCGAGCACACGGCGACTATTAACAATATTAACGAGCATAGTCATGCGCGTACGCTGCTCGCCCGCTGCGCTACCGGCCGACGTTTATCAAATTATAAATACACACGCCCACCCATCGACTTACCCGAGCCCTTTTAACTTTTTTTCTGAACTCCGTATGTCAATAATGAAGATTATTATATTTAAGAATCGTAAAATCTATTTATATTTTTTTGTGTGTTTATAAGGAGATCGGGTTTTTGGACAGCTCCGTTAAAAGCGTGGATAGGTGAACACTTTGACAGATGAAATTTAAAAAGATGTGACAGGTCAAAACTGTCCTTAGTCCTTCCCTGTTTATAAGCAATTAAAGTATAACTTTTAAACAGCTATTATGTTATTGAAAATGGATAATAATTGAAAAAGAAATATGGGTTTACACCCAAAAATCCCTTGCGAATCAGATAGGTTGACGCAGTAAGTAGTTTTCAGCTTGCTTTATATACTAAAGTTTAGTAACTAAACATTAAAATCTCATCACGCTGTTAACTATTCTATTTACATTTTAATATGTAACATGAAACGGATACTATCGCCACTCGGCCACCCGCAACCAAATCTGACTCATCAGACATTCCACTCCGACTAATTCAGACTAAAGAATATGGCTCAAACCTAAATTTATCTAACAACAGTAACAGCCATATTGACAGTGTGTAGTGGGTTAAGAAAACATGTCGTAATAGATAACGATACGAAGTTTGGTTAGAAACTAATGTTGGCCGGTCACCAACTGAGCCGAGTCTCATCCGACTTGGATGTATTGACGTAGCCTGGTTCCAAAATCACTCATTTAATTACTGCCAGATCATCAATTTATTAGCGACTGGTAAAAATCACACGTTTCCTTCTTTTTTATTATAAAATAAACTTAATAAAAAAAATCTCTGGGTTCCATCGTTTCTGTGTAGCTATTCTGCCGTGATTTTCCATATACCATTGGCAAAGGAACCTTAAATAACTGTTTATTGGACAAAGTTCTGCACGGGCAGAGACTAACACGTATATTGTGCTTTGTGAGCTAACTTATATTGAGAAAATGCTCAAGTTCCTCCATAAACAAAATCACTAAAGACTAGAAGTTCTGCTTCGCTCTGAAAAGCAAAACATGTAATGAATATTATATATTATACGAAACCAATTGTAAATATTTGGAGTTCTTAATAAGTAGGTAAAAACAAATTGTCCAAACGCTTGGATTTAAATTTTCCTTGAAAGCATATTTCCCATAGCTTGCCCTCTTATAGTGAGTTACAATTTGAAAAAATATAGGAGTAGATAGATTATAATTATCATCATCAGTATCAGCATGTGGCAGTGTTTACATAAATGTTGTTGCATCACTTAAATTCGTCATTACATTTTTTTATGAGTTCACTAATTAATACTATACCGGGCATACCGAAGAAACTCCACTTAAAAATGTAAATAAATAAATGTTTTCTTATTCTTATTATTCTTAAAATCTGTATTTCTAGTCCTAATCCTGGTCAGAATGATGAATCAGTATCACTAAACAATATAAAACAAGGCTGATTATTATCAGGCGTGACCAAATCCCACAAAGATTTGCTTCATCAAAATTAATACCAATTGATGCGAACCACAAACCCATTTAGTAACAAGACAGTAGCTAAGTGGATCAACAGAGACCATTCATCAGGACTCATAATCATTACTATAGATAGTTATAGATCAGTGGTTCTCAAATTATTAAATTAAGTTATAAATGACTCCTAAGGGTTGAGAGAAATTGGGGAGACTGGAAATTTGGCTTACTATGTGTGACATTTTGAAACTCAAGCAAGAAATTCAATCATTCTCATCAAAATTTCCTTGAGTCTGAAAGCACAAAACTTTAGACTAGTAAGTGAAAGAACAACACGCAAGTTCGTCATTCAGATGGTTCTTGAAGAAATTAGTTCACATCAACATTATTTATTGAAAATACTGAATAGTCGCGGTTTATAAAACTTTGGGAACCACTGGTTGTAGATAATATAACATGTTATTATAAGACAAGTGTATGAGCCACAACACGTGCACTACTTGCACAATGAGTGTTTGTATAATATTTGACTTGTTATACCTATGAGAGCCGTAGTTAAACAAACTGGTAATACCTCATGATTTATTAAATAAACCTCTTATAATAATATATTAGAACGGAATTACAATAAAAAATAAAACTAATCAGGAAGTTTCCACGTACTGTTGTAATAATGATTTATCATCCATCGATCATGCAAGAGTATTATGTTAGCTTTAATTGTGACATCCAGCAGATTTATTTGTAGCGCAAACAAAGTAAATTAACAAAAGTTCACCTAATTAACTAAATAGATACAATCCAATCTTAGTTTAAAGAATATCTTTTGATGCCTCGATAAAGTATTATAATCCGGACAGAAAATGATGGATTGCATGGCGGGATTAGCCGTCGGCGGATTATGGTAAAGTTCATTTGAAATTGTACTCGTGTCTCGCCCTAGTAAGGAGGAAATTATCGCTCAAACGGCTTAGTGGCTTGATAAAATTCACCGACAAACTGGCTAAAGCAAAAATGTATGAAATGCTTATATCTGCCGACTTTTGTGGGTATTATGTCGGGTTTTTTAAGACAGAAGTTAGTGAAATAATGGTTCCAATTCTGGTGGAAAGGTCATCTAAAACTCGACCAGTCTTCGATTTTAGTTTTTTCTTAAAGGATACAAAACAAGACGTAAGAGATAAAGGAATTTCTTTTAATTTTAATTAAAAGTCATTGCGTGCGAGACTACATTTTTTAAGTTAAAACAAAATTAAGCAAATAATATATCCTAGGACTCCTCTTTCTTAAAAATATTTAAAGTAACAAAAAAAAGTTGATCATAATTTAAGTGCGGCCCACTTGGGGTCGCCAAAAATTTACATTTTAAGATGTTTTTTTTTTCGTGATTCTGACACATTCCTTTTGCTTACCATCGTTCTAGCTTTATTCAGTCAAAATCGGAGGCTTTTAAAAACTGCCCCAACCGCAACTGTGTCACCGTTTATCACCGGTATCGGCACTGGGCAATATCAATAAATCATCCGCTCGATAACGTCCAGTAATTACACAGCATTTTGATCGATCGCTAGTATCGACCGGCCAGTATAATCGTTACATTCGAACCTAAACTATGTACTGCATTTTTAAACGAGTGAATTTATATTTGAGAAGTTTTTTTTCTGTGTCTGTGAATAACAGATTCATTGATTTGGTAAGTGAAACTTTGACTAAATTTGAGATTATCAAACCAGTGTGTTTTTATCGACTTGAATTTTATTTATCTATTCATTTTTGTTTCTGTTTCAAAATTGTAGAGTAACTCACACGATTACGAGTAGAATAGTAAACAAGTTAGAACCGTTATTGTATTTAAACGTTGGCTAAAGGTTTAATTATTTATGAATTCAATAAAATACTTTATTTCCATTCAAATGTGTACTTTCAATATAAACAAGACATTTGCCAATACACAATAACGCCCCTTTGCCTTACGACGAACATAGTAATAAAACACTGCACTGCGCAATCTCTTCATTGTATGTAGCACTTCATACAAAAACAATAAACACAAACAGAACTTCAGACGCGCTTCAAATAAAGAACAAAAGCGAAAAATAAATCCAAGTTCAAAACTTTAATGGCTTTTCTTCGCAAAAGTACTTCTCGTTGGTTACAAGCACATAGGCGAGCCGTGTTGTATTACCAGATCTGATAAAAATCTAAGAACTAACCTAAAATTAGCAGATTTATTTTTGGCAAAAATCATCTACATACATTTTGAATAAATGTCTTCTTAACCGCAATCAATATACATACCAGATAGATTGTTTAGGACAGTAGTTTGCATAGATAAGTGGACAAAAAGTAATTAAATTGTGTTATATATATTTCATTAACAACAAAACACATATATTTAAAAAAAAAAATAGTAAAGTTGTGCTCTCTCTTTAATACGTTTCTCTCATTTTATTCATTTGTTTTTAGATGGAAGTACTACCTACTGTAGCGTTAAAAAAGAAAAGCTAGCTAACCTGTGGTCGACGACCACAGGCGATACGTGAAATTTAGGTGTACAAAGAAAGAGCTAGTTAAATTTGTCCGAAAGGTATAATATCAATTTAAAAAGGCCTAGAAATTGCCAAGCATGAGCACGTCCAACGCCCGGTGGCCTCAGGGGTCCGGAACCACGGCGAGAGAACGAGAAAGGCTCGGAGGGACCCTCGTGTGGGTGCCGCAGAGACCGGAAACACACTGTAAAGATTGACAAAGACATAATCGACATCCGACCAAGTCAGGGAAAGAAAAAAAATACGTCGATAAAAACCAGGAGGAAGACAGCACAAGACTTACCCGGCAGGTCCAAAGTAGGAATCCGCGATATTTATTATCAGCGATATCAGATTTATCGGTACTCCGACTTATTATTCACCGCATTAGCAAGAGATACCGAATCCCAAGGCAGACAGATATTTATTTGGAAAAAATTCAAGCACGTTCAAGGGATAAAACGTTTCTCTCTCCTGACAGACGACAACTCAGAAAAAACAATCAACAATTTAGAAAAAGGTCAAACCAAGAAAATTTTAAATTTGAAAATGTGACATAAAAACCGGCCAAAAGAAAAAAGAGCCATACCAAAAAGGTTATTAAAAAACCCTGCAGTAATGCTGCAGACATCCCTTCACCAGAAAAAAAAATCCGCCAACTCGAAAAGGAAAAAAATCTTCGAGATGGCAACCCTCGAAGGAAGTTGACCACCCTAGAACAAAAGCCGAATTGTTCCAAGTCAACTATGAAAGGAAAAAAATATCGATAAAAATTTATCGACACTCTACCCCATCACTATAAACCAACGAACACGTCATGTTCCCAGCACGGGCGGCTCATAACGGCTCATACGACTCACTGGCCCCAGGATAAGAAACCACCGGTGTCCCAACAGAAGCCAAGTCAATCCACCAGGGAAAAAAAGGAGGACGGAAATGGCTTGGAGAAAGAAAAAGGAAAGTTGTCAACCACAACAGAAAAAGGTGGAGACAACCGAAGGAAACACCGATGACGTGGTATCCCTGAGCCAGGAGGAAAATGTATGATACGTAAAGGATAGAAAGGGAAATTTGGAAATTAGGATATGTCGGAATATCGGAATGTTGGAATGTCACTAAGTTTTAAAACATAAACGCGCCTACAAACGATATTATTTACACACCTAAATGCTAAAACTAAAAACTATACAAAATATCAACAAGTAGTTTTTGAACTACTGGTAAAGAGTTTACAAGTCGAAACTGTCAGTTACGCCCGTAATCGGCGGCAAGAGAAGAAAAACTTCAAATCGACCGTGCGCGAAAACTGACAGACGACTTGTAAACAAAGAGCTATCAAACGAGGGCCGACGCTCGCCCACGTCATCGTGTTCATCCCGAAACACGTCAGACGCCGACGAACATCGGAAACACTCGGATCGGCTCGGAAAAAGGGCTCGACGGCGCAGTTGGTAGGCAACCAACGCCGTCAAAGGCGAGGTCGGGGTTCGAACTCGACCCTGACAAAAAATTAAAAAAAATCCGACGATGGCCATAATAGGCGGACTGCGCAAAGCAGCGGTCACCGTCCTTCCGCGACAAAAAAAGCGCGCTTCGGGACAAAAATTTTGCCCCGGCTCAATCCCAGCGGAATGACGCAACATGGGCCAGGTCTGAGGCCTATGGCAGCTCGATAACCTGACCACATGTTGGTTGCGTCAATTCCGAATAACCTAAATATCTACAAACTAACACTAAGATATAACCTATACCTAACCTATACCTACAAACTAACACTAAGATAGGTCAATCTGGCCAGACATACACACACACACCAAAAACACAAAAAAGGCGTATGAAGTATTAAACTTAGTGACATTCAAAAGAAAAAAGGATGCCAAAAGGTGAATCTAAGCCAAATGACGAGAAGAAAAGTTGGTACACGTTTGCCTGAAGGCTTTTAGAATTTAGAAAAATAATGTTCCAGGGGAACATGGAAAAGAGGGTCTATTTCAAAATTTATGAACCCTCGTGCGGGGAAACTGGATAAACACGAAAAGATATTCGGGGACTATTTCAACGACCGCGTCTTAGTATGGACAAATTGAAGGCACCAAAGATACGTCACACGATTACCGCAACTGTCGGCCAACCCACGGCATACAGTCTTGGCTACTCGTGGACAGCACCCAGTGTACACTTCTTTGCATACAAGAGGCTCGTAAATAGCCCCACGAGTTTTGCGGGCGGGTAAAAAAAACTAGACAAGGAAAAACAAGTATAAAGGGGAAAAAAATTAGGGGAAGACCGGAAAATAAACGAAATTTACAGATAAATTTATGTTACGGGCGCCATTTGTAGCGTTAAAAAAGAAAAGCTAGCTAACCTGTGGTCGACGACCACAGGCGATACGTGAAATTTAGGTGTACAAAGAAAGAGTTAGTTAAATTTGTCCGAAAGGTATAATATCAATTTAAAAAGGCCTAGAAATTGCCAAGCATGAGCCGAGAGTCGAGTCCTGTGGGGACTCCGTCGATATAGTGTCGCTGGAGTAGTGTTGTGTTGTGGTGTATCGATGCAGGAAGGTGTACCAAAACCGCGGAGTACCCCGGAGAGTAAAGCCAAACGGGAACCAAAAAAAGGAGGGCCAGAGAAACCTAAAGGGCCTTTTTAGAATTTAGAAAATAGAATTTAAATTTGGCAAAATCCGCATACAAAAATACACTGATATAAAAACAGGCTAAAAAAGGATGGGCAGTATCCCAGGGGGGAAGCCGGAGCGCGGGTCTGCGGCACTCAGCTGGCACGGGCGCGGGCGCGCACAACGCAGGGGTCCAGGCACGTCCAACGCCCGGTGGCCTCAGGGGTCCGGAACCACGGCGAGAGAACGAGAAAGGCTCGGAGGGACCCTCGTGTGGGTGCCGCAGAGACCGGAAACACACTGTAAAGATTGACAAAGACATAATCGACATCCGACCAAGTCAGGGAAAGAAAAAAGGTACGTCGATAAAAACCAGGAGGAAGACAGCACAAGACTTACCCGGCAGGTCCAAAGTAGGAATCCGCGATATTTATTATCAGCGATATCAGATTTATCGGTACTCCGACTTATTATTCACCGCATTAGCAAGAGATACCGAATCCCAAGGCAGACAGATATTTATTTGGAAAAAATTCAAGCACGTTCAAGGGATAAAACGTTTCTCTCTCCTGACAGACGACAACTCAGAAAAAACAATCAACAATTTAGAAAAAGGTCAAACCAAGAAAATTTTAAATTTGAAAATGTGACATAAAAACCGGCCAAAAGAAAAAAGAGCCATACCAAAAAGGTTATTAAAAAACCCTGCAGTAATGCTGCACTACCTAGTCTAAAAGTAGCTAAATAACTTTTTTTCCTATCTTCAGAGTAAGACTCGGGCGGGCACCACACACAAGTGCTAATACTCAAATCAAAAATATTTTATTCGAATTAAGATTTTTACAAATCATTTTTCGACGTCAAAGCTATCACGGACACCACGAGTTTTTACTCGGCGAGTTCTTATTATAGCGTTACAGTTATCTTTATTTACTAACTGGATACATAGTATTTCATGTTGTGATACACCATTACATGTTTCCCACATGTTTTTGCACAGAAATGTGTGTCCCATAAGTGTTTGTGATAGATTAATTCTTAATATCTACATTATCAGTTTCTGTTTGCTTGTTTTGTTAATAAATAAATTCTTCCAGAGACATTTTTTTGGGTCATGACAGTGGGGCAAAGCACAATGTAATTAATATTTTAACAAAGCTTTTAAAGATGTAAGCCGCCCGTTTATTTTGTTATTACACGAAGATTGATTTACGCAAAGCTGCACATGTTTATATACTCGCTTGCGTTATTACGCTAAAACATGAAATAAAACATCAGACACAGGGTTTACCCAGCCGAACGTTAGTTTAGTTTATTGTATACAAAACCTATAAGCGTTGACTCAATTTAGAGCCGTTATAAATTCGCTTTGAGATTTAGCAAGCATTCGGTAGTGTCCAAATATTCCGCGCCGACGCTGCACTGTGTTGCTTGCTAACTTGAGATGCGCTCTAAACGATACTCGAAAATAGATCGTCAGTGCACGTACTCAGGGCCGAGTTTGGCGCCCCCTCGATGAGGATCGATTATTTGAACAAACAAGCCTGTAATAAATCATGCGCTCCCGTTTACCTGCGCGGGGTCGATACGAAAAAAGCCCCTTCCAAACAAAAGGGAGTGACATTTCCTAACGTTTGCGTTCGTGCCCGATATTTAAATGTCAGCTCGATCAAAGCAATCCTGAATTAGTTTGAAGGACTAATTTTCATTCGGTATGCTAATTGTGCAACTTGAGTTTTAATTAGTTCCCCTTCTAAAGTTTCTAATTCCGTCCATTGATCGTATTCATTCGATTAGCATATTGCCACGCATCTTATTAATTTGCTAATATATTTGTTTTGAATACAAATCAGTAATGATTTATAAATTGTAAAATATAGCTCTCCAAAACCGGTTCAGAAACTTGATATGGTCGGACGGATGAATAAAAATTTAAAAGGTTAATAAAATTATTAGCCTACCGTGACTGTATAAACATAAGGTTGAATATAATTAAGGGTTTTATCATCGACTAACTTAAGTAGAGCATAATAAATATGTCAACAATAATATTACCTACTTTGTCCTTACCAGCATCGCAAGAAATACTTAATTATACTTCATGCTTCGTCCTCAAGATTGGTACCTAGAAAATAAATAAGAAAATTCACACATGTAGTAACGCATAGGTGCTACCACTCGATGCACTTAGTTGAGGGTAGAATGTTGTTTACATTCTTTTCCTATTTTTTTTTTTGAGGGTATGTCTATCCCGTCCAGCTCCTCGGCTCGGTGTCGCCCGGTTTTCATTCGCTTTTTAGTGCCCGACCACTCGAGTTGCGGAAATTACTTTAAGAGTTTACTTAAAAATATATATTTTGGAAAATCACTTAATCAAACACTTTCATTTAATATTAGAAATTATATTTTGTGTATTTGGTTTATTTTAGCATCTACTCTGCGTTTCCTAGATTTCACTCCGATGGTATCAAAATTACTAACGCAATATAGTAAACAAGAACAGTCGACATTCTCATAAATCACGGCCCAATCGTGATTGTATCGTGTTCCGAGAAAGGCCTCGATCTATAATATAATTTGCAAACAGCTTTTATTCCCCGTCGTCTTGTCTCATTGTGTTGTCTCTGCTGTTATAACAAACCGTTAGCCATTTAGTTATTGTCGCTTGTCCCGACAGCCTCACTCGACAAAGGCACGGACAATTAAGGTAAAAAAACTCGCAAAATATTTGCAGCTTCTCTCTCCCTTACAGATAATAAGTTTAATTTGGTTTCCATGAGCATTGTTTTTTACTAGATTAAAAATAAAGTTGTAGTTGTAAAGTTATAATTTTTAGCAAGATATGTCCATAAATCATCAATTTTCATTGCTGCACGTAAGTCTATCTTAGAACATTTCATATATCTATTAAGTACCATTTGAACACACGTTGGGAAACCTATAACCGTTCTTTATTCTATTCGTAGCTATTTCAAACAAAGAACGCCTTTCACGGCAGGCAAAGGGCCGCTCCCTTCAAACAGCCAGTGTTGTTCTAAGCTTCGCTCCGTAGTGAGAGGCTAGAGTTGTAATCCTCGACGCGGCCGTCTCGGGCCGGATATCCGTAAATCTCTAGACGCCAACCAATCTGGAAGCTGGGGTTATTCAAAATGGACGCACGGATTTACTGTGAAACCCAGATGTTGGTCTATAATTTCAACGTTATGTCTATTTTATTGCCCTGAATAATTATGTTTTAGTTGCAAAAAAAGTAGCTATAATGATAAATTAAACGCAATTTTTACGAGATCAGTCAAAATCAGAAAGATTACTAAAAATAGTATGCATACCATCCATAAGCTCCGCACTCTTGACTGTATTGCTATGACATTACTTAAAATAAAATCATACACCTATTAATATTGTCGGCAGATAAAATATATACTTACCTATAAAGTATAATCTTAAAACAAAAGAAACGAAGGTCTAGTATAAAAAACTGAAAAAGGACCGAGGACATAAAGACTCAGCAGGGGACGATAAGCGAAGCCCATAAATTAAGCAACTTCGTAAAGGTCCAAAGACTTTGTAAAATAAACTATACCTATAGTAGGTAGGTAGATACGAGGTGGGTTAAAGTTTCGAAGCAAACACTTCTCCCGGGAAAATCTTGAGCTAACCCGGTTATCTATCCGGTCATCACAGCCTTGCGAATGTCAAATTTCTAATAAACTCTATCGAGTTTGGTTCAAAGCATTTTATGCAATAAGGCAGTACGCTGTAGTGTAAACTCATGGTAATAATCATAAAATGTCTGCTATTCAGTTAAATTGTTATTAAAAGTTTATTGCATCGCATCGAATATAAATAAAAAATAAAGGATGAAATTGGTACGCATATTGTCGCATATATTTGTTTTATATACGCTATCTGTAATCTAGATAAGGTCGGTCAAGCTATTTCGTTTGCACTCATCATCATCATCGTATGGGTTGCACTAAAACGCTGCATCTCTTTCCTTATGCCACATTAGACATAAGTTTGATTTGTCATGCGGAAAATTGGCGGGAGCAAGAAAACGTTGACCCAATTGTGTGATTACGGGGCCCTGTTGCCCCCACCGAGTTGCCAACTGTCGATACAGTGAGTGACAGACAAGGCCGATAAATGTGGATTTGACAAAAGGCTTAGTTTCTCAAGTTTTCACGCTGATAAGTGAAAGTCAACTTTATTGCCACTCAAATAAGAAACACCTTTGTCGCACTGTTTTTCACTGTTTACTCTGAATAACTTTGTAAATTTATACAATGTGAAAATTATTTTATCATTGTTATTGAATCAGAATACTGTGAATTTGACAGTTACCGTTAGTATTGCGGCTTCTCCAAGAAATTTAACAATTTATCTAATAAATATCCTAAAGCTCCTTAATTATAATATTCAGTAAAAGAAAACAAATATCGCGCGTAGTACTAACCGCCAATATAAACCGTAGCGCTGTTCCCGTGACAATTGGCGCTTTACATTGTTTGTCGTGTGGTTTATTTTCTCTATAGTATGCGCATGTTACCACCAGCGTTCAAAGTTGTGCTCTCAGCCACCACGCCACGTTCCGACATCGACGTAGCCGCAATTAATGGTTATTTTGCGAACGCTCCCGATATCGCACCAAACTATGCCTGATTGCTGCGATAAATTATATAACTAAGTTCTCGAACTCGGTTTTCGCTGACTAATTTATCGGCGGTGTGGGAGTTTTCGCGAGCGGTAAAACTTGGAGAATTTTCGCGGTTTTCTAAAGCTTACTTCGTAAAACTAATTATGGATTTCAGGTAATAAACTGTACACAAGTCGAATTTAAAGAATCTAATAACTACTTACTTACCAACCCAAGGAGCACGAAGAACATTACATAACGAAACACCTATTCTACAAAATCGACATTGAGGCAAACATGAAATTAAAGCATGTTCTAAATCACCTGGATACAACCCTGTTCGGTATTACTGTATTTTCCTTGTCCAATTTTTTGAAGCGTTTTTATTTTATCTTGCGAGTTCATTCATATTAAATATAACAAAACCTTTCGGATCACATCACTTGCAAATTATGTTTACCCATCGCTGAAACACATCCAGCATTATATTCCCCCATCAAATCAAATGTACTCCGAAGACAGGCCGGATCTCAGTCGTGTTTCGATTCCTTGTTTTCCCCTTTTCATGTGCAATTGGTTTATCGGGGTACTCGAGCACGTGGCGTGCTTCCCGAGGGGTAAGGATTCAGATTAAGTTGTACATCTATAAATAACTATATTTTATAGTTATATGTAGTGCTTAAAGCGAATTGCATTATGAAACTAATTACTTGAACAATTTTAAAGACCATAAATACTAGAAGTAGTCTCAGAAAGTCTCTTTAAGTATCTAATTATAAATAGTGTACCTATTTCATTACCATTACCATAAATAACAAAATAGGTACTAATACTACTTATTTACAGTTCTGTCTATGTTATTACGTTTATTATGGTTTTTATTATGGCTAACCTACTTGGATCTAAAATTCTTGTGGCTAGTTTCATATGCATAAAGATAATTTATTAAAATTGGCAAAGCTCGAGGAGTTATAGTTAATTAAATGGCGATTTGATAAATCTATAAAATTTATTCTCCTTGTATGTTCTGCAAAATTCATCAACAGATCATATACTACGTCCCCACCGAGGGGCTTGAGCCTACCCTGAATAAGGACGAGATAATATGCTTATTTACAAATAAAACCTACATTGATCACCTGGTGACTTCTGACCTAATATTATGGTATTGGTATTGTGCCCTTTATGAATTACCACGTGTCCGACTTCCATTCTCGGCTCAAGTGACTCCCAGTTATTCTCATATCTTATCTACAGGAATTCTCATATCTTATCTACTCTCTTCAATATTCTTCATAACCCTTCGTCGCCTTCATATCTAAAAGACCGTTTCTCTTTCTTACACTCTCAGGACAGGCCATGCCGTCCCGCTATGCGCACTCTTCTTTCCATCCCTTCTCATCGTTCTGGTTTTTACTCCTCTTTTACAGTCCATGCAGTTAAGCTGTGGAACTCGCTCCCGCTCACTGTGCGTGACAGCCCTTCAATATCTGTGTTCAAAAAACAAGTGAAGGAACATTATCTTTCTCTGTGCAAGTAATCCGTGTTAGGTTAGGTATTTATGTATCTGTGTATGTAGTTATATATGTAGTTTATTGTTCTGTATATATATATATATATATATATATATATTGTTCTGTATGGATATATATATTTATTTTAAATGTATTTAGGTTAAGTTTGTATTGTTTGTATTACGTAATATATCATATTACATCTAAATTATTGTGCACGTTTTATCCGCTTTCTTGTACCAGATTTCTCTCTTCCTAGGTCAGCTGGAAGACATTTCGCTAGAAATAAGCAGTGCCTGTTGTGTCGTTTTTTCTTTATGTTCGTATTTTCTTTTGTAATGTTCTTGTGTACAATAAATAATAAAATAAATAAATTACTCTAAAATCACCAAAGATCTTATAAATCTAACCAACACGTCCACG
Source organism: Carpatolechia fugitivella (assembly GCA_951230895.1). Lineage (NCBI taxonomy): Eukaryota > Metazoa > Arthropoda > Insecta > Lepidoptera > Gelechiidae > Carpatolechia > Carpatolechia fugitivella. The sequence goes on from OX579658.1 coordinate 658,757, forward strand.
TAACTGCCTAAAGAAAAACAATAAACAAGTAATTCTATCAGGCCAATATTAACTGCATTACAATAGGGAGCTATTTAATAGGAAAACACTACCGTACGAGATATTAATCACGTAACCACTGAGCAAACGCAATTAGCGGCCGAGAATAGCCGCGGTGAGTCACTAGTGCAGATAACGTGAACAATGCTGCTCTCAACGCTCTGACCAAGAAACAGAAGAATAGAGCTTATGTATTGGAAGCACGTACACGCATCTGCGGAGAAATTGTTCATTCAGAAAGTGTCCTATCAAACCCGTTTGAAAAGGGGTTTTCAATAAAAACACACTAGATGTTTTCATAGAATTCGTAGCGACTCGCATCGTAGGTAATCGCTATGGTTTTGAATTTTATTGTTGGTTTCAAGCAGAAATTATACAACTTACTTGTCTACTTTTTTCTAGGTAAATTTTAGAGCTTACTCTGTATGTACTATATTGTCAGATGTATAGACGGCCTGACTGCCTGACTAGCCCTGTTGTTACAGCTACATAAACTGTAGAGTGATTAATGACTTTGTTTTACGACTACTTAGATAGTAGCTAGGACAAACTTGCCTTACAATCTAAAAGTACACACCTATACTTAAAGCACAGAAAGTTATTACCGGCTTACAAACCAATGCAATACCTAATCGTTAAGAAACACTAAAATCAAGAAAAATTATGAACAGCTTTACCGCCGCAGTTTGAACTGCGAATTACGTAAACAGTTTGTCTATTATATTTTGAAATTTTATTGTTATATTGCTTTAAACAAGACAATAACGCTTACGATTCTGACCGCAACACTAACTAAAATTAGAATCGTCCTGCTGTCCTTTCCTTGTTGTTTTTAGAATTAGAATGGAACGGACTTACATGAATGAATGGTCACCTAAATGAAAAGCAAAAATGTTTAATCGTTTAATTTTGTTGACATCCTACCTAAAACGGGACAGTTGTTTACACGTCCTCGAGGTTCAAATTCAAGGTTTGTCTAAAATTCATAATAATCGCTTAACATGCTTTTCTCTCTTAAAAATACAAAGCGCGAGACAAATTTAATTTTCGGCTTAGAACGTTACAGAATCGTGGCCAACCAATGTCTACAATAAAATGTGAAATCTGACCCACAAACTGACAATGCAAACTGTCGTATCATCTCGTTTCTCGAGACATCGCGACGGAGTGCTGGCGTCGTAAAAACTTCATGCCTTTACGACAACAGCTTTTATATTACAATTTGCATTTTTTCGTCGTTTGTACACAAAAAATATAGCCGATGGATTGAAGCATAATGGATCAGAAACAGTCCAAACCAAATATGTTTTGCATTTTATTGTGAGGTCATTTCATCTTTTCTTGGCAATTTTATATTGTGATAAAAAACTGACTGCGAAGTAAATTACAATTTTATGTGTTTGATGTACAGTGGAAGGGAAACGTTCATAAAAGCAACGCAATTTTATTGTGAAGTCGTCATACATACATAGCAGCATGTTAAAATTATTATTTTACCACGTTTGCGCATTTCAGAAATTCATAATACATACATTAGTACCAACTTTATAGCGAATGTTAGTGTCGAAAGTTTTGACACTAAGCATGAACTATCTTTTAACCTATTTGACAACATAGTAAGTTTTACCGTTTTCGGAAGCTTTCAATTTACCTTGTGCTGAATTTGTTAGTACGAATAATGTAAGTGCAAAACTCAAAGAAGCATAACTGAATTTATTTAAGAAAATATACTTGGAAAATAATATGAGGATGTTGCTTTACAGCAACAAAAGTAAAAGTTTAAGTTTAAACTTTGAGTGTTCTTTAAAAAATATTTATTCAAATTATTTTAACTCTTTTATCTTCCCTAATTAATCATCCAGTATCCCCTAAATACTCATTCACCCATTGTTATATTTTAATGGGCGCTATCTTCCCTTAAGTACGTCTCTGTACTTGTTCACTGGGGGCGCTATTTACTTAGTTGATCTCTGTGTTATTCGACAACCGTGTAGAATCGGTTTGGTATCTGATCTATCTGTTGTGCAGGGGGCCGGGTTCGATTCTCAATCAAGCAAATATGAAAAATTAAAATACCGTAAGCATATTTATTAGAAACATTGACTGTGACTTGACTGTCTCTCATAAATGGCAAGGATAAGCTTTCTTAAAATGAACTAGATTTTTGGAAATTCCATCGTAGGTACGTGCAAAATTATGAAAACACTCCTGTCAATATAAGTTACATTCCATTCCTACCAACTTCCAAGACGCAATAGCGATTCCGGTTCGCCTGTCACTCTGTCAGCGACTGTCACTCCAATCTCCAGTTTCCACATGCGCAGGAGTTATTTATTAGCGTTATTTACGACAGTACGGCCGCCGACCGCAACCGCTGACCGCGTCGTAAACGCAGCCGACTGCGTTACGACTATAGGTACAGAAGGGACTGTCCTAGACTGCTTCCTGGTGCAAACATGTGCTCATCTCATCAACAACCCCTCCATCAGTCCCCACCGAAGGGCACTAGCCTACCCTGAATTAAGACGATAAAGTCTTAGTCGACCCCGCTGGCCCAGTGCGGATTTGTCAACTTCACACACGACCACATAACAAGTAAATAATAATAATAAAAAAATATTTACTTAAAATAACCTAAAAGCAAGGCAGTTTGTTGGCGGAGACAGCTCTCAAATTATATTAACTTATTAACACGTTTTTATTAACTCGCTTTCTTGTCTGTCTGTTTGTTTGTTTGTGGGTTTGTTCGGTCCGAATCTTGCAACTCATTTTTGGAGCACTTGCTGTCATTCGATTGTGCTGTTTGGTACACTTATGTAACCCCGGTGACAATGCAATATTATGATACCATGGAGCTGGCCTGATGATGGAGCCGGAAGGTGGCTATAGGAACTCCTAAAATACACAACACAAACTTGTCGTGTTTGGGCTCGTTGGATTTGTCTTGACAAGATCTTTAGATACACGTGATGTTCAGGGTCTCATGATGGAGTCGGAAGTTGGCCATAGGAACTCCTAAAAACACAACATATCCTCGACGTGTTTGGGTTCGTTGGATTTGTTTTGACAAGATCTTTATAATACGTGATGTCCAGGGTCTCATGATGGAGCCGAAAAGTGGCCATAGAAACTCTTAAAATACACAACACAACCTCGTCGTGTTTGGGGTCGTTGAATTTGTCTTGACAAGATCTTTAGTCATAGGTAATGTCCAGGGTCTCATGATGGAGCCGGCAGGTGGCCACAGAAATTCCTCAAATACACAACATAATCTCGTCCTGTTTAGACTCGTTAGATTTGTCTTGACAATATTTTTAGTCATACGTGATGTCCAGGATCTCATGATGGAGCCGGAAGGTGGCCGCTGTATTTCCTCAACATAACCTAGTCGTGTTTGGGCTCGTTGGATTTGTCTTGACTAGATCTTTAGTCATATGTGATGTCCAGGATCCCATAATGGAACCAGAAGTATGGCCAACTTCTGAACTTCAGAACTCTCTCTGCGTCGCAACATAACCTTGTCGTGTTTGGGTTCGTTGGATTTGTCTTGACAAGATTTTTAGTCATACGTAATGTTCAGGGTCTCATGATGGAGCCGAAAGGTAATTTCAACGTAACAACATAATCTCGTCTTGCTTGGGATTTTTAGTCTTAGCAATTTAGTCCTACGTGATGTTCAGGGTATCTTGCAAAATTTAAATACGCTGGACTAAAAAGCACAAAATAATTATCAAGTAAAAAATATTTTTTAACAACACGTTTTAACGCACGAAAAAGTATAAAATAATTTTTATTGAGATTTTTATTCGTGTAGTACTCTTGTAGTACTTATAACGAAAAACGTGGGGTGCATAGAGTAGATTTTGAAGCATAACCGTGTTTCTCAAAAAACTATAGATTAGAATTTAGCCCCTTTATAAAAAATTCATAGACATCTTCTAGGCGAGGGTGGTCCATCACCTCACCTTACAATCAATTTCCATCAGCTAGTATGTTGAAATTGTGTGCAAATGAAATGGTCAAACGCAAATCTTTCCAATAATAAACAACAATTTAATTGTACTGCAAAAAACATACTTATAATAACTACTCGTATTTGTAAGTTTTCAAACATAACACATAACAACCCCCGGCACTAACAACAATTAAAAGACTTATTCATTGTCATTACATTAACAATATGTTATGTATCAATAAGTAGTACAGACAGACATGAAAATAAGTACGACAAGGAAAATGTTACAGCGTCAGCTATGATGTTTTTCAGCCATCACCTCGTTCTCTTCTTCTTAGAATATCTATTCCATGCACCCCACGTTTTTCGTTTTAAGGCGGGGTTATGTGGAAATAGCGCCCATAGTCGCTACTTTGACGATCAAATACTAGCACTTCTACTGATTCTATAAATGTAAAAAAACATATGCTAACAGAATATATCCATAATTAAATTTTAAATCGAGTAGAATTTTTAAATACATTATAGTAATATAGAAATAAGAAGCACAAGTTTAAAAAAAAAGCAACAAAAAAATTTTTGACGTCCTAGATCTCGTAACTTAAAGCAATAACCATAGTTTTTTTTTCGTTAATATAACGTGCCAATTACTGACTTACATTTTAAATCGATTACATTTTTTATAAACTCCGCAATTTCTGTTAATAAGCAAAAGAGTTAAAGAATAAAAATAATTTTAACAAAAAAATAGAAACCTCCTTCAAATTGCCTTATATGGTTATCTCCACTAAAAAGTAACAAATAAAATAACATTCCAGATGGAACATGAAAAAAAATATTGCCAATATCCTCAATTAAATAGATAGGTAGTGTATTAAGTAAATATTTAGAATTTTGTACTTCCTTTAGGAGTCGGTGCCAGCCATAAATTGAAGATGACGAAACTACGAGTATTAATTATTTATCGAATGAAACCTACCCGGACTTTCTTGGTAGTCGCTCCTGTCGTTATCCCTGCGTTTGGTCGGGTGCAGCATTGCATCCCGCGCAGCACAACAAAACATTTATATCATAAGCGTCCACTACACTCTCGTCCAAAGTTCTTCGACGAAGTCTCACGAAGTGTCAAATTGGTGTAAAAGTGAAGCCCGAAGTTGCACGAAGTGCCTCTCTACTCTCGTCCTCGGCTTACTTCGATCAACTTCGCGAGTAGTGTAGTGGACGCTATAGACTATCAAAGAATTTTATTGATAGTCATATAGAAATATGTACTGACTTAACGACGACGACGACTTAAAACAGTTGCCCACGACTAATCGACGATTTTTTGGCTGGCACCGACTCCAAAAGGAAGTACAAAATTCTAAATATTTACTTAATACACTACCTATCTATTTAATTGAGGATATTGGCAATATTTCTTTTCATGTTCCATCTGGAATTTTTTTTTATTTGTTACTTTTTAGTGGAGATAACCATATAAGGCAATTTGAAGGAGGTTTCTATTTTTTTGTTAAAATTATTTTTATTTTATGATTTTCAGTGTTTTATTCAATATATTTTATGTAAGTAATTAATCCTAACCGCGACACATTTTCTATTATTTTTCTTCATTATCCAAAGCTAGGTTTTGTTATTTAACAGTTTCAGTACAAAGATATTATATTTTTGGTATTTGCTTAGTTTAGACTGCGTCTTTCGTGCTTTGCAACCGCGTTTAGTTGTTTATATAATAGTTTCTAAAATAACATAAGTTAAACTGGGTAAGAGGCTACGAAGTAAGAGGTCATTTGGTAGTCCAGCTGGCCACTAAACTGACAATGCTAAGAGGAAAGAATAGCTTCGCGATCCTAACGAAATAGGTATTTAGGAAAACATTTGCTATCGCTCGTGCGCTCATACCCCCAGGAGAGAGAGAGCGAGAGCGTTGCAGCTCGCCGACAATAGATACTTTTCTTGATGAAATTCCCACTTCGGGAGAAAACGGTTTCCAATTACTAAATTTCAACAAATCACTTTGACACAGTTTTAATCAAAAAAATTACGTTACTTGAGGTGCCTATATAAGTTTGAATCTATTGCGAATTTTGAAAAAAGCAAAAATTATAAACCTAGTCTTTCATTGTGTCAATAACATACTAAAAAATCATGGAGATTGGAAAATATATATAGAAGTTGAAAAACGTTTTCTCTTTTTCTATGGACGAGCACGATTCTTCCCTCTTAATAAGCTTACAGTTTAATAATATAATAATAATAATAAATCTTTATTTGTGAACATAGGTTTACCCCGATACCTGGGCTATTCGTAAGGAGTTTCAGGTTTGAAATGGTATCTTGAAAGTCTATCGTTAGCTGATTACAGATAGTGAACGTAGGCTGGCTTCTTCTTTTTCTTCATATTGTGGATTATAAGGTCGACAACCAACCTCACACACCCTGGTCACACAATTAATATAGTACTGGGCCCTTGTCAAAACCCACTGACATAGCTCGAGTAACGACGCCTTCTGTAGATATTAGAGCCGAGACACACGGCTTAACGTGCCTTCCGAAGCACGGAATAATCTTTCTTCTCAGACAATCGGGTGATTCAGGCAGCAATGTCCACACTAAACTGGAGAAAGTCTCACAAGGACATTTTCGTTTAAGAGTGTCTTCACCGGGATTCGAACCCGAAACCTCCGTAAAAAGATTAAAACACTCGACCACTCGGTCATAGAAGCTAAATTATTTGTGATTTCCAATACAATATCCGAAGATTGCAGGTTCTTGCCCTGCCACGGTCGCCAATAATGTGATAAAATCGAATAAATGGAACAAGGGAAACGTAGATTTTCAACAAACTGACAAAACAAATTTATTTCGTTGCCTAGCAACATTCCACCACAAACGGTATCGCGCGCGATGCATGTTGCTATCACTGGTTGAGGAGTTTCCGCTTTTATCTCTTATTCCATCATCAGATTTTAACAAAATTAGTATGGATCTATCCCTAAAGCATCGTTCTATCGAATTAAAAAAGAATCATCAAAATCGGTTGAAAACTGACTGAGATATGACTAAAAGAATAGACGAATAACGACGCGAATGCTACATTGTTGCGGAATTTCCAAGTTTTACCTCATGTTTCACCATCAGATCTTGACGAAATTAATATGGGACCACCTCGAGAGTAAATCCCATCGAATGAAAAAAGAATTATTAAAATCGGTTAGCAATTGGCGGAGATATCTAATAACATACACAAAAAAAAAAATACAGACGAATTGAGAACCTCCTCCTTTTTTGAAGTCGGTTAAAAACAAGTTTTTCGCACGATTCCTGCGCAGTGTCGGACGTAACCACCGTGAAGCATCGCACGCTAATATGAACGTTATTTCAGTAACGCGTCGGTTGAACTTTCAACTAAACCGCGTTGAGTTGCTAATTTTTGCAATAACCCGGCCTTAAGTACTACAAGAGTACTACACCAATAAAAATCTCAATAAAAAATATTTTATACTTTTTAGTGCGTTAAAACGTGTTGTTAAAAAATATTTTTACTTGATAATCTACTTACAAATTTTAATCTTTATATTTTTATTTATTTTTTATGATCGATTCACAAAGTAACAAAAATCGATTATTAAAAGTTCGATTTTTAAATGTTCGATTTTTTAATTTTGGTGGAGCTTTTTAGTGATATACCAGGTGTTACAAAACTACAAATAAAGCCGAAAGGGTGTGAATCTGCTCGTAAAACTGAACAACTTTCCCCAAAGAACATAGGTCGAAAAACGACTTAAAAAATTCGCATTCCCATACAAAATGTAGATGGTCTCCATACAAAATTTACTCGTCTTTTTGTAACACCGTGTATAAGTTATAACTTGCTGATAAAAAATTATTTTGCATACATAACTAATAAAAACATGATTTGAAAAAGGTTTATAATACTTTTACTTGATGAGTTTCAAAGATTTTTTGTTAACTGGTTTTAATTTGTATGAAATCTAACATAAAATCGATTTATTTAATCATCTATTTTTGTTGGTCAATGTCACATCCCCCTCTATGTATTTCACTAGATAATCAGTGATTGCAATGGCGCGGTGTGGATACTCGGCTTACAATCGCAGACAACTCGTTCGATTACGGGTGACACTCAATAAACTAGTATCGAGCTTATAACACGTTGTAGAGACTGGTTCGGCTAACCAGTGGTTCGCAACATTTTTAATTTTTGATTAATATTTTTAGAAAGAAAAAGTTAGCAACAATTATTTTTATTTTTATTCTACACTAGCGGTCCGCCCGCAGCTACGCTCGCGTTGTGTAAGAATTTCTCGTGGGAATAAGACTTTTTCCCGTAAAAAGTATCCTATGTGTTAATCCAGGGTACAAAATATCCCCATTCCGAATTTCATCCCAATCCGCTCAGTAGTTTTTGCGTGAAAGAGTAACGAAACATCCATACAAACCATACATAAAAACTTTCGTGTTTATAATAATTAGTAAGAATTAAATTTTTCCTTTATTTTATTTGTTATTATGTGGCGGTGCGTTGTGTATTTGGAATAAGTGTTTACAACGCAAAATAGACGTCTATATAAAAGAAAAGCGCATGCATCAAACAAAACAAAACCCAATCATCCACCAATAACGTCTTTATTATTACAATTTATTCGTTCGGCCAATGGTTCCTGACCACTGCCACTCTAGTCATAGGGCATGCCTAAACTCAATGCAAATATCGACTGGTCCTATTAACTTGCATATTGTACTATCATCGTCATAATAATAACTCGCAGTACATTAATTGTGTAAAGTATCATGTATTAGCGATCCAGCCCTTTTCAAGTCAATCGAGTTTTGTAACTATACCTAGTTGGGTTACTGTAGGTAGGATGAGCTCTGACAGATTACAATTTTAAAATCTTTTTAATATTATTTCGTTTATTTATTTATTAAGTAAAATTACATACTGTTTGATGATAAAATAAGAGGTGAAGTTACTTTATTTTTAATTATTTATTAGCTATTATGGTTTTTAAACTGAATATTATATATAACGTATGAAGAATTTTGAAGCTGTCAGAACTCATCCTATAATATCCCAACTATAACGTTCTGTTCTTGGTTTTGTCTAGATAAAAAAATCATCCAATTGTTTCTTAAAAGTTTTTACTCTGTCCCTATATATCATCATCATCATCAACGGCCCTATATATAAGAGTATTAGACTATCGATCATTACTGTTGCATGCAGTGCAGTAAGTACTATCTTTACCGCCCCATATTTTTTTCATCAGCAACTCATATACGTCCCCACCGAGGGGCTCGAGCCTACCCCGAATTAGGGCGATCAGGCCTTATTCGACAATCTCCCGTCCTTTTTCATCGTCGTGGGTCAGAAAGTGACAAGACTAAGATTACATTTTAATTTAGTTTCGCTGCGGGAATCGACACCAATATAATTCTAAATGGTCCCTCAATGGGAACGCAAACATTACTTGCCTCAAATTCAATCAAGGCGCGGATATTTTGTCGAATATTTTTGTGCTGTACTTATTTTCCTTTGTCTGTGCAAAATTATTTGTTTCGAATACAAATAGGTACTTACCCCATTCGATGACAAATTGGCAAGCGATGGAAGCATGGGACCTTCCAATTAGATCCCCCCCCCCCGCGCTCTTTTATAATTCCTACTCCTGAATGGAAAATGTTGCCAGCACAATTCAAAAGGAAGTCATATTACTGAACAAAAATAGTACAGGTTTCCTACACAAAGACCATTCGTTCATAACAATATGAGACTATCAACAAAACTACACATTTACTATAAAATACAACATACATTGCTGTACTATTAACCTGTCTTACATACAACCCGCTTTGTTGAACACTGGCAATGTATTTCGAAATGGTAGCAATAATCAACAAGGATTAAAATTTACGACAACAGTTAGGCATATATTGCCGCTTTTCAAGCGTGTCTTACAGCAAGCGCTGGTAAAAGACAGCGATGTATTCTGAACAGTGAGGAATATTACGAGGGAAGTTTACAACACGTGCAACGCAGCTCGTTTTGTATGTATTTTCATTAGTGCAGTAACGGTTGTAGGGTGTGGTGCAAGACATAAAGCAGAGAGTTGTTAACATTTAACAGTACTTTTCATTTTATTTTTATCTATGTGAGAAGAATAAAAAAGATTTGATTTGATTTTGATATGATGTCTGGAATAATGAAGGAAGACAGAAAGAAAAACTTGACGGCTCCGTAGCCCAGGTGGCAGTGTATCTCCCTCCGACGCACAGGGTCGCGGGTTCGAATCCCGCCCAGGGCAAACATTTGTGTGATGAGCACTTGTGTTTGCCTTGTGTCTGGTTGTGGTTTATCTACATAAGTATGTATTTATCTATTTATGCAATGTATATCAGCTGTCTGGTACCCATAGTACAAGCTCTGCTTAGTTTGGGATCCAGATGGCCGTGTATGAAGATGTCCCCACATATTTGTATTTATTTATTTACAAATATACCAGACAGATAGACAAAAAATACATAATCATTTTTATTTCTTAAATTAACTTCTTAAATACTTAATTGGAATATCGAGCTTATCAGTGCTTACGATAATAAAAGCACTAAAATCACAAACACCATTTAAGAAGGGTTATTCGGCCCCTCGGTGGGGACGTATATGAGCTGTTGATGATGATGATTCGGCCCCAGTCCCGAAGATCCCCGATTTTCAATTATATCGACAAAAGAATCGGTACGTAGCTGTATAAGTAATCTAACATCTGTAGCGTCAGTTTCATCCATCTTTCTTTTTTAAGATGCTATTAAAAACGCTACAGTCTACAACTTACACCAAGATCGCAACTCCATAAGCTTTCAAACAGTTGGCGTGTGGCCAGGAGACGGGCGTCAACCCCTGATGTGTGCCACGGAGCCGCTGGACCTGGACCAAAGAATACTCGTCACTAGGCGATATCGACACTCATACCGCCCTCTTGACCTCTCTAAATATGATGAGAAGAAAAAGGCTTTGTAGAGAACAGCCCTGCAGTGTTAGGGCACTGAGCGAATGGACCAAAGAATATAATTAGACGATAAACGAAACGACACTCCTACCGCCGCCCCCCTTGAACTCTTTGAACAGACAGATTAGTAGTGAGCGAGCAACCCTGCACTCTAGGGCTAATTGAGCTAATGCTGGATGGACCTGGGCCAAATAATACTTATAACTAGGCGACTCTCTTACCTTCAAGGAGAGGTTATAGGTATGAGCTATTATAGAAGCCATTGGCGTTTCAATCATTCTGACGCGGAGTCAGTGGGGTCGGTCATCAACATTACGATAATACGATGATGAGGGCTGAGCGTATTCTTATTTAGAATTTAATTTCAGAATTCAAATTTACTTTATTGCACATAAAACACAGTTCAGTTGGCGTGGCGAGATTGTGCTTGTAAAAAGTTAACGTCCCTCGAGTGTGTTCTACGCAAATATCATGAATAAAAACACCAGATTTTCATGATAACGGTCTTAGGCTGCCTGTTAGAAATTATTTTCTTTGACAAAAACATGGTACCAACAACAGCCAACATCTCAATATAAATAACAAAGTCCCGATTTTGCAATCCTCGGATAACTTTTGATGGACCGCCACCACCTCCTCAGTATTAATTTCAGAATGCATAAAATACAAAACAAATACGCAATATTATTTATATTATATTATTCGTTTATATTAATTCTGTGGTATCTTGTATCTTTTCACTGGCCATTTAATTTACTCGTACTTGTAACGGGCTGTTGATGATGATGATGTGTTCAGTTAACTAAACTTCGAATAAAATGCGGTTGAAAGTTTAACTGATCTTTCTGACTGTTAATAACACAGTTAAATGTATTCTTTAGCTAACCATCAAGCAAATTATTTATTTATCTGACTATCCTTTAAGCTTATCTAAAAAAACTCAAATAAGTGTGTGAGCCTCGAAGTCAGCGCAGTACTTGGACGAATCCGGTCACCTAAGGCCACTTCCCATGAATGGCCACTTACTATTAACGGTCATTTCGCTGAATGGCCATTTCCCATGAAAGGCCATTTCCCATGAAAGGCCACTTTCCTTGAACGGCCACTTCCCATGGAAGGCCACTTCCCTTGAATGACCACTTACCTTGAACGGCTACTTGCCACGAACGACCACTTTTATTGAACGGCCACTTCCAATGTATGTTGACGAATGTAAACGATCTTCAGTCAAAAAGACATACACAACGTAAAAACATTATCTTTAGGAGTGGTATCTTTTGGCGTGTGGACTCCTTCCAACTTGTCAGTCTCACTGAGATACTGATGAGCCAAAACAGCTAAACGAACATTGCTGTACTGCAAATTGACAAAAGATATTTGAATATGTTAGTGTAAAATGATGATATTAATTTATCTTCATCAATGAAGGGATGTCCTTCAGATGATTGTTGTCAAAAAGCCATGTTATGAAAAAATAACCGAGCTGTATTATAACCCTTGGACGATTATTATACCGAATCAAATCCCATATCAACAACAGTCAAATCTGGCAGAAACGTTTACTAAAAATATAAATGAAGATCGGGCGCAGCGCAGAGAAAGTTTAAAATAACTATCGAATTCGGCAACTTTTTAGTGGCAAATCGAAACGCAGGCCAAGTATTTGCAGCACCAGTTGGAAATAAGCTTAGCACAATCCCGTCCTAGGGCCATAATGCAGTAAAAAATAACTGCTAAAACTAGAAAAGCCGGTGTTCTTGAAATAATCCTAAAACCTAGCGTTTGTTGTGAAATCCTAGAAACGAGTTTCAGTTGAAATATGACTTTAAAGCTATTAAAGGCACCGTTGCGGACCACTCAATCAGAGCAGAGTTAAGGCCACATCACACTGGTTATGTCTCAGCGATTTCGTGAGCAGTGCGAACGCGGTTTATTATTTGGGATTTCTAATATTCTTTCTTTAGTTCGTTCACAGGGGAAAGACGAAATAAAACCACATTTGGCAAAATTGTTGACTTAACTATTGATTTACATGCGCAAACGATGGTACTTACGCCGATCTTTACAGTTACTTAGTTCACCAGACTACAACGAAAATAATAGCGACTGATCTAAATATACAACTCGCTAAATTAGGCCCTAAAAGTCCGTGTCTAACATTGAAATTATTAATTTTTTCTCTTAATTGTTTAAAGTCGAAGGATCATCAACATCAACAGACTGTTACAGTCCACTGCTGGACTTTGAGCCTTCTCCACTTGAGTGGAGGGTTTTGCCATAATCTCCACGCTTGGCATCGGTTGGAGATCGCAGATTAAAAGGTTACTGTATCAGAGAGCGCTGCTGCCCGTTCCCTGTTCAATGTGTGGTCCCTAAGTCGCCTCTTACGACACCCACGGGAAGAGTAGGGGTTGGTGACAAATGTATTCTACTCTGCCGTCACCACACGGTCGAAGGATAGGAGCCTGGTTTCCCACGACACAGGGTATCCTAGTGTGGGGACCAGAGACATTTGTAAATTGTTCTTTTGCCTAACATGATGATGATTATTATTATTAAATTGGTGGCTAACAACTTTGAATACAAATAGGCCAGCTGAGGATGAAAGAAAATGCGCTTAAATCGCCGCGTCTCCCGCGCCAGTGTGAAAAGCCCTAGCGGCATGACAGGAACAAAAGTGGCTCTGAATCGGCGCAAGAACACGTTCGAGCTATAACCTGCGTCCGCGCACGGCCGAGGGCGACATTTCCAATCCAATCGCCCGAAATAGAATGAACTAGACTTGGTGCAAACACAGGAAGTACGTTACTAAATATTTATGATTGGAAAAGGGAATAATGCAAACATTTATTGGTTTGGGTTGTAGGAATCAAATTGGAGAAATTAACTTAAGTGAAAAATTACATATTGTTATACTTATTAATCAAAAACTTCAGTTGCTATCTTGCACTTCTAAACCTCCTAAAATACTGAACACAAGCCAAAAATCAAAACATACCATTTAAAAATAATTTTAATGCGTTATAATTTGAACTGTGAAAAAGAACGGCCGAAGAAACTTCACAGCGATCTGTTGCATTTCTTTTTCCAATGTTACTCGATCCACTAAACAACCAACTAAAAACCAAATAAATCAATAAATCTTTCCACTCGAACAGTTTCACACGGAGCCATCCCACAAACAAAACTTATAACTCCCTTTGCGCATACCGAACATAGTTGACGCCACGGCGAACCGCGTGGCATCTAAGGTGGCACAAAAAGTCAGGAGTTTCCGATTCCTCCCCTGAGCGTCCACCGGCGGCAGTTCGACGAACCTGAATGGATTTAGTGTACAGGGGCCGGAGCTAGGAAGGGATTACAAGCTTTTATTTAGTTTCCCGGTGTCTGTAACCAAGTCTTGCAAATTTTTGCCCCATTTCCCGGTTTCCGATTGAGCTGATTTGCATGGATTTGTAAATCGGATGACAATGCAATGGAGCTGATCTGATTATGGAGCACGGACTTGAAACTTTGCATATTCGTTCAATTTTGATAGCTAAATATTATCTTTATCATGAACTGATGCTGAAGCCAAAGCTGTCTCATGACGGAACTCCTCAACGGTTAGTGGCACGGATTCAAAACTTTGCATGTGGGTAGGGTAGAGTAGGGTGGTCATGGGTACTCCTCAGTGGTTTTAAAGCTTGTGTTAAAAAAAAACTATTTCTCTGAAGGATACAAGAGGCAGTTTTAGTGCTCAAAATATGTCGTTAGTTTTCAGTGCATTCGTTCAAAAAAGACGCTCCTAATTCCGGCCCCTTCAGTTAAATAGTTATATTTATTCTGGTCGGAACATGTGCCTGTAAATCCGACGCGATGATTAGCCGAATGGACAGTGATTAACACGCAGACACGCACATTAAAACGTTAATGTACTCCGTGATTGTACCTAAAGTATGTCTGCCTCACAGATGCTTGACGAGCGAAACATATGCGGCTACGTAGAGCGAATGGTTTAGTAATCGTGTGTTTGAAAGAAAATATTAACCGACAGTGTCTTAAATTAGTAAATAACTTAACTAGTTTATTCGGCTCTCCCAAGTCCCAAGTTTATAAATTGTTAGAAATGTTGCTAGTTTTGATTAGGAATCAATCATTGTCTAGTCATTTGGCCAAAATCAAATATTGCTATTGATTGTCTTTGTTCTAGCTATCCGCTCGCGTTACATATATTTTTTCTTGAGCTAAAAGGTCCAATTGTAAAATTTCTTTATCCCAAAATTCATCATAATCGGTTCTGAAGGTTATCCAAAAAAGCCGAAATGACGAGCCTTTGCATTTATAAAATAATCAACCTACTAGGCTTCCAACATAATGCGATATGTCAAGTGTATATCTGTAGCCACCTAGATCGAAATATATATCTAGTTATCAATAAATTAGCTTCCAGCTCTTCAAACCACAGACACACGTACCACCAAGGCAACACGTAGGCTAATATTTGTTCTTCAGTCGACTGCGGAAGTTCGTCGTAAACCAAAAACGACAATCATTATCCTTTTTACTCGTAGTCGGGTAAAGACCGACAATGGATGAGGTTGGATAAGCGCCAAGTGGAGGATAAATGTGTAATGAAGATGGAAAAAGCTGGTGTAGTGGTCTAGACGTCGGCAAATTGATGTCGTTCATAACATGACACTCGGATATTCTACTTACAAGCTTTTGACAAAGAAGCGTAGACGAGACATTCCGTGGACGAGACCTTACTCTTGACCTATTCTTCGGCTATCCGCCTGGGGTAACAGGGCTCCCGAAAGTATTGCTTCCTATCTTAACTAGCCTCTAACCTATTCTTCTAAGGAGCTAGGTACTTTAAAATTCAACATTTCAAGCCGAAAGTAAAAAAAACTTTTTCTCGTCGAACCAAATCAATTACGTACCTAAATCTTTAACTAAAAGATGTAATAAATGGCAACTTTCTAATTTTAAACTATCCACAAAATTATAAAAATAAATAAATATGCAAATTATTAATGCATGTGTGGATTAACCGATTCCCAAGATAAACCATTTTGAATAAAGGTAGAGATGAACTTAAGACTAAAATAAATGTTTTTTATTTGATAAAAGAATCGTAAAAAATAACAGCAATAGAAATTGATTTAATATTTACTCTGATGACTCTTTGAATTTGTTTGAAGCTCTTTTGCACATGATACCACATACTAGCTAGATAAATGCACAAAACAATCTATAGGTACATATCTGTACGCAACATCAATCTACGCAAGCTAGCTGGTGCGCCCCGGCGTCGCTCGCGTTAATGTACTTTTAACGACATGCGATATCAACACGTGCACGCACAAACAAACATCTGTTTGTAGACAGGTTTATTCAACCAATCCCTAAAAGCGTAGCAAAGAAAACTGCGTGCCGCGACCGATTTTACTAGGCTATTCGGGATTTCTAGAATATTGTGTCTGTTTTCCAGCCGTCTCGCGTCGGTGGTCTAGTGGCTAGAGGTGCTGCCTGCCTCCCGTCCCACGTACCAATGTGTTTTCGAATTTCGAATTCATATGTACATTATTCGACGCTCTTACGGTGAAGGAAATCATCGTGATGAAACCTGCACACTCCTGCGAAGAAATTCAAAGGTTGCGTGTGAAGTCGACCAACCCGCACTCGGCCAGCGTGGCCGACTAAGGCCTAATCGCTGAGCTGTTGATGTTTTCCAGCCTCCCAACCCAACAAAAAGAATCTAAAACGTGTGAGCTAGATTACGCAAATCTTTCGGATCTTTTTAGTTCAGTCTCTAAAAGTGAAAAATTTTGTTCCACAACTTGTCAAAATAAAGAAAAAGAAAGAAGCAAGATTTTGGGTTTTAGAACTAAAGCTATCGGAGTGACGCGGGAGGCCGGACTGAACAACCCAGAAGAAGTTTCGCGTGCGAGTTGACCGAGCGAGCGAAGCGTCTCTGCTTCAGCGTGGCCAAAATTGCTATTGTATGTCTGTCTGTTCCACTCTACAGGTCGCATTTCTCAACCGATTCTTGTGAAATGTTGTGAGCAGGTTCGATAAACTAATCGTATGTCAGTTTTTAGGGTTTTTAGATTTGCTTAGAAGGCCTACCGCTGAGGTTGTTTTCCTCTACAGTCTACAGGTCACATTTCTCAACCAATAAAAAAAAATGAAATAAAAAAATCAACAAATAATTTTAAAAAATTGAGTTAAATTTCAAGGGGTCGGGCGGGGATGTTTGTGGAGAAAAAACAAAAATAAAGAGATGTACAAACTCGCAAGGTCTACAGCTCACAGAGCCACTAGTTTAAACAATGTGGGGCCTAGCTGTATGCATGCAAGACCTTGGAATTATTTAAATTGGCCTCAATGGGAACAGTACAACTGCCTACTTACTACGTTTGCTGCTACATTATAAAACGGTTAAGTAATCAATTCTAGATTAAAACAAACGGAATTTCAAAGTATTTCTTTCTTACACTGAATGAATATAGCTTAGACCAATAGATACTCAAATGAATATGAAACAACATTCTTTCAAGCGAAAATATTTTGTTTCGGAATCCAGCAATTCGAACGTTTCATTTATTATCGCAGATAGCCAATGCTATCGGAGTGTCGTAGACTATCGATATCATCGTGTATCGAAGTAACACGCCGCAGTAGCTACTACACGTACAGTATACAATACTGCTCGATAACTAATCGCTGATAAAACAAATCTTTCAGTTTACAACGTCCTTGCGATGACTCTACACCGGCGTCAGCTACTTATAAATAAACGATATCTGCTAACTTGATATAGCCGACCAAACTTTCTTTGTGCATTGGCCTAAAATAGTAGAGATGATAGTCAAATATCACCAGTTTCAAACGACCAAACTAACCGGGGATCGGACTACTTTTCTTTTATTTTATAAATCCAAACTTCTTGGTCTCTGCTATCGAACACTAAAAGAATTTTTGCTCTATCTTTAAAATTGACCGAGTTATAAAGGTTTGAAATTCAAGATTAGACAGAGAGGCACATACCCACTTGTGACGTCATTTGTTAGTAACGCCATGTAATCTGCATACAAAAAATCGTTTTTGAAAGAGACAGACATATTGAAACTTTAAAAAATCACTGTAAATTAGTTTTTCAACCGATTCAATTTTTTTCTTCGCGAATCGTCTGCTACTAATCTATATTTTAAAAATATGGTAAATTCCTATAATATGGTGAACAGTCCGATCCCCTATTGTACGTTATGTTTCAAGATTTTTGTGGTTGTTCACTACACTAAAATTGTCTCAATTTTTGGGTTTGTTACCACGCTTATGAAGCTTGCAACCGTTCCAAAATATCAAGGTAACAATATATAACCGTGGTAACACACCCGAACATTGTGACAATTTTAATTGTACAAATGTCTTACTATCACTGGATACTGATCGACTCACATCAGAAGTGGGATACCGCCCACGCTCTCTTTTAATGATTTATTTTTCTTAATCTGTTCTGAATATAAGAAAAAATAAAATAAGCATAAGACTGATTTAGCAAAGGTGCTTATATAGAAAGAAAAAAAGAAAGAAAAACCATTTATTTCAATTTTACCACTCTACACAGTAAAGTACATCGAGAGATAAAGAGTAAAATTGTAATGACAGTATTAAAAATAGTACTTCCATGTGCAATGTGACGCAATATTAAAAAAGGCTGGCGGCTCAGCAAAATATCTATCTCCCGAGAGATAGACGCTGGTTTTCCGTCGACTGGATCCCCAAGAGGAGGCGCGCAATACTAGTACTGTTCTATTTCTATAACAAATGCTTAAGGTTTTGTGAAGGTGTAGATAGGTCCTTCTCGTTAACTTTGTTATCGGACAAGCAAGCAGTACCCCAATAAAGTTTATATTTTGTAAAATCTTACTTCGAATGACGATTTCTTAATTTTTAGTATTAGGTTGATCATACTTTATTGCAGTTTTACCTTATTAGCTGTCCGCCCGCGGCTACGCCCGCGTTCAAAGTATCCTATGTGTCAATCCAAGATACAAACTACCTCCATTCCAAATTTTGTCCATATCTGTTCAGTACTTTAGACATGAAAGCGGAACAAACATCTAAATATTCAAATGTACGTTCACATTTTTTTTTTTTTATGAGTGCGAATTAGTGCGATTCTAAACATAGTTAGGCTGATAAAAAATCACTGACGTTCTCCTTATTTATCCCCAGATGCGGCCATCTTGACTCCGCGATGTGGGCGTGGCAAGCGCTGGCGCTGGCGCTGCTGGGCACGTGTGCGCGCGCGCTGCAGCCGCGCTGCGAGGAGATCACGATCCCGATGTGCCGCGGCATCGGGTACAACCTCACCGCCTTCCCTAACGCGCTGGACCATGACACGCAGGAGGAGGCTGGCTTGGAAGTAAGTAGCAATCTTTATCATCCTCTCAGCAGCTCGATCTGAATCAATCTGTGCGCTTCCCTTCCTCAATTTGTCTTATTTTCAACTTTTATTTTCGTCTCCTCGCTTAACCCATATCTTTTTGAATTCTCTAAAAAAATTGCATCTCGCTCTTTTACAACCTGCGCCTAATTCTCAATACGTTCTATTCATAACTCGACATAAACGCATCCCTTTCTTATCTGGTCCTGTATTCTCATATCGTTCCGACTCTTTGTAACCTCTGTTTCTAACCCATCTTTTTCTTTACTTTCTAGGTCCACCAGTACTGGCCCCTCGTCGAAATCAAATGCTCAGCAGACTTGAAGTTCTTTCTCTGCTCAGTCTACACTCCAATCTGCATAGAAGATTACACTAGACCCCTGCCAGCATGTCGCAGCGTATGCGAACGCGCGAGGGCTGGCTGCGCGCCGCTCATGCAGAAGTACGGCTTCCAATGGCCGGAAAGAATGGCCTGCGAGAAACTCCCAAGAATGGGGGAATCTGACAACCTCTGCATGGAGGAAACGGAAAGAGCTCACGAGCCAGAGCCGCCCAGACCGCCGCCCAGGAAGATACACAAAGACAAGTGTAAGGATCCAAAAAACTGCGAGAGCGGCCCGTCTGTAAGCCCGGGCGAGGCCGCCGCCGACGACTGCGTGTGCGCGTGCCGGCCGCCGCTGGCGAGCGTGCGGACCATGCACAACGCCAGCGCCACCATCGTCGGCGTGCCCGGCTGCGCAATGCCGTGCCGCGGCGCGTTCTTCACCCGAGAGGAGAAAGACTTCGCCGCCGTGTGGGTCGCTCTTTGGAGCGGCCTCTGCGCCGCTTCCACCTTCATGACGCTAACCACCTTCCTGATAGACTCCCAGCGGTTCAAGTACCCAGAGCGCCCGATAGTCTACCTCTCCGCGTGCTACTTTATGGTCGCGGTAGGTTACCTGACGAGACTGGCGTTGGGACACGAAGAAGTGGCGTGTGACGGCGCGTTTCTGAAGACTTTTGCAAACGGCCCGAGCGCTTGCACTTTAGTCTTCATATTGGTGTATTTCTTCGGCATGGCTTCTTCCATCTGGTGGGTGGTGCTGTCGTTCGCGTGGTTCTTAGCCGCTGGACTGAAGTGGGGCAACGAAGCCATCGCTGGTCACGCACAGTATTACCACCTGGCCGCGTGGCTGATCCCAGCTGCTAAGACTGTAGCAGTTCTACTAGCTGGAGCCGTGGATGGCGACCCGGTAGCGGGAATCTGCTACGTCGGCAACTCTTCGCCAGAAAACCTCAAGAAGTACGTCCTAGCCCCGCTGATCGTATACTTCGCGCTCGGAGCGACGTTCCTACTCGCCGGGTTCGTGTCGCTCTTCCGCATCAGATCTGTCATCAAGCGACAAGGGGGGATCGGAGCTGGATCCAAAGCGGACAAGTTGGAGAAGCTGATGATTCGAATTGGAGTGTTCAGTGTTCTATACGCCGTGCCAGCAGGGGTAGTGATCGGGTGTTTAGCTTACGAAGCTGGTGGATACGAGTCCTGGGTGCGTCGCGTGACTTGCGGGCCGAACTGTGGCGAGCGGCCTCTTTACTCTGCCTTGATGCTGAAATACTTCATGGCATTAGCCGTCGGGATTACTTCGGGGGTTTGGATCTGGTCGGGTAAGACGCTGGATTCTTGGCGGCGTGTTTGGCGTGGGGGGAGAAGCGGGGGTGCTCACCGGGCGCTGGTGAAGGGGGGCGTGTGACGTGCGGCGGGGCCCCTCCCGGCCCCCGCGCTGCCCAACCCCCCCGCGCCCGCGCTGCCCCCTACGGCGCCCTCCGCGCGATCTGGACAACCGCTCTCTGATTACGGACCCGTTTAAGGGGTGACCTGAGCGTCATTTTGATAAACAATCGTAACTTCTTGAAAACGCGACGAGTTCCAACTAAAGTATAAATAAACTGAAATTTAGGTTTACTTAGAGCGTTGAAGCAGCAATATATATATATATAAAATCTGGTTGACGACAAAAACCTGGAAGTAAGATAGCAAAAGTGGAAATATCGTTGATTTTTTCCGATCTAAGTGTACAAAATCCTCACTAGTCCAAATTTTTTATTTATTTCATATTCTTGGAGTTATGATTATTTTCAAAGTGACACTAGCGTTCAAGGTCCTTAGGGGACCCCATTGACGTATTTCGAGGGGTTTCTTTAACTGTAGTTATTTACGACTGAGTTTTTACTGATGTCGGTTCAATGGTTTCATTTACATTTCTTTTACTTTCGTGACCATATTCTATTTACAAAATTTATTTTAGTTATTTCATTTTTTAAGCTTGTCTGCATATAACCACTATTTAAAAGTCACTTTTATCAACATCTTATCTCAATGACGTTTACATGTTTGGGCAACCTTAAAAATTTGTCTCTTATCTACAATATTGGTCTCCATTTAACTATCTCCAAAAGTTCCAAAACCATTTGACTGAAACCAGTGAAAACCGGATCCTCCTTGCCAGAACTTACAGTGGAACGCACCCCTCGTACAGTAGCCACCACATGCGGCTGGACCTTATTCCGCAGCAGTAGGGGCGGTATTCGTAAAGCGAGTGTGTAGCTGCATGTGTTGTTCATAGACAGACCGATGTTGTTGTGTGCATGTATTGTGCCATTCTCTCGTGGACGTGATCGTGATTGTGTACTTTCCTCTGATGAAGACTGCGTTTTCTAGTTCTCGTTTTTACTTTGTGATAATAGTGGACTACAGACGAAGCGAGCGGAACGTGGATTATAATAGTGCTATATAGGTGTCGATTCCGATTTCTGACAAACACACGGCTAAAATTAAAAAACAAAAAAGGGATAGAATCTAAAAGGCTTGAAACATCTAGTAATCTTTGCCTCTGGTTTTAAGAAACTAAAAGATGTACCCCTATCGGTGATTTAGAAAAAATAATCAATCAATCAGCCTATTGCAGTCCACTGCTGGACGTAGGCCTCCCCAAGGGCACGCCAAAGCGCACGATCAAAAAAATTATAATTTATAACAAATCTTGTCGCTTTTATTCTTTCAGTTTCTTCGACATTAGAGATAAGAATACTAGGATATCTAAATTGGGACCTAGATCATTCTCGAGAAATAAGTCTGTGAGATTTTCTATCTCGCTTTATATGACTACTGTAAATTGTTCAACCCTAAAATTGCCCTTTCTTGTTTCTAACAGAGATGAGAGGTGACAGATTAATTTTAGTTTTGTGTTTGCAGAAATTGTGATTATTTAGAGTGAGAGGTTGAATGTCAGCGTCGCGGGTTGCCTCTAGTCCTAGCGTATAACGAACGCGCGACGCACACATATACGTAAATAGCGAGTAAGAAAACAAAATGGCCGCTGCGTCCTTTCACTTCTCAATAAAATTTTGCTAGTTACAAAGAAATTATGTACAAATTAATTTTATAGAACGGAAAATAGGTAACATAAGAGTTGTATCATGAAAATGTTGCACAATGTGTATCAGTGAATTGATGCTCAGAGACACTGCCATAATAGTAATAAGTTCTTGCATTTTCTCCTCAAAGACCTTAACCTTACCTACCTAAACATAGAAGCAAATCACTGATGAACATTGTGTACACACACAGACATTTCGGCGGATTCATCACCTTATGTATTGCCTATATAGGTATAAACATGTACGTACGTACCTACATCTCCAAAAATGCTTGATTCAGCGCGATAAAGTAATGAATCCGTTAAAATTAAAGGATTATAATGAATCTTTTAGCAAACAATGTAATCCGGATTCCAAATATCTTGTACACTTTGATTCCTTGAAAAAGCGCCCTCTATAATATGGTAATAAAATGTGCCGACTTCTCGTACTGATCTTATGAAGTGGCGCCATCTTTTAGCGGGTAGTGAGTAAATTTAACGACGCCATCTATGATGGAATAGCAACAACTCATGTATTTAAATTCGTGTTAGCGCTCAAATAGAAATTATTATAATAAAAAAATATAGAATCTTATGTGCAATTATGTAATGTATACTATTATTATTAATTATTGTAATGGTTAAGCATGAGAAGTATGTATAAATGTAACGCCGGACGTTGCGGCCGCCCGCAAGCGAAAATCATTATGTAATTTATTTTATATCATAACTGTAGATAATAACAATAATAAAATAAATAAATAAAGCGATTTTTTATGTAAAATTTTTTTGGTTTTCTTTGTGCCTTCATCATCAGCTCAGATCAGAAGTTAAATTAGGCAAAAAATCGTTGGCATCTGTAAAAGCAAAAGAGATATTCTTCAGTCTATAAAGTTTATTGACAAACTATAATCAATGTAACAGAAGAGGTCTATGTTATTTTTTACATTCTGAAACAACTTACCAAAATCGCATGTTTGACACGCGTTCTCTCTGTCGTCGTACAATTTAGTTCTACAGACCTACCAACTTATCTATGAAATGAACAGCGGCGCTAGTAGTAATACAAAATTGCATTACAACCAGTCACGACCCTTCTGAAAGTTAAAGTTTCTATAGCAATTGAAGTAGTTCCAATTTTGTGCATTTCACATATTCTGTGGTAGGTCTATGGTCATACAAAATACCACGTCGGAACATTTTTAAATCGCGTTTCGTTTCCTCACTTTGTATGTGGCAATGTGCAAATAGCATTATGCCAAAACGATAACATCATTAAAAGATTCTGAGTAATAAAGATAAAAAGGAACTGTGTGTGAAAGGAAATGAAGCACATTTAAAATTTATACTACTCGTATTTATCACAATGGTCGACAGATGGCATTAGTAAACTAGTAAAAGAAGTTAAAATTATTGTTGGAACCTAATTTTATGATTATTTGTCGAAACAATACTATACTTATGTTTTAATTATCACACTATTCATTACGTATGTTGTGAAATGGACAGAATATTCTTAAATTTACTTAGTAAGATAATTTACAAAATGCGTTTTCAATGACAATAACAGCCACCTTTCATTGCTAATAACTAGTCGTGAAACACTAGAAAAAGTCACTAACCGTTCTCAGATTTACCTAGAGTATAAATAATACGTAATAATTTTATTAAAAAACATTGTGAGAAATTAAAAATAAAATTTCCGTTGGATGGCGCTGGTACAAAATTCTGTTAATTGGTTGGTTTCATTATCTTCCTTTTTCAACTTTTTGTACAATATATACCTATTACTAGAAAGAGCCTAAAGATAAATTACAACAAAAATATAGCGACAGTATGCTGCCGCCGCTATAAAAGATATTCATGCACGCAAACAATATTATTATAATCAACAACCTTATTATTATTATTGCTTGAATCCAAAACCTAGAACTAACATTATTAGTTGTCTATTATCTAATAAATTAAATTCTTATTAGTGCGTGTAATGTGATTTACTTATGATTATTTATTTATTTATTTGAACTAAACTAATGCGTGTTTAACCAAAATTGTTTCGCTCGGTAATATTGGTTTTCTTTCAAAATACCTTCAGCGGATGTCGAAATTCTGTTGTAATTTGATTAATGTTATTGCTAAAGTTTTTGTACTCAATATTACGCACTGATAAAAATATAAGCAGTGTTAGAACAGCGACCGGCTTCAAACCGTACAACATTTTTGTATGAGGTCCTAAAACCTTGTGATTTTTTAAATTGACGACTTTACATCTACTCCTAAATATTGCTACACATCACTACTTATACTAGGAGAGAAAACTCGAAAACGTGGCGTATAAAAATACTGACGAGTCCGTCAGACGCTATCGAAAAACATTAATATACAACTATGGGAAGTCCAATGTTTTACGTATTTATTAGTTCGTGTTATGTTATCATGACCACGCACGATATTTATTTTTTATTGCAATTCTGTCTTTCAAAAGTCTATAAAAACAATGTTTTATACAATAACTATACAATATAGCGCGCCACTTCAAGAAAGGATACACAAAATATCCGTAAAATATATTATGTTACCACTGAATGGCTACATAGATGGCAGTAGTAGTAAAATGGCCTACGTTTTATTTGGCAAATAACTGGTAGCTAGCGACATCTGTTAGAAAGGGAAATTGACAGTTTTTTTTATTACAATAAAAGTGGCCATTTTAATTTGCCACGCTGGGATTTCATAAAAATGTAAGTACGTACTTTTTATAAAAATAAGAATTATAATTAAATGGCACGGATACTTTTACCTCTATCCATGTTTGGATCAATATAAAATACGTTAAAATTTACATTTTAAGAGAAATAATACAAATCTAGATCATATCACCATAACATATAGTGTAGTTTAAAAGAATCCGTAACATATTATTTTACACATGTAAATCTATATCTGATCGTTGTTGATCAAATGTAAGTATTTAAATAATATGGACTCCAAGTAGCAGCTACTTGTTGACGGCATCGATCATCAGCTGAAGCTCAGAGAAACTAATCCCGTACAGGATCAGACGACTTGTAAGTTTAAGACTAACAAACGCAGTGTCAAGGAGCCTCCGAAAGCGAGGCATCATACCCTCAACTGGCAATGCTGTTACACTGGTAGTACATAGCTTGCTGGTTGTGGTTGTAAACCTGTTCCTGAGCCGCGGTCGAGTGCAGCGATGCATCGTGTTCTATGTACATGTTGTGGTAGTGTTGGTCGGCGTGGAGGACGGTTTGGGACGGTTGTTGGTAGTACATGTCTGTGTGCTGCGTTTCCAGTTCAGGAGGCTGTTGTAGGTCTTGCTGCGTTGAGAAACCCTGCAGTAGAAGATGAAGAGAAATTCAAAAGGCCAACATGGTCGACTACTACTAGGCCTGAGCACTCTAATGCAGGGTTAACTCGAGCCCCTTGGTGGGCACTGATAACAAGAGACTTATTTGTACGCAGGAAGGTAATCTAAAGGCGTTCGCCCAGCGGGCGATCACAAACACAGACACAATAAAAAACTTAACATAAAATGTCGGTTACGAATAAATTATATAGAAGAAACTGATCTGTAACAATAATAATCTACGAATAAATTGCTTAAAATAAACAAGTTTCTTACCTGGACTTGGTATTTACACCTCTTGAACCTGCCATACAGCGATGAATAAGGTAGGTTGTAGTGGATTGCAGCCTGGTTGATCGACATTTGACCCACTCTGAAAAATAGATGTCGCTGCATTAGCACAAACGTGCTGGTAATTCACTTACATCATAAAATATAAATAAATACTTCCCTGAAATAATTATGCCTAGCCTACTTGTTTAAGAAGAACAATCTGATGTAATATATTTATATTCCATCGTTAAACTCTCAAAACGTCAGCATTTTTTAATTTTTAAAAATTTAATTTAAAAAAATTATCACCATTCATCATTCTCAGCCCACATCCACCCATTGCTTAGTAAGGCCCCTTCTCGAACTCTTCACGGTGCTGCTGTGCTATCCGCATCCTGATCCTGCCAGTTTGGCAATGTCGTCGTTAGACCATCGGGTTGGTGGTCTGCCCACTGGGCACTGACCTAACTAAAAATAATGTCCGAAGTTAATAATATCTCACCTGACAGCTTCTAATGCCTCTCCCATGGCGTCTTCTGACCACGGTGTGGGGTTGGATCGGGACAATTCAATACCTTCTCGCTTACATCGCCCATATAAAGTTCCTGAAAATAAAAAAAGTGATTTCAATTTTTTTCAGTCATAATTACTAATCATAGTGGAAATGCATCTTTGATCTAAATATGTTCCGGACCGGTACATAATATGTTTGATTTTAAATAATAGTGGGTAACAACAGTATTTACAACAGTATAACACAACGTACATACGTACATTTACGTCGTACAACAGTATTTTGGGTAAATCGATTAGCTTTATTGACTACTGTCAATGTTTTCCAGTCCAACTTGTCTTAACGGCCACAATCTACGGTATCTGCTGGATAGACGGAACCAAAGGCTAACGGATGAACCCAATTCCGCAGTACACGTAAGAGGACTATTTCATTCAATCACCTCAGCATAGCAGATGCGTAGGCATTAATCGGAGTAGGGAATCACTCTTAAAATAAACCAAAAAGTCAGACGAAGCTACTAAATAAGACAAATTATTTAATTGTTAGCCTCTTGTGTTCCATCCTGGTTCCATATGGTTTTGACCTTTCTCTCCGTCTCCCACGTTCCTCAAGTGTTACACTATAAGTTACCGGTGGGTATGCCGAACTGCGTGGCGGCGCGTTGCACGGACGTGTGTCCGCAGCGGATGGAAGCGAGCGCTCGCTCCAGGTCGGCGCGCCTCCAGGCGGTGGGGGCGGCGTTGAAGGGCGCGGCCAGGCGGATGCCCTCGCGGCGAGCTATCTTGTACAGAGTGCTGCTTGGGATGCCTGCAACATTACGGGAGTTACGTTTTTCGGGGAATGGAATGGAAGTTTAATTTTACTGAGGGACGGGTACATTTTCAAATGAGAATAGTTTGGTTCAACAGCTCATATACGTTCCCACCAAAGGGGCTCGCTCTAGCCTACCTTGGAGCAGGGCGATTAGGCCATTGTTGACTACGCCCAGTGCGGTTGAGTCAACTTCACACACAACCTTCGAATTTCTTCGTAGGAGTGTGCAGGTTTAATCACGATGTTTTCCTTATGAACTCAAAATTCGAAAACACATTGGTACGTAGTGGGGATCGAACCCGGGACGGAAGGCAATGGGCCTAGCCAATACACCAACGACGCTCTCTAATAGTTTGATGTGAGGAATTAATTACTAAATCACAATCTGATGAAACCTGACGACGATGATGTCTGATTGGATATATAGGTAGAATTTAGGTAGGTACTTATTTAGTAGACGCTTATTAAGTGAAGCTTTAATCAGCGACAGTACAAAATTGATACCTGGGCTTTGTCAAAAATAAATTTCACTTATTTCGTGGTGTTCCCTAGATCTCTACACAAACATTCGCCTGAAAATTTAAAAACCTCACAATAAAATTATTAGATTTATTCTGTAAGTAGCACTTTTATTTCACCCTGCCCTTCTGTCTCAACAAACCAAAACTCTCGTGATTTTTACACTATTTATTGAAGATTAAGCAACTACCAACCAGCTGGTTGACCTTACCATAAGCCTTGCTAGCCTTGTTAGCGGAAATAGCGCCAGCCCTCAACGCATGCAGAGCCCTCCTCAAGTCATCTTCCGTCCAGGACTTGGCTGCTCCCTCTTTCTTCGGCGTGTCTATTCCCAGGCGGTGGGCACGCTGCCAGAGCGTCGTGGACGGGATGCCGTAGGTAGCAGACGCCTGGAAACAATACCAATTAGAATGCAGCATGCATTTTTCGTAGTTGATACCGAAATCTGTATAGAGCTTGGAGCTCCGACCTCGGTCTTATCACATCAGATCACACTAATATTATAAATGTGAAAATATATTTGGATTTTTAGAATTTTGGATGTTTGTTCCGCTTTCACTCCTTAACTACTGAACGGATTTGGATGAAATTTGGAATGGAGATAGTGTGTACCATAGATTTTTTACGGGAAAAATTCTGTTTCCACGGGAAAATCTTAAATAACGCTAGTGTAGCCGCGAGCTAGTAGCCATATAAATTACTGAAAAACTATACAATATAAAGGTACTTACACCCATTTATGACAGAAAATCAATCGACAGTTACCTCTCTCTCTCTCTTATCTAGACTACTGTAGAGTTTGCTGTAGTAGAGTAGAGCTGAGCTGTTGTTTTTTCTACTTTTTTATATCGCGCCACACGATATCCTGAAAAATATTCTCAGTTACCTTAGTAAGACTCATATTGTGACTCCGCAAAGCTTCCAGAGCATTGTCCATATCCTTCTGAGTCCAGCTTTTGGGGCTGCCTCGCGCGGCTGGCTCCAGCTGAGACGACGAGTCACTGGTGTCATCGCCGCTATGAGTGTGTTGTTCTGGAAATAACACAAATAATTGGCATTGCTGTACCTTTTATATTTATACAGGGTGTAACAAAACAAGGGTACCAATACAATACCAACCCGACACAGCGACAGTTCTCATGAAACTTAACAACTTTTCTAGAAGACGTGGGTCGAATTATGAAAAAAGTTTTTTAACTTCCCATACTTACATAATATGCATCAATTAGCTGAGATTCTTAGTATGGAGACTTCATTTTTTTTCATAATTCATTCAACCATGTTCCTTGGGAAAAGTTGTTCAGTTTCAGTTTCGCTGTTTCGGGATGATACACCTGTTTTGTTACACCCTATATAAGTTACAAGTACAATTTTATATGAGTATATCGCGTAGCCCTAAATGACTTGTTATTTATATAAAAAGACCTACTTACCTCCTTCTGAAAGCGGTTCATCCTTGACGTTCAGTAGGGGCATGAAGTCGGAGGAATCCGGCAGCTCGTTCGCAGTCAGCATCGCCATATGTCGATCGATCAAAGTTGAGCCCTACGAATTGAACAAACGTTAGCAGAAGCGAATAGAGAATTAGTTTTATTTCTAAAGTAGATGGCGCTACTAGTAGTCAGAGTCGTACAAGTTATAGATGGAGTACAGGCTATATCATAATATTTCGTATATTGAATGATCACTAAAAAAAATATTTTATTCCGTATTATATAAAATGTTAAAATCCTCCAAGATTCAGGATCTAGCTGGTCTTTTATTTACTAATTATTGTTTGCATCTCGTAAAATCTTTAAAAACTCAACTACTAATGCCATCTAACGTGCGGTAGAAGCACCAAAAATAAATACTGTTTGAGCGTGTGATGCCGACTCCAAGGTCTCGAAGGTGGCAGCTGGAGGCACTGGTTCCTGTTTGACGCAGACTGAGACTGGAGTAGCGGCTGGTCCAGCAGGGGCAAGCTCCTCTAATCCAGTCGCCTGGAGATAAACATAGGTGTAATTAAATTAAAATTAACGTCTATCTAACTAGCTAGACGCTAGCGCTATTTCTGCAAAAAAACAAGGTGTTTAATAAAAAAGACATTGGAATAAAGTGAGGTACTCTACCTATCTTTTTAACAAAGCGGCGGCGCCAGTGTGCTATCGTTTGGGAGTATTAAAATAAATACTACCTAATAAAAAAATAAAAATAAATGTTTCAGGCGCAAGGAGACCCATAGCTAGCCTTTTACATTACATTACATGACATATTATTTAATAATGATATTAAATTGTATAAAATTAAAAATTATTTAGGTATACTACACATGGTATAGCTGTCCTCTTAGATCAAATATAAACTATATTTGATCTAAGGCTGTCTTACATCATTTTAAAAATTAATTATTAGTCAATAAGTGAGTGAGCAATAATGCGGGCAGATTGTTTTGGCATTTTACATACATAAATCATCGTTTTTCATAAGACTACAAAAAGATTTCGTGCGTTGAAAGACCGTCACAAAGGTAGCTTGTACGTACAATACCTACCATGCTACAATTTATTATTCTTTTGTGAAAGAAAGTTTTTAAATTGTGCAATAATAACATATAAATAGGGGAAGGACTTCGGGAAAAATTAGTGGCTTTATGTATATTATATAGGTACCTGTAAATGCTGTAAAATATGCGACGTTGGTACATTGTCCTCATTTAATTGTAATTCGTGTGATTGTGGCTCTAACTTCACCGGTCGAAGTTCGCAAGGGCCAAGCTGAAACCAAATAAATTGTGTAGGGTATATAATATGTATGTAACCTACTTAAAATAAAATTATGTTTGGTTTGAACGTTTGAATTTGAATTTGAACGACTACGAGGACGTCTAACCGGAAATTGAGTAACTCCACGGACTACTTGGTCCGTGAGTAACTCCAAACAATATTTTAAATATCGCGTTCGCGCGTCAACTGAAAAAGGGGCGGGGACTGCGCAGAATTCAGCCATTCAGCGTGTCTCGCAAAAAAGATTAGAAAGTAAACTGTAGTAAGTCTTAAATTTAAATATATTTCTTTCGATATAATTGGTGAAGTAAATTTTCGAAAAATGCTGTAGAAAAAGAAGTTAGGTCAAAGAACGAAAGACTTGAATAACAATCACCTAGAAAAGTTGCCTGTTTTTTAAATTTTAAACAATCTTTAATTATCTCTACATTAGTTCGAAAATTTTGATGTATTGAGAATATTTGAGGCATCTGACAGATAGATAGATAAATCATTTTTATTTCTATTAATTCCAAATTACCTGTGTATTAAAATATGTATGAGTGTATTGTAATTTTCCATCTTCTTCTTCTGATAATGGCTCGCATTTTATTTGAGATAATCCTTGTCCGGGCATTTCCTACAAAAAATCACAAAAAACAAGTCATAGGTTATTTTAATTGAACAAAGGTTTTTATACGTTCAGTTCTGAATATATATAAAGTAAACATTTTTGTTCTTGTGTAATGCATCATGCATCTAATCACATTATGAGGTATTTAGTTCAAGTTTATAAACTTAACACAAACCTTTAAATAAAAAATATTTCATAAAAAACTTTTCCTCGATTACAATTTCCACAATAACAAAGCAATGTTCCATTTTCTTTTCGAGTCGCTGGAATCGAACTATCAGCAATACAAAGTACGTTTATATAGGCAATTAGACAAAAGGAAGCAAGCTTTATTGAATTTTTTCTCGATTGGTGCACAAACGAAGAGTGCAAAGCTGAATCCCTCTCTTTCCATCGTTCACAAGGCAAACCGTCTCGACTCGAGCTTTCTTTTAATTCCATTTGTTTTTACTCGTAGATATATTAGCATTGATATAGATATATTAGATATATTAGTAGATACGTAGATATATTAGCAGTGGTATAGTGGCTGTATTATAGTTGATTTTTATAAATAAAAGAAAGCTTAGCATTGAAGTGAGTATAGCCAACTAAGCATGTATGTGGCTACTACTATACGCAATTCAGTTTTGATACATATTGCACACAAGTTTTGTATTTGAATGAATTTCCCGCGAATAGAATTTGTAACACGAAGAATAACAATAAACGACTTTAGGTGATGGTGGTAGCGTAGACTTTACGCTATCACCTGTCGGAGGTAGAGACGAATAGTGAATGTAAAGTTGCGCGGTTTAACCCTCTCACATCGCTCGCTCCTCATATCACTCTATTCGCTGCTCTATTCGAGGAAGTGGCCAAAGCACGACTGCGCGGCTGCATGCCGCCGCCGGCTTACCGCGAGTTACGAATTTATATTTCACTTTCACCGTCTTCCTAAGTACAGCCAAGGAAGAGCGCAAAACAGAGCTGATAAACGTGAGGGAAAGCAAAACCAACGAAGACGAGGGCGCGAAATTCACTCTACTCACCTAGTCGGTCAGCGCGAGCCGCCGCAACCACTCGCCGGTACCACACATGCACCGGAGCTTTCTTCAGCGTGACAGTACCCGCCACTGCACGGTGACCTTCGGGAAACGATGAGATGTCGCAAATGAAAGTGAATTGGGCACACACCCGGCCGAGTCTGCGTCGCTGCGTGGCGCATGTTTAGGAGGTGCAGGGCGGGCGCGTGCTGATTTTTTTCCGCGCCGAAGAAATAAAAACAAACGCCTTTTTGCCGGGAACCGGCCCCGCAGCGCTATGTAGGTCTCACCCATCGCACCGCACTCTGGGCTTCGAGTTCAATTCTAAAAATTCACACTGCTACGTAAGACAGCTTCTTGAATTTTTCATGTCTACAAATAGTTTCATGAGAAAGTTTGATGTTTAGGAAGTAAAATGTACCTAAAAATAAGACAAGTTATGTTGGGAGGGTAGGTGCACTATAGCGCGTGTAGATATGCAGTGAGGGAGGCAAGGGGGGCGGCCTCCCACACGGGGCGCCCGACCAGTCGGCGCCCCGCGCGGCGCCTTCTCTCTCTGCTCCGATTGATTTTTATTACAAGAATTTTGCTCGTGGTTTTTTTTTGTTTCTCGCACACCGAAAGCCTGGCGACGCACACAACGGGATTCGTATAATTCGTTTGTACGAACTTACTAATGCTATTGATTTTTATAACGAAGCTGCCGCAGACGATCCCGGGAGTACAAACGTAGGCATGTTTTGTTTTATATTTTGTAATGGTTCGTTTTTCTTACGAGTAATCGTATTCGTCAAAGTTTCAACAAATGACCAGACTTATTATTTAATCATTTTAATCTTTTGCGCAACGTAGCAACGTTACTTCGAAACGACTCACTAGATAACTTAGTTTTAAAACTTGATTAGGCATTTTTCATACGGTTATCAAAAGTACTTCTAACTACTTTACAATAGTTGCCCCTCTTATGTACGAGTAGAATACCTATTATAAAAGATGATAGCTAAGTATATAAAAACAACAAAGAATAACAACAGGTAGCTTAAAAACTCAAGAAAATAAAAAATTGATCATTAAAATAAGATTTAAAAAAACTCTTAGACAAAAATACAAATCATCATTACAAAATAGTTATTTTTACAGCAAAACTAGCGGTCCGCCCGCGGCTACTCTGGCGTCTTGTAAGATTTTCCCGTGGGAATTGGACTTTTTCCCGTGAAAAGTATCCTATGTGTTAATCCAGGTTACAATCTATCTCCATTCCTAATTTCATCCAAATCCGTTGAATACTCGTGAAGGCGGAACAAACATCCAAACATCCAAATATATTTTCACATTTATAATATTAGTGTGAAGTGTGATAGTGTAATCAAGTGCCTAAATACAAATAATGACGAACTTCCATACAAACTTTCATCCCCTATTTTTTTTTCGCGATAAATGGTAGCCTATGTCCTTTTCCGAGCTCTAGTCTATCTCTGTACTAAATTTCATCAAAATCAGTTCAGTAGTTTAGCCGTGAAAGCGTAACAGACAGACAGGCAGACAGAGTCATTTCTAATATTAGTAGGGATAAAATCCCTACAGTTAGGGTTTAATGAAAGACAAATTTCCCTTTTCACGATTTTATCTATTTCATAATGTTCGTAGTTAAGCTGTTATGGAATAATAGCTTAAAATAGTATTATTTTATTAGTTCTTAAAATTAATTTTGTCTTGGTGATTTCCTCGTCCACTTATAATTTTTAGAAAAAAAACTCCAATTCGTCCTCTTGATAAACCCCAACCAAATCAGATTATGTCCCCACCGCACCGCGGGGCTTAAAAGACATACTAAGTGTAGTGTCACTATATAGATTTACATTTTTAATTCATACTTTACTTCTGCGACATGTTTTGTTGCTGCTAGTATGTTAATAGTTCCACTACTTTACGGTAGATGGCGTTGTACTAATCAAATATGTTGCATTCGGCTTTTTTTACGCTGGTAACATTTTTTTGTAATTATGTGTTTTTTAAATAAAATTAATTACATTTTTAATATCTGATGTAAGCATAAAATTTTCATAAATATCTACATCATTTTAAACACGATTCAAAATATTAAAAGACGTAGAATAATTTTGATAGAATAAAAAGTAGGTCAAGGACAAATCCATGAAAACAAACAAAATCCTATCAGTATCAAGTTGTCACAGTGTCAATTACTTTATAAATTAAACGAAGCCATCATTACTTCACAGACTTTACGAGTTAATTAGTTTAACAATAGTTTTATGACAAAATTAACTTTTAATTAAGCTCTTCATAAATTTACAAATGGTAACATTCATAGAGCTTATTTTGGGTCAGTCGCGTCGCTTCCAACCAACTTGTACTTCGTTTCGTTTCGTTTGTGGATTGGATTTGTAGAGGTGCCTTTCTCTAAACTTGCGACATAGCGTAGTTAGTTTTGTGTTTTTCAATCAAGAAAGCTGGCGGGTGTGCAAATGTGTTATTAAAATATATGCAGCAGTGTTTAATCAGACCTAAATCAATTCAAAATAGTGAAAAAACGTGATAGTAAATGCAAATATAGTCAAGGTAAGTGGTTAGATCTCGCGATGGAGGATAACCAACGATAAGCGCTCACTTACTGCACAGAGTTTTCATCTTGAAAATTTCCACTCGGTGAACTTTCGAAGTGAAGTTTCTCGGAAGTTTCTTTGTTGACTTCAACTGGGGCGAAGTTTCCCGAGTCGCGGCCACGCTTTGAACTTGGATCACTTGTTTGTCTGGGGAAAAGTTTGCTCAGAAAATAGTAAAACTTAGAATTTTCGTCGCCATTTTATTTTTTGTCGCGCTGGAAAAGCGGCCATTTTCTTTGTGCCGCGTCGCTTACGACGAGTCGTATGTGGTCCCTAAAGTTAATTTAGTAAAGTTAGGGCGTGATCTCATCACATGAAGTGAATCGGTGAGGCAAACAGGCATAGTGATTATAAGTGTCAACTGAGTGTTTTTGTTGTCCTTACGTGAAGTTTTTCTAGTGTCCTAGTTAATGCGTGGTATTTAGTTGTTAACCAGTGGTTTGGTGTTTAGGGCAGCGGGCGCGAAGAGTGGACACACGGTACGATGGACGACGACCAGCAGTTTTGTCTGAGGTGGAACAATCACCAGTCGACACTCGTGTCAGTGTTCGACACTCTCTTGGAGAAAGGAATGCATGTGGACTGCACGTTAGCAGCTGAAGGACAGACCCTGAGGGCTCACAAAGTGGTCTTATCCGCGTGCAGTCCCTATTTCGAGGTTGGTACCACTTAGAGTCGCTCACGCAATCTAGGTCAATTGCTATCGCGTTAAGTTACTTACAAGGCAGCACAGTTGTGCTCTAATAAACATTCCAGTAGTTTCATAGCTTTCATGCGCTCGCAATTAGATTGGTGCATAGATGAGTTGGCATCAGAAAGTTGTTTTTGCCACATTTCTAATTACCTCTTGTAGGTAAGGTCGACCAATAAATTGGTTTATCACCCTAAGGGTGAATGTCAGTTGCAAAAACTAGGAAATTGAATGAAAAATGGTAAACCACTTTCTTGGCCGACCTTACCTACCTAATTGTGTTACCCAATTTGTAATTGTCAAGCATTTAACTGTGATTAGCTAAATTACTTAATTTGTACTTGTACGGCAAGGTTACCCATTGTAACTGATGATGGTGCATTCTTGTTAACATTACAAACAAACTACTTAACATTCCTAGTAAACTTTTGCATTACCTATGTTATCATACTCAAAATCCAACAATTAAACAAAATTGTTCCACTATGAATCTAATTCTAAACAATACATTTCATTGACAACAATAACCTGTTCCCACGTTGGAATCAAACATTTATTTACAAACTTACTACTCTATGACTGTACATACAATAAACAATAGCTACAACTAACTATAAATTTGTTTCAGAGTGTACTATCACAGCAGTATGACAAACATCCAATAATAATATTGAAAGATGTGAAGTATGCAGAGTTAAGAGCCATGATGGATTACATGTACCGCGGAGAGGTTAACATATCTCAGGACCAGCTGGCGGCTCTGCTGAAAGCTGCTGAGTCGCTTCAGATCAAGGGTCTGTCCGACAACAAGCCGTCGCGCCCCCCCTCGCGTCCCGCGCAGCCCCCTGCCGCCGCACACCCGCCCCGCGCCCCCTCACCACCTCCACAGGTGTGTATTTTTATTATTCACAGCCATTTCTCCAAACTTTAGAGCCCACAATATGAAGTATGTTGCACCTTCTAAAACAGAACACATGCAGAGAGAGACCACTTCCTTCCACTCGTCTTCATATTCGCCTCATCCACCATCTTTGGTTTATTCAGAACATCCTCAATTTGATTGTGGAACATTCACCTTGGACTGCCCCTTCCAAAATATAAATGTCTTAATGATTAAGAAGACATTTTATGTACAGCTCACAAAACATACAAACAGCAACATGCATTTTAGTTTAGTTACAAAGTCTCTTTAAGTAGTACAATAATTGGCTCTCATTCCTACCATTTGATAGATCAAAACTAATATAAGAGTAGTGAACAAACAAACCAAAGCTAACAATCAACTGTGATTGTTGTTATTGAATCTACTTATCTTGTTATTTACTTCTCAAATATTAAGTGTATTTCATGGGAATATTTATTATTTGCAAAAATAACAAGCTTTGGCAGTAACAGAAATATAAGAAATGCTGATAAAACATGCTTAATAATACAAATACCCACCTAACAGTTAAGAATTAGGTTACTACCTTCTAGGGTCAGCGCACACCAAGAGCAGAGCAGAGCATTTTCTGAGAGCACTGAAAAATATACCTTATTACAATTCCATAGGATCAGCGCACACCAAACTGCAAAATGCTCGCGCATAGTCGTGCAGTATTTGGATGTGTATTAAATTTTTCATTACTCATACTCTGAAAGTAGTTCGGAAGTTGCCTGAGGAGCAGATTGAAGGCAATACTTTTCAGCCCGGAGGGAGGATCACTTTCAACTGACAGCTGTCAAATAAAAAAAAAAACTGGTTCTAATTTCACATTTCTATTGAACTATGTTCCATCTTTCTATACAACTACTCAATTACAGCGCAATGTTAAATTAAAATAACATAAAGTTAAAGAATATATATTTTTTAAATGTAAGATATATGTTTTTCAATGATGGAAATTAAAAATAATGGCTCAAAAGCTGGCCAGCACGGCCACAGCAAAAAATTAAAATAGGCGGGACAGCAACAATCTGATTATCATTTGTTTCTCGAGTTGTAGGGTTTTGTTTACAATGATTCAGACATGGAAGTCACTCATTTTTTCTTTACCTAATTCGTGTTTTTATTTTTACTTTCCTTTTTATTTTTACTTATTATGTATTCGTAATGAAAAGCACAGTGTTTACTACGGGCTGTGCTAAGGGTTAAAGACTTATTTAGTGCCTCGAACTATTAGGGGCGCTAAATAAGTTACTTTCACCCCTCATATAACAATGTACTATTGCAATGTATGGAAATTTTCAGTACTCAGAAAATGCTCTGCTCTGCTCTTGGTGTGCGCTGACCCCTATTTAAATATAAAATACACAAATACTCACAGACAATACTCCACAAATAATCCATCCATCATAGAAAAACATAAAGAAGCTAACTAAATGCCTTTATTCTAATATTAGTTTGTTTATCATCTAGTATTATCTTATCTACCTACCTATAAATAGCACAAAATATCACTCTTGCTTCTTTAGTTCCCTAGCTTCCTTACACATACGTAATAATCTTTAAGACCATAGACATACATAATTTTTTACATCTTAAATGACTAGATACTAAATAGAATGTGACAAATGTTTGTAGATGCAGCCAAAACACAGTAATTCCTCTAATAGGTATCAAATTACCTAGCCATTAAATGCATTGTAGATCTTACTTAACTGTAGTCAACTGTAGTTGTCTGTCATCCAACATGCAATCACAAGACATGTATGTATGTCTTATGGGGGACGCCTGCGACGGAGCGCAGACGGGTGACCTGCTCTGTGTGTAGAACTATTTCACCCTTAATTCCCAGTACGGTTGCCGCCCTTCGGTTTCGCGGTGCATCGGACATTTCTCCCTGTTCCCTCGCTCTCCCCGGACAAGTTCTGCCCCCACACGTATCCTCTCCCACCGCTCCAGGTAAGCGCTTGCGGGAGCGTCCTAGCCGATTCACCCCAGACAGAAGAGGGTACCGGCATACTCTGCATGAAGGGAACCCGAAGATTCCCCTCCACGGAGCTCCCCCCCCGTCCAAAGTTCCTCGGTAGTGCTCCCACACTCCCTTAGCGTGGGATCCTCCGGATCGCATGGTGTCACACAACTCGCTCCCTTCGGCGGACAAACAGGTTAATCCTCACCCCGCTACTCCACTGGTTTTACTGGTGCCCCGGCAGCGTCGACCCCTCGAACCTTCCCGATGCTCTGCAAAGTCTAATTATATTCCCTATTGAAATGTCTCTTAATTGTTCCCTATCGGTTCCTACTATCTCCCATCTTGGTAGAGAATACATAGGGCATTCTTGGTAGAGAATTCATAGGGTGAATGCTTGTCTCTTCTTCCCCACATTCGGGACATGACGGATCTGTGGCTTTCTTCATTATAGTGAGGTGTCTGTTTAGT
Organism: Carpatolechia fugitivella; assembly: GCA_951230895.1. Classification (NCBI taxonomy): domain Eukaryota; kingdom Metazoa; phylum Arthropoda; class Insecta; order Lepidoptera; family Gelechiidae; genus Carpatolechia; species Carpatolechia fugitivella. Next base: position 698,186 of record OX579658.1, read on the forward strand.
GCACAGTGTCCAGTAATTATCCCTGTGACCAGCCTCGCCTCATTTTTCTTAAAAAAGAAAAAAAAATTCTAGTAGTCTTTTGGTCTGCTTCTTATCAATCGCCTTAATAAACCGTTTTGACTGTCGGAGACCCTTTGTCTCCCTCCATCTGGCGTTTGTCACACAAGACACACTAACATACATCACAACTGTTTACAATACAAAAATGAAAACAATTTTTATAAAACTACAGTGATGAACTGACCACCTCATACAACATCTTTTTATTTCAGATATTTTCCATATGAATAATATGTTTCCCAAGTGAAAATGTAGCCTGTGCTAATTGAGAACATAAAAATCAAAATAAAAAATATTTTATTCGAATTAAGATTTTTACAAATCATTTATCGACGTCAAAGCTATCATGGATGGCACGTTAACTACAAGTGTACGCCGTCTGTGGAGAAGAACAGCCAGAAGCAACTCCACAGGAATAGTATCTTTTGTACTTTTCTTTTAAATATATAAAGAATCATACATGAGTCATAATTACAATCTACTCCGCTGATTTGGAACAACAGTTGACCAGGGCCTCGTTTCACGAAGCAACAAGTTACAATTTAATATACATTGCGTAGCCAATTCGCCTAAACTGTAAACCCTTATCGTTTTCTCTAATCTTCTACGCAATGTACGTCGAATTGTACTTGTAATTTGTAACTTGTAGCTTCGTGAAACGGCCCCCAGACAGTTAACAAGCATTTACAAGTGGACGTAGTTACACGAAAAGGATCCAATCCACACAAAGTTACTTTTCAGATATTGAAGTTTGAAGTTCAAAATATTTCTTCATAGGTATTTGTTTCAAGATAATTTTACGTGTTATGTTTTGTGAGAAACATTAAAACATTTTTATTGTTAATAGTATATTTATGGGACGATTGGTATTATTTGCGGTCAGTTTTGTGTACGTAAGTCATTTTTGACAATGTTGTGGATTGGATCCTTTTCGTGTAACTACGTCCAAGTAATGTAGAAAAAAGCTGATTTTAAACATTGTGTACAAACAATTAAATAACCTAACTGCTACTTACAAGTCCAAATATTGCGCATATTATTTTCTTTGTACTTAGCTTGCTAGGACAAGCCTGCTATGGTAATTAGAGGTAATTGATAGAACACTACTCATCAGGTCAAAGCAATCAAGTTGAAAGGTACAATATTATTATGAAAAAGTTCTTAGCCGTCTTGATTGATTCTTTGACTAATATATGGTTTTTTTTTTATGTTTTACATTGTTTAAAATATGGTATTTCATAATGTAATAAAAAATATAGTTTAAAAACACTAAAAAACACGCTTTTAAAACATATCAAACTAAAAAGTGTAATATAATTCTTAATGTAAGCTGAAGAGAATAATGAACGAAAAATACTAGTAGTATTGTGAAAAAAAAGCGTGGGTTGCTCGTTATACGAAAAATATGGCACAAAGCCCCAAGCTTTTTTCACAATAATACTAGTATTTTTCGTTCATTATTGCTTTCAGCTTATATTATTGAGTTCTTTTTCACTTTTTAGTTTGATGTACTGTGAAAGCGTGTTTTTTTTTCAAATTATTGTTTTGTCACCGGTTCTTGATAAGTGTACAACGTTTACATTAAATCGAGCGTCAAAATGGAGTCCAAAGAAGTCGGTTACAAATAAACATACAGGTGAAACTAATAAAAGCGTGTTAAAATAAAAAATGGAAATAAAAATAGCAGCAATATAGTAATTTGATTACATTGAATAAGATATAAAAATAATTTTAACAAAAAAATAGAAACCTCCTTCAAATTGTCTTATATGGTTATCTCCACTAAAATGTAACAAATAAAATAACATTTCAGATGGAACATGAAAAAAAATATTGCCAATATCCTCAATTAAGTAGATAAGTAGTGTATTAAGTAAATATTTAGAATTTTGTACTTCCTTTTGGAGTTGGTGCCAGCCAAAAATTGAAGATGACGAAACTACGAGTATTAATTATTTATCGAATGAAACCTACCCGGACTTTCTTGGTAGTCGCTCCTGTCGTTATCCCTGCGTTTAGTCGGGTGCGGCATTGCATCCCGCGCAGCACAACAAAACATTTATATCATAGACTATCAAAGAATTTTATTGATAGTCATATAGAAACATGTACTGACTTAACGACGATGACGACTTAAAACAGTTGGCCACGACTAATCGACGATTTTTTGGCTGGCACCGACTCCAAAAGGAAGTACAAAATTCTAAATATTTACTTAATACACTACTTATCTACTTAATTGAGGATATTGGCAATATTTTTTTTCATGTTCCATCTGAAATGTTATTTTATTTGTTACATTTTAGTGGAGATAATCATATAAGACAATTTGAAGGAGGTTCCTATTTTTTTGTTAAAATTATTTTTATTTTATGATTTTTCAGTTTTTTATTCAATATATTTTATGTAAGTAATTAATCATAACCGCGACACATTTTCTATTATTTTTCTTCATTATCCAAAGCTAGGTTTTGTTATTTAACAGTTTCAGTACAAAGATATTATATTTTTGGTATTTGCTTAGTTTAGACTGTGTCTTTCGTGCTTTGCAAGCGCGTTTAGTTGTTTATATAATAGTTTCGAAAATAACATAAGTTAAACTGGGTAAGAGGCTACGAAGTAAGAGGTCATTTAGTAGTCCAGCTGGCCACTAAACTGACAATGCTAAGAGGAAAGAATAGCTTCGTGATCCTAACGAAATAGGTATTTAAGAAAACATTTGCTATCGCTCGTGCGCTCATGCCCCCAGGAGAGAGAGAGCGAGAGCGTTGCAGCTCGCCGACAATAGATACTCTTGATATTCTTGATGAAATTCCCACTTCGGGAGAAAACGGTTTCCAATTACTAAATATCAACAAATCACTTTGACACAGTTTTAATAAAAAAAATTACGTTACTTGAGGTGCCTAGGTATATAAGTTTGAATCTATTGCGAATTTTAAAAAAAGAAAAAACTATAAACCTTGTCATTCATTGTGTCAATAACATACTAAAAAACATGGAGATTGGAAAATATATATATAAGTGGAAAAACGTTTTCTCTTTTTGTATGGACGAGCACGTACTATTCTTCCCTCTTAATAAGCTTACAGTTTACCCCGATACTTGGGCTATTTCTAAGGAGATTCAGGTTTGAGATGGCATCTTGAAAGTCTATCGTTAATTGATTACAGATAGTGAACATAGGCTGGCTTCATCTTTTTCTTCATATTGTGGAAAGGTCGACAACCAACCTCGCACACCCTGGTCACACAATTAATATAGTACTGGGCCCTTGTCAAAACCCACTGACATAGCTCGAGTAACGACGCCTTCTGTAGATATTAGAGCCGAGACACACGGCTTAACGTGCCTTCCGAAGTACGGAATAATCTTTCTTTTCAGACAATCAGGTGATTCAGGCAGCAATGTCCAACTAAACTGGAGAAAGTCTCACAAGGACTTTTTCGTTTAAGAGTGTCTTCACCGGGATTCGAACCCGAAACCTCCGTAAAAAGATAAAAACACTCGACCACTCGGCCATAGAAGCTAAATTATTTGTGATTTCCAATACAAAATCCGAAGATTGCAGGTTCTTGTCCTGTCACGGTCGCCAATAATGTGATAAAATCGAATAAATGGAACAAGTCAAACGTAGATTTTCAGCAAACTGACAAAACAAATTTATTTCGTTGTCTAGCAACATTCCACCACAAACGGTATCGCGCGCGATGCATGTTGCTATCACTGGTTGAGGGCTTTCCGCTTTTATCTCTTATTCCATCATCAGATTTTGACAAAATTTATACGGATTTATCCCTAAAACACATTTTATCGAATGAAAAAAGAATAATTAAAATCGGTACAAAACTGACTGAGATATGACTAAAAGAATAGACGAATAACGAAGCGAATGTTACATTCAGTTGAGGAATTTCCAATTTTTATTATTACCTCATGTTCCACCATCAGATCTTGACGAAATTAATATGGGACCAACTTGAAAGTAAATCCTATCGAATGAAATAAGAATAATTAATATCGGTGTACAATTGACGGAGATATCTAATAACATACATAAAAAAAATAAAAAGAAATACAACCGAATTGAGAACCTCCTTTTTTTGAAGTCGGTTAAAAATAGAGAATTTTTTTCTGATAACCTTAAAGTTATAGGATGTTATCATTCACATGTGGATTGTAAACTTGATGACAAACCCCGGTGTTGTTAGTGTTATTTTAAATAAAACAGTTTTTGTAGTATATGAAGTTAGCCTCTTTGTATAAAATATTATTTTCAATCATCACCGTCATCTCGGCCGGAAGACGTCCGCTGCTGAACATAGGCCTCCCTATAGTTTTCTACCGTGAACGGTCCTGCGCTACTTCCATCCACCGGCGCCCAGCTACTTTCACCAAGTCTTAGCACTAAGTCATCTGTGGGAGGCCTTCATACACTACGCCTTTCGGTCCGTGGCCGCCATTCGAGAACCTTTCTACCCCATCGGCAACCTTTTGCTTATCCTGAAAGCTATGTCCAGGACATTGGTCTTTCTACGTATCTCCTCATTTCCGATTCGATCATGTAGTGAGACTCCGAGCATAGCTCTCTCCATCGCACGCTGAGCGACCTTGAGCTTGTTCATGATACCAATAGTTAACGACCACGTCTCAGTACCATAGGTCAATACTGGGAATAGTGGTTTGTATGTATTCTGGTATTGTATGTATATGTGTATCATTTATTGTACTTTTAACTTATATTATTGTATGATTTTATTTTTACTCCTGTGTTTTTGTTCACGCACTACCACAGTCTTCTTTCTAAATGTCCTCTTCCCAAAGGTCGCCTGGAAGAGATCGCTACAAGCGATAGGACCGCCTCTCACTCAACCTATATGTTTGATATCTATTGTTTTTATGAATGAATGAATATACTTTATTGCACACACAGTAATAATAAATGACAGAGTGGAAGTAAGAACAGGTAGTCATGTACAGCAGCGGCGTGCACAGAGTTTTTAGACAGGGTAGACAGATTTTTTTTCAAGACTGCATTCAGAAGGTACCTGTTCTACCAATCGCAATAGTCAGTAGTGAGAACGAGCTAGCGTCAAGGCGAAGAACGCGGCCGCCTTCTGATTGCGGCCCGGTTAACTACCTTACCAAAAATACTGCATTTTATTTTCGTCGTCTTGTCGATTTCATAATGATGTATGTGATTTGCCACCTCAAACATTCTTAAATTGGCTGATTTAATAGACTATCAATTTGCGGACGCGGCGTGTTTTTTTTAGATAATTATAAATTAATAGCACAGTGTAAAAGTCTGTTGGTGGTGGGTGTACATATGGATTCATAAAGTTATATTATTAGTATTATTTATTGTTTTCGGTAACTTTTTATTTATATTTCAAATCTACGTCTATCTTTCTGTAAGAATATCTTGAATTATAAGTTGGGAAGGCGTTTCAATCAATTTTATAAGTAATCGTTAGAATCACAATATTATCTTTCACTCCTAAACTTTGATAAACTTTCGTACATAACCAAAAAAACCAAACAACAAACAATGGCGGCCCTCGCTCCCTCTTACAAAAAAGTAATAATAAATTGTCATTCTAATACATACGAAAAAAAGACGATGGTAACTTCATTCGCACTAATTGCATGAAATAATGCTACTTTTTAAAATGGTTACGTAATCACCTGTTCGTCAGACTTCGGAAATTCTCGTCGGGAGTTCGGAAGTACAGATTTACCATGTTATCTAATTAGGCGGATAAATTGAGAACTACCAGGTATCTTTGGTTGAACAACAATTTTATATGGTTACTAGCGCCGCCTCCGCTTGAACAGATAACTCGGCAAATGTTAAGCCAACGCCATAGTAGAAAAAGGCAATGTCTTACTTGTTTGAATGTGTGCGTAATTTCATTCATTATTTTGCCACGTATTTATAGGAATGCACACACGCAGTATCCGTAAGAATCGGTGCACACATTAACAAATTAAGACAGAATTGTTTCGTGTCTTTCCCGTAGCGGCGCTACTGCAGCGCGATTCAAAGGCGCGTGAATGTGTGGATGATAGTTAATACCGATAGACGATAGGTGGAGCAGATTGAAGATTTTTGAATTCTTTATTTGTTGATAGAGATAAAAATAATGGAGTCAAAGAATTTATTTTATCAGGGTAGGCAGTGTCTTTCTGTCTTTATGGAGTGCACGCTACTGATGTACAGTTAGGCGGCCTTATTGCTTCATAGCAATTTCTTCCAGGCAACCTTTGGATACAGGAGACTATTAAAGTTTTATGTTCCTTTTGTGTGCAATAAAGTGTTTTTACTTACTGGTTAAAGGCCTTAGTCTCTTCATACACTGAGGTGTTTTGAACGAAAAAACATTTCCATTTTAAATATTGAGTAATTATAATGTTGTCTCCCGTTGTCCTTAGGCCCGGGACGGTAGCGTAGACAGCCGCGAAGGCTCGGTGTCGCCGACCCGCCGCCGGAAGAAAGCGCGCCGCTTATCCGCTGAAGTCATCGCCCCGGCCGAAACCAGCAACGGCGAGGCCCCTCTCAAGCTGGAGGCTCCCCTCACGAGGGACGCCGTGGAAGACCTCACCACAGACGAGCAAGACACTCCGCCTACACACAACGACGTCGTACGCAGTAAGTCTACTGTCTAATATAGAACACCAATAGCCAGAATCCTCTTACATAGAAGAACCCGCTACATCAACAACATAAAGTCTACTGTTCTGTAGAAAATTATAATAAATAAATATGTGGGGACATCTCACACTCGGTCATCTGATCCCAAACTAAGCAAAGCTAATATACATTATTTAAATAGAATAAAATATAGTCCCTCTTACGAAAACAAAATTTTCTATGGCGGATGTATGGCCCGCGTGACATGTTACGTCGGACCTCTCTGTCTAACCATCAACTTTGAAGCCTTATAACTTTGTTTTTGAGCAAGATATTTGAAAAATTATTTTTTGTGTTAATATGAAATTTGAAATATTTCGATTAATGAATAGGGAACATATAAAATTTTTTAAAAGTCAGCGGTTCGTATCACTTACCATGATGCTCTAATTCGAGCTTGAAGTGTCTGGGAGGGCGACGTACATGAGCTGATAACAAGAGATTTGTATTTGGAAACATGTGATTGAAATGGTGACCTGATTCACGTCGTGTCATATCAGTCCTGAAACACACTCATCATGGCACAAATTGTACAATATACTATTATATCAACCTTTGGTGTAATGGACACTATACTTGGGTTACTATACGATGAGCTGCAACAGATTAAAATTTTAAAAACTTTTTAATATTTTTTCGTTTATATATTTATTAAGTAAAATTACATACTGTTTAAAAATAAGAGGTGAAGTTACTTTATTTTTAATTATTAGCTGTTATGGTTTTTAAACTGAATATTATTTAAAAATGTTGGTAACGTCATATGAAAATTTTTGAAGCTGTCAGAACCAGAACCCATCCTATAATAACCCGTTTCCTCGTTTTTATGTCTGTGGCGATGTGCAAACCGCACCATGCCAAAGGGGAAAAAAAAAACTATACAACTGCATCATTGCACTTCGACTGATTTTTTACCCACGACGACGGACGGAACGGAACGGAGGCGGTATATGCGTTTGGGGTTAGAGGTTGTTTGTTTGTTTGTTTGTTTGTTACCTTCTATCTCGAAAACCACTGGACCGATTTAGTTCCGGTTTTTTGCATTGAAAAGGTATCACTTCAACTTAGGATCTTAGATATGTTTTATGTAGGTAGACCATCAGGGAGCGCTGCAGCAGCCAGATAAGTTGGCAACACAGGAGTTATCAAAAACTACCGAATCGATTTCGATGCAGTTTTTTGAAATTTGGTACACTTATGTAACCGCGATGACAATGCAATATCATGGTACCATGGAGCTGGTCTGATGATGGAGACGGAAGGTGGCCATAGGAACTGCTCTAATACACACCACAACCTAGTCGTGTTTGGGCTCGTTGGATTTGTCTTAACAAGATCTTTAGTCATACGTGATGTCCAGGGTCTCATGATGGAGCCGGAAGGTGGCCATAGGAACTCCTTAAATACACACCACAACTTAGTCGTGTTTGAGCTCGTTGGATTTGTCTTAACAAGATCTTTAGTCATACGTGATGTCCAGGGTCTCATGATGGAGCCGGAAGGTGGCCATAGGAACTCCTTAAATACACACCACAACCTAGTCGTGTTTGGGCTCGTTGGATTTGTCTTAACAAGATCTTTAGTCATACGTGATGTCCAGGGTCTCATGATGGAGCTGGAAGGTGGCAATAGGAACATTAAATTATAAAGTAAAAAATATTTTTTAACAACACGTTTTTACGCACTAAAAAGTATAAAATAATTTTTATTGAGATTTTTATTGGTGTAGTACTCTTGTAGGACTTAAAACGAAAAACGTGGGGTGCATGGAATATATATATATTCTAAGAAGTAGAGAACGAGGTGATGGCTGAAAAACAGCATAGCTGACGCTGTAATCTTTTCATTGTCTTATTTTCATGTCTGTCTGTACTACTTATTGATACATAACATATTGTTATTGTAATGACAATGAATAAATGTCTTCTAAATCTGATGAGTGCCAGGGGTTGTTATGTTTTATGTCTTGAAAACTTACAAATAGTTATTATTAGTATATTATTTGCAGTGCAATTCAATTGTTGTGTATTTTATTATTGGAAAGACTTGCGTTTGACCATTATTCTAGCTGATGGAAATGCATTATAAGGTGAAAGATGGACCACGCTCGCCTAAAAGATGTTTATGTTTTTTTTATAAAAGGGATAATCTATAGTTTTTTGAGAAACACGGTTATGCTTCAAAATCTACTCCATGCCCCGCCCCACGTTTTTCGTTTTAAGTCCTACAAGAGTACTACGACAGTAAAAATCTCAATAAAAAATATTTTATACTTTTAGTGCGTAAAACGTGTTGTTAAAAAAATATTTTTTACTTTATAATTATTTTGTGCTTTTTAGTCCAGCGTATTTAAATGTTGCAAGATGAACATCACGTAGTACTAAATTGCTAAGACTAAAAATCCCAAGCATGCCGAGATTATGTTGTTACGATGAGATTACCTTCCGGCTTCACCATGAGACCCTGGACATCACGTATGACTAAAGATCTTGTCAAGACAAATCCAATGAGCCCGAACACGACAAGGTTATGTTGCGACGTTGAGAGAGTTCCTATGGCCACCTTCTGGTTCCATAATGAGATCCTGAACATCACATATGACTCAAGAACTAGTCTTGACAAATCCAACGGGCCCAACGAGGCTAGGTTATGTTGAGTATTTGAGGAAATACAGCGGCCACCTTCCGGCTCCATCATGAGATCCTAGTCATCACGTCACGTATGACTAAAAATCTTGTCAAGACAAATCTAACGAGCCTAAACACGACGAGATTATGTTATGTATTTTAGGAGTTTCTATGGCCACCTTCAGGCTCCATCACGACACCCTGGACATAACGTGTGACTAAATATATAGTCAAAACAAATCCAACGGGCCCAAACACGACTAGGTTATGTTGAGTATTTGAAGAATTCCTGTGGCCACCTCCATCATGAGACCCTGGACATTACTTATGACTAAAGATCTAGTCAAGACAAATTCAACGAGCCCAAACACGACGAGGTTGTATTGTGTATTTTAAGAGTTTCTAAAGCCACTTTTCGGCTCCATCATGAGATCCTGCATTTGTAAGTAAAGATCTAGTCAAAACTAATCCAACGGGCCCAAACATGACTAGGTTATGTTGGGTATTTGAGGAATTCCTAAGATCAACTTCCGGCTTCATCATGAGACCCTGGACATCATGTATAACTAAAGATCTTGTCAAGACAAATCCAATGAGTCCAAACACGACGATGTTGTGTTGTGCATTTTAGAAGTTCCTATGGCCACCTTCCGGCTCCATCATGAGACCCTGGACATAAAGTATGACTAAAGATCTTGTCAAGACAAATCCAATGAGTCCAAGCACGATGAGGTTGTGTTGTGCATTTTAGAAGTTCCTATGGCCACCTTCCAGCTCCATGAGACCTTGGACATCACGTATGACGAAAGATCTTGTCAAGACAAATCCAATGAGTCCAAACACGACGAGGTTGTGTTGTGTATTTTAGAAGTTCCTATGGCCACCTTCCGGCTCCATCATCAGACCAGCTCCATGTTGTCATAATATTGCATTGTCACCGAGGTTACATAAGTGTACCAAATTTCCGCACAATCGAATAACAGCACGTGCTTCAAAAATGAGTTGCAAGATTCGGACCGAACAAACCCACAAACAAACAGACAAGAAAGCGAGTTAATAAAAACGTGTTAAAAAATAAAATGAGATGGTATAAAATCTATCAATGACTTTCCATTAGTTGAAAAACTGCCGATATTGCAAAATTAGATCACTTTTTTCGAAATACCGAAATACCGGTATTTTTTCTTCAAATACCGGTATCAAAATACCGAAAAATTTGACCGGTATACCGGTATCCATGCCCTAATCGTAACGTAACGGACCCAGTGTATCACTGGCCATACCACTGCTATAATTCTATACCATGTTGTCTGATTGTAAGTTGTAACAATGTGTACCATGTTGGCCGTTTTTGTTAGAAAGGAGGCACCTGAAGGGTGATCCAATTTAAATAAGATCCATCATCTTAACTCAAAAATCGGTAAACATTTGCAGTTGATGCAGGCCCGGAATAAGTGCCCAGGGCCACAAGACAATACAATAGTACATTGTTATACGAGGGGTGAAAGTAACTTATCTAGCACCGAGGCTCTAACAGTTCGAGGCCCTAAATAAGTCTTTAACCTGATGACTGTGCTTTTCATTACGAATACAAGGAAAATATAAATTAAAATACGAATTAGCTAAATAAAAAATGAGTGACGTCCATATCTGAATCAGATAAACTCATTGTAAACAAAATCCTATAACTCGAGAAACAAATGATAATCGGATTGTTGCTTCCCCGCCTATATTTATTTTTTTCTGTGGCCTTAGTGCTAACATAGATATGCACATTTTTTTTAAATTCATTAATCGAAATATTTCAAGTTCCATATAAACAAATCTCACTATTATAGTACATTGAAAATATATTAGGATGTTTAGATGTTTGTTCTGCTTTCACACCTAAACTACTGGACGGATTTGGATGAAATTTGGAATAGAGATAGTGTACCCTGGAATAACACATAGGATACTTTTTACCGGAAAGAGTCTTATTCCCACGGAAAAACCTTACACAACGCGGGCGTAGCCACGGGCAGACCGTTATTTTTCAAATATCTTGCTCAGAAGCAAAGTTGATGGTTAGAAAGAGAGGTCCGACGTGACATGTGACGTCATATTCGAACAAATAAATTATTATTATTATTATGTCACGCGGGCTATGGCCATCGGCTATAGAAAATTTTGTTTTCGTAAGAGGGACGTATATATATATATTATTTGTTTAAAAATGTTGTATCTATTAGTTTGTTTTTCGATCAATTTTGATCCTGTTTTTTTATGTATATTCCTTATTGAAATAATTAAATAAATAAACTATTTTTTTTTTATGTATATTCCTTATTGAAATAATTCATTATTGTCAGTGACCCGATCGAAATTATGTGTTTAACGACAATAGAAGGGTTATAAATATATTTCAGTTATTGTTTTATAGTTCTAAATACTGTTTAGTTGTTTTGTACTCGCAAGCGACATAACTAGTTTTTCTTTATTATTACACACAGCCGCCTAATACATAAACTTTTGCATACATTGGCTGAAGCAGGCGCCCTTAGCCTATCAAGTGTATTTGCGTTCGTAATGAGGGTCATCAAATTAAATTAATCAATTAACTGATGCAAGTCCTAACCTTGCGCGATTAACAACTGACTTGAATATTCATTCCTGACAACATTTCAAATTAAAATTGGTATAAAAATCTACTTATAAATGTGAAAATTGAGAAATAATTTTGAGATTTTGTTTTCCTAAACATGATATATTTTTATGAAATAAGAGATTTGCAAATAAGATAATAATAATATCTTAATATTCTAATAAGATTATCATTATATACTCACCGGCACATCTAACCGGCCCACCCTTGTATTTCGGGTTAATTCTAAACTACGCTTATTGTTATACATTACAATTGATTTATTGATAATTTACGATAAATTAAACACACTTAAAAAACGTTAAACTAACTACTTTTTAACTAACATCAGCTGTAACTAATAGAATTATAAAGAATCACGAGTATTCCCTGAAATGAAGGGTGGGCGGTTAGTTGTGCCGGTGAGTGTATTTTATTGCTTTTCACGTGGCATTAGTACCGATGTTACATAAGGATAGTCACATTGAAACCCAGCACCGAATATGTCTTTGCCATCAGGTTTTTTTTTTATCAATTTAAGAATAAATCTTTCAGTACTGTAATAGAAAGAAATATAGTAGTATGAATATTACTGACGAGCATTGTATAAAGAAAGAAAGGAAAATTAAAATCACACGGAAATGTAATTTCTTCTTCGTCCCAGGTATATACACTTATGAGCATTTTTTTAAATTAGGGACGTTTTTGGTTGGCTTAAAGTTAGATTGGCTGATATCGCAATTTAGTAGTTGTCGTGCAAGCCAAGTCAGACACCATTTGTCGTCCAAGCCAAGTTGGATACCATTTGGCAGCTTGCGAACTCTTGATAGAATGGCCATTCGGTCTGGCTAACCACTAGGCTGGCAATAATATTGAAAAACCATTAAATAAATTTAAAATTATTATAAAACAGAAGCTGTATCAACATGACTTTGGAAGACACGTATCTATGAAATTACTTTGGTAACACAACTGTTTATAAGCAAATTAAAAAAACGACGGCTTTTACTTCTGATGCAATTTTCGAGTTTCTTGGGCGTTATTCTTGACAGTTGAACGGAGAGTAGTGAACGAACATGCCAATAATACTAAATATCATGTTCTGTTCAACGTATTATCTATAGTCAAGAAACGTAACTACGCTTCAAAATTGACCCCACCAAATTAATGTTTTTGGCGTATAGCACACTGCAAGAGTCGAGGCTGCGTTGCAGCGCGCCTCTTCTAACTTTTGTTAAAAATTGTACGGGTATACAAATAGCGCCGCAACGCAGCCTCGACGCTTGCAGTGTGCTATACGCCTTAGCGGGCTTTGATAGGTAGGCGGTTACTCTTCTTGACTATTTGTAGTTCGTTGGTTCTGTTATCAAAAAATGAATAAACAAATTGACTTTGATTTTAGCGTACAAAAGATCCATCCATCTAAAAAATAAATGACTAATCGCACCACTTGTTTACAGATTTTCAATGGCACATGGAACGATCTCAGGACGAAATTATGAACTCGAGCGACAGCGTGCGGGACTCGCAAGGTAAGCGCCGCGACACCCCCGCTACACACACTCACCGGGGTTCGAAACCCTAGTTATCATGATATCTACACTTAAATACCATTACTGCACGCGTCACGTAAACAAGACTTACTGCACACGTTGCGTAAAAGGTCTGTTACTGCACACGTCACGTAATGAAGTTAGTTACTAACTTGGCTCGTAAAGGGATCTGGTACGGCACGTGTCACGTAATTAGTACTGTCACTGTTCGTATCAAGTTAAAACAGTCGTTACCTGAACGTCATTATTATGTCTGTAATATTTTCACGTGACGTGTGCAGTAACAGCCTGTTTACGTAGCGCTTACAGTAACAGACCTTTTTACGTAGAGACGTTGCTTATCACGATAAAAGAACTGTTACCGCACGCGTGTCATTTGTCATTTGCCGTCCATTTTTGTCCAAAGCTCTTTATGTGACGAGAACTGTATATTTTTTTTACTCTAGGGTGATATCAAAGACATGGGTTTTTATAAGTAAAACGCCCTGGCTTTCTACTAGAGCAAATAGGACAAGAAAACCAATATCTTGTTTGTGACTTAGCTGCCCTCAGTGGGATGCCGGTTCAGTCAGTGCGCCAAACAAGAGGTGCCTATATACTAGAAAGGGAGATAGACACATTTAACTGTAATGTTTTTTCATATAGCAACCTATGCTTACTGCTACAAAGCCCGTATATAACATTTTGCGCGGGTGTTATTTGGGTGATGGTGGTGTAAGGTTTGCTTTTACCAAGCGGTGCTTGATAAATAAATCTCCCAGTAGGATTGCTATGAGGATAGGAAAATAAAGCAATCTTTTTGGTGGATTTTTAGCTCCGATCCGATTCTCAAAGCTTTGGTGGAAGGCTAGCCTCAAACTGCCCTTTATAACGCCCGCGGAAATAGTAACCTATTCCTACTAGAATTTGTGATACATGGACTTTGTAGCAGTAAGCTTAGGTTGCTATGTTATGAAAAAGCAACGACTTAACAACAGCCAATAAAAAAAAGCCAATAAAAAATTGTTCATAAAACTTCGGTAGATGGCGTTGACGATTCACCCAGGGCCATAAAAAGATTTAAAGAAAAAGAATCCACGAAGTACACCTGGCGCCATCTACCGTCTTAATTAGAACTATTATATCTATTTTTTAAAGAGCTGTCAGAAAATCCCTCATTATAAATCTATTTCACTTTCTAGCAAAATTGGCACTTCTTTTGTTTGGTATCAAATGTAATTATGTAAATAAACAACTTCCCCATGGTCACGGTCAACAACAAATAAAACTTATACTATTCTAGTAATATAATAGTTATTTTGGTATAACTTTACGTGTTGTGGACTGTAGAAGAATGACAAAAACATCGGACTTATCGGGCGTTAGTTCATCGCACCATTCGTATAAATTCGGCTGTTTTGTCGCTTTTGTGGAAAAGTGTATTAAAAACGCCATATCTTTAATTTCACCGTAAACGTTATTTCATCATTAGACAAATCAATAACTTAGAAAAGAGATATCATGGTAACTAGTTTATGTAAACAATAGGTTTCGAACTCTGACACTCGCAAACATCCCGTGACGACTGCAGTGTACTCGACTCGTCACAGGATGTTCGGACTCTTGATCGATATCTGGTACAATGAACTTTTTATATGCTCTCGATAATACAGCAGACTGCTCGAAAGTGTCCGCGAACAGAAAGTTGATTGTGCCAGCCAAACAAGGAACGGATGAAATGCGCAATGTCTTCCCATACGAAAATAGACGAAACTGTCATTGCTTAAAATAATCTATTTATTTTGTTATATCTATCAATATTATATCTCACGGATACAAGAGTGCTAGTGTTTTCACATGTGAAACTTCAACCTTGTATTAAATATTAATTTAGTATCTAATATTAATATTATAAACTACTAATCCTATTACGAATTTATATTTTTTTATTATTTTTATGAGATTTTTGAGACTTCCAGTGCGCCAGGTATTATCGGTAATGGTAAATGGTTCTGTTTGTAGCCTTTATGGCGAGGTAACCGCAAGGTAAGTACACGATTACTCTATTACACGTAGTTTGTGATGTGTTGGCTTGTGTCTGTCGGTCTAAGCGCGTCATTGCATGTGTAGTACCTCCCTTACTATTAGCAGTATCTATTATATCACACGGCAAATAACAACTTTCAAATTTGTGCTAACTTCCAATTAACATTTAACCAAAGTGGAATGAATGACTCGTACATTTATTGGTAAGTAAAATTTAGCGTATTTATTAAAGTTAAAGTAATTAATTGAATTACATAACAATATTTATTATTTGATTAGTTTTCACGTCCGTTATGCACCTCACCCTACCTTTTGACTTGGGTAAAAGCGATCTCGGTTTGCGAAGTATCTGAAGGCTAGTGGATTTGCTAGTGACGCGCGACTCCTTCCGCACGCAATGTGACCAATGTGGCCAAGCGGACCCGCCGCCGACACGACCCGCGACGCCGACAAGGTAAACCTTAATTATTACATTATTAATATAAGTAGTTGCTGGTTATGTGGCCTATTTATCTATTTATTATCCCTTTTTTGCATTCACATGTGATTTCACTACAGATGTTCTATACAATTCATGTTTTAAACACACAATTTTATGATTTTCCTAGGACTCGCATGCTAGCAATACGATACGCGAGACGATACGTCGGATATTATCTAGATTATTTGAAGCATGTAGTCATCCATTCAAAACACTGGAAGCGCATTTCATTTCCTAGATCATCCATATGTAAACCTAGGAATAGGTAAACGATGTAAACACTAAAATTATGTATAGGTCTGTTTCACCGGGACTCAAAAGTGTAAATGAGTAAGTATTTTCTCTCTCTAAAGCGATGCTTTCTGTTTCTTAAAGCCCAAGGCATGAAAATGCTTTTTATGACTACCCGCAAACTCTTTCGAACCGAAACTCCCGCAACCACTCTGCACTTACCACATAAGCACATCATTACAACCATTTGTCCAACTGCTTAACCCACTTCATTTTATCTGTGACTAATCTCCACTGCTTAATATTATAATTTATTTTCGCTTTTCCTTTTTTGGCCTTCCAGAGACACCCTTGAAACTAACTAGCGTATCGAATTTCGGCAAAACCCCTTTCCCATTAACCCGAGGGCTTCTTAAGGGCGAGATTAAGGAAGAGCCGGTAGAGCGCAAGCGCAGAGGCAGGCCGAAGGGCATTAAGAACAAAACCAAACAGATAGTCCAGAACGTTATCAAACGGAAATACACCAATAGAAAACGCGCGGACGACGACAACTCGCACGCCAACGAGAAGCGGTACCTCTGCTCGATATGCAAGAAGAAGCATTACAAGTACAGGAGGAACAAACTGAGGCACGAGAAGTACGAGTGCACGACGGGCCCTCAGTTCTCCTGCGAACTGTGTGGGAAAAAGTACTCGCAGAAAAAAACGCTCGTCTCTCACATTGCGCTAAAACACACCAATGCGCACGCGCTCCTACTAACCGTCAAGTCCGAAACGACCTAGAGTTCTTTTTTTATTATTTATAAAATCATGTTGATTATTTTTGCTTCCAATCAGGTTAAAGAACTTGTTAAGTTTGTATTTATGTTTAAAACATGAATTGTTGCGACACGTTGATTTTTTTTCTAAGTTCAAATTATTTAAGATTAAGTTTATTTTTTATTTCATTTGGAGATCAGTGCCATATTTAACACATATTCATTATTATTTTAGTTTGTAAGCTTTTTAAAGATCATTCTAAAACTAAATTATAGAAATTCGTTATAATTTTTTTTTGTACACTTTAGAAAGATACATTTTGACTCTATATGGACCTAATTCAGGGTACGCTCGAGCCCCTCGGTGGGGACGTATATGAGCTGTTGACGATGGACCTAATATTTAGAATGGTCTTTATCCACGCCATCCTTAAAACATTTGTTTTATATACCTAATACGGGTACATAACTTTTTTCATTCCTTTATATTTTTTAATCAGTTCAAAATACACCATTGCGTTAACACAACTCGTTTTTATTTTATATTATTTACGCTTCGTGTGTTCGGCGAACGCAAATACCACGTGAAAGATGGAATGTATGTATTTCTATTTCAGATACAAAGCCGAGTATCGTGACGAGGAGTAAAAAAACGAGCGAAGAGCCCGAGAAGATCACCACGCTCGCCGTGCTCAAAACCGTCAAGACGTCCAAGCTGCTGGCGCCCACCCCGCCCAAGATACTGGCGCCGCCGCCGCCCAAGATACTGGCGCCCACCGTGCCCACGCCTCTGCCCCCGGCGCCCACGGTGGCGCCCCTCGCGCGCCTGCCGCCCTTTCCCCCCCGCCGGGCGCCCCCTTGCGCCCAGTATAAGACGGAGAACAACAAGTACAAGTGTCCGAACTGCCAGCGCTGCTACAACGCGCGCAAGAACCTCGTCCGCCACGTCACGCTCGAGTGCGGCATCGAGCCGCAGTACAAGTGCCCGTACTGCTCCTACCGCAAGCACCGCCGCAACGAACTGAAGAAGCATCTGGAGAAGAAGCATCCGGAGATGCGTCAGGACTTGCCGCCCGCCGCGCCGGGCGAGGGGGGGGACGAGGGCGACGGCTCCGCCTCCCCCGGCAGCTTCAAGGAGTAGCCGCCAGGTGGCGCCGACCAGTGCTTTATCCTAGTGCCTTACTATAATACTACACGGATCTTCCTTCTAAATGGTATTACATACATTTTTATATAACGAGCCTCGTATACTTATATACTGATAATTAGATTGATATTTGATATTTTTTTGAACAATTAAACGACCTAATTTTAATAGTTGTTTCATTAGCACCCGACCCGATCCGAATCTTATGGGAAGATAGTAGTCTCCAGTCGGGCACCCGGATTGTGCATGTCTGCATGAATTTAGAAGCTTCGCCTTTATTATTCTAACAGAGATTTTATTTTTTTATTATTATAACGCATTTCTTTGGTTCCTTAATTTTATTTTAGCCTCTGGTAGTATTAACACGAGTTCCGTAGACGCGCTTGACCTATTATTTGCAAGTAATGTGTCGCTTTTCAGAGTTGCACAAGGAAGGTCTGCCTTCCGCCCTGCTGACGTTGCTGGGCGCGCTCGGCCCGCGCGGCGCCGCCGCCGGCCCGCTCGCGCCCGCCCCGCTCCCCCCGCTCGCCCCGCTCGCGCCCGCGCCGCTCGACCTCAAAGCGCACTTCCTCCAACAAGCCTTCATCAACAACAACTCGGTCCAAGACTACAAGAAGCACGACGACGAGTCCGACGCCGAATACGACGACACGGACGACATCGTTCTGCCGGACGAGTCCGACTTCTACGACGCGAACATCGCGCTGTCGGGCAGCTCGGACGGGTTCGAGGTCAAGGCCGAGGGCAAGGTCTACAAGCGCGAGTCCAGCTCCAGCGACGACCCGAGCCGCCAGTTCGAGTGCAGGCACTGCGGGAAGAAGTATCGGTGGAAGTCCACCCTCCGCCGGCACGAGAACGTGGAGTGCGGGGGCAAGCCGCCGGCGCACCAGTGCCCGCACTGCGCCTACCGCGCCAAGCAGCGCGGCAACCTGGGCGTGCACATCCGCAAGCACCACCACGCCGAGTGGACCGCCTACGCCAACAACAAAGTGAGGCGGAACAAGAAACCCGTCAACTAAACAAACCTACCAAAGTAGCCATCGGCGGGTGTACTGGGTCGGGTCATGTGGGCGACGGGGACGACTCGGTCTAATTTACTGAAGTCTTATCTAGTTCACAATGTCGGGAAAACCTCTTTAATTTATACTTTAAAACTACCAAAGCAAATATTACTTTTAAGATAAGTAATAAACACGGATATCAAGTCCTTATGAAGGAGTTCCACTGAGTTACGTTTCTGACGAGAGAAAAAGCCCCTTAAAAGTTTTTTTTTTTATTAAACCAAAGTAGGTTAGCTTCATAATTATTATAAAAGCTTTTTTTCTAAGTTACTATTCTATCTACCAACTGTTTTAACAGTAATTAACTAGAAATAAATACAAGAGACAGGAATAATTATAAAGTGGCAAGTCAATATCTGTTCAATAATCATATAGTAAATAACAAATAATTGACAGGATTTGATTACCGCGAATCAACACAAAATTTTCCGCCGTTTTCGTGTCGCCACAATTAAATACTGCGTATAAAATTAGTATAGCTCATTTTATAGGTAAAATTCACATAAATTGAAGAAAAAACCCTTTCACATGGTCTTGTCGAGCAGCAGGCGGAGCAGCTGAGCGGATGATGGTATCGTAAAGTTTTTCATTATTACTCTTATTTTTTCTTTAACTATAATTTTCAAAAAATTGTAACTTATTTTGATTCTTTCAGTCATAATTAGACAGCCTCGCCAGATTCCTAATTTGGAGAGGTGAAAACAAAGTTAAACTAAACGTCAATATCACCACTATCAAATGAGTGAAGCTGTTATCATCAAATTAAAAAAACATCTGTTATCTATCGGAGTTTAATTATTCTTATCGCTTTACTTACTTGAAATATTTTAACCTCATTCATAAGTTGCCGGTTTCATTGTGACCTTTGCATATGGTTCCACTTTGTAATTTTTTGGAAAATTTCATGTCGGGCTCGTAACACAGTGGAACCAGTCGTTCATAAAGATACCACATATTATGACTCGTACATTACCCGTCGATGTAGATACCCAACCAAAACGGTACTGCAATAATTTATTTTATAATTTACGTTATTATTTGTTGAAGACGTTTTAATATACACTAAAGAAATATGTAGTTGTAATATGCACATTCCCTAACGGTTTAGTTATAATTTTGTTGTTTTTGTTTTATAGTTTATGTCGTAGTTAAGACTGACCCTAAGTATTTATTCCATCATGAAAGAGGCCCAAGGTCGCTAATTTGCAAGAAAGTATGCTTTACAGCATGAAATTTACATCGTTTTGTTCCCGCCGCGTAGTGATAGTACCCGTCAAACTAAACAACTTTTCACAAAAAAAAATCCTGCAACAAAAATATTTTTAAGCTCTCCATACAAAATGGGTCGGTCGTGAGTCTCACTTTGTATGGAGAGACCAAAAATGTTTTTTGTCGCAGGAATATTTTTTTTTCGCGAAAAGTTGTAAGTTGTTCAATTTGACGAGTACTATCACTGCGGGACACGGCGGGAACAAAACGATGTAAATTTCACGGTGTATAAAATGTGCATTAGTTTTCCGTGGAACTCGACAGTTGAGTTGGAACTTCCGTGTATATTAGCTCGAATTTGCTTAGTTTTAATTAACGATCATTCCTCAGAAGGAATAATTCCAAATTGGTAATTTAAGTGCAATGATATTAAGGAATAACTAGTTGATATTTTACATTATACGCATGTTACACCCGTTATGTAGGAGCGTATTCCCGAACGGTCGAAATTCGATGGCGTGACCAAAAATTTTTTGTTGAAGTTTTATTAATTTATTATGTAATAGTCTTGTTTTCTCCTGCGTACCTTTAGTACGCATGCAAATAGTTCGGGGGCCAGCTGCAACACTTTATACGCCACTAGAGCACGTCAGCGAAACTGTCATAAACACTATAACTGAACGGTGATAGGTAGGCAATTAATAATAAGTAAAATACTAATAATTAATTGATTACAAAATGTAGGTACCTTAATTACTTATTATTTATAATTTTTAATTAGCTAATAACTAAATAATTGACCCATATTTTTTTTTGTTATTGGTGTATTTTGGATTAAAAACTATTGCGTGACAGTTGACCGACTTGGTGACGTAGATTTATGTAAGTAATGCATCGGGCCCCCGCACTAAAAGGGACCATTTGCACGTCTTCCCAACCTTTTGAAACCCAAAGTTTATTATTTTTATAGTTGTTTATTCATTAGGCTAGCCTGTAGAGGACTTTTGTCCCACGTAGGATAATACTGATCTCCTCAAATATCGCGAATACTTCGAGTAGGCGTGTGTGTGAGGAGGTCTGATTGAGAGTGTAAAGGACAACGTACCGAAAACTACAATAAATAGAGCATATAATTAAAGTATTGAACCTCCGAGGAACCGGCAGGTCCTTATAACCTTATTTCCTCTTGGTTAAACCAGTTGGACTATAAGGAAACTTTAATTCCTCGTAGCCAAACTTCAGAGAGTTCTGGCCTCCGATACTAGAGAGCTTTTTTGTCTTGCAATTCTTTTTATGACTTCTTACACTGATAAATGTGTATCACACATCACAAGTCTTTCACAAACTAATGTTTCCTTTCTTCTATAAATTGCTGTGGATGCAACTGGCATCTTATTTGGGTATTGATCAGAAAAACTTTTTCATTTATTTCAATAGACTTTCTTTTCTATTTGTTTCGCTAGTAAAACATCATACAGATGATATTACCACCGCTGATATAATTTCGGTTAGCTGTCCCTTGCACTCTGCGTTAGGTAAATTAAAGCTCATAATGTGCCTACAATGTTACCTGTAGTTATACTGTATGAATATTTATAATTATTGCGATATCTGATGTTATTCGGTTTGTATTCGGTGAACTGGGATATAATGTGTTCAAAATTATGAAAATAAAATATATCAATATAATGATATTAACATGCAATAACATTTTTAAAGTTTTTAGCGTATTGACTGTTGATATTTTTGTTAAACTAGGATAACAAAGCTATATGACCAAAGTCAGTATTAGTTTATTAAAGTGATGGTAAGATGTTATGATTTGTTGTTGGACACTTGAGTCATTGCTAAGAGTAGATGCATTGCAATATCCTATCATATCAGTCGTTGCAGTTGCACTGTAACAGGATGATACTGCACTGTTACTTGTTTGTTAATGTTATTGACAATAGATAATCAATTAGTGTGATTTTTATATGAATATATCGGGGTTTATTTGGTAGAAAAGTTTAATCAAATATAGTTATAATTATGTCAGATTTAAATTTTGTTTTTTACTTTATTTTTTCCCTGTCCTATTAAAAAAAGATTATGTTATGTGCAACTAGGTAAGTCAAGTCAATTTGAGTACGTTTTTAATTTAATGTGATTATAACTGCATGTGCACGTTCGTTATTTGAGTTGAAGTTCCACTGCTTACACATCCTTTACTTGCGCATGAGTTGTTTTGTTTTCTCTCCTTTTCGTTCATACTAATATAATTAATAATTTCAGGTAGCCAAGAAAGCCCATGGGTCGGGAGACTACATTTAATTAACAAAAGTTAATCACAGAGCAGTGACTAAAATAGTGCCAGTCCAGTAATACCATCATACACTCTCTGAACTTCAATTTCCATACAAAATGTGATAATCTACTTTGAAAGCCGCGAGTCTTCAAACTAATATTGTTTAAAAAACGAAGACAAAAGTGAGACCTCTTTAAGAGTGGAATTAAAATAAACGTTATGATTTCCTTTTTTGTTCTTTTTTTTTACTTTTCCTGCAAAGCTTTCATCACAGCACTCGGTGGACACTCACAGTAGAATACATATTTATTTATCTATTCTATGTATCATATTTATTTATCCATATGTGTACTATATCTATCACTATGTACTTATAACAAATATCTGTATGTATCGCTTGTAACTGTCGTTAACAACACGGGAATGTTGAATGTTGCGTTGTGTGTCGTGCGCCGTGTGGTCGTTATACTAGTTGTGGTTATTTCAGGGGGCTGTCCGGAAGACGTGTCTTTTACCAGGATCGGTGGGCTTTCGTGGGAGCAGTGGTCGGCGCGTCTGGCGCTGCCGTTAGTGGCGGGAATGAGGGTCGGGCCTCCGCCCCCCGCGCCCGGCGAACCCGCCTTCGCCTGCCCTGACTGCGGACGCCTCTACAAGCTAAAATCCTCACTTCGGAACCATCAAAAGTGGGAATGCGGCAAGGAGCCACAATTCCAATGCCCGTATTGCGTGTACCGCGCTAAACAGAAGATGCACATTGCGCGCCACATGGAGCGCATGCATCGCGAGGTGCACATGAAGCCGGAACACTACATGAAACAGGATAACGTCGACGCGTGCACTTAACGCGCGACTGTAGTCACTATTAAATACTCCTTTAATAAGCGATTTTATAGCCGTTTATGTATGTAACGTTTTACATATCATTGCCTTTTAATGTTTAAAAATCGAAACGCTGTTGTTACAATTTAAACCAGTTTTGATATTACGTGTTAGAGTTGAGAAATCGTTAGAATTTTATAAAGTCGAAATCGTAGACGCGAAGTTATGATTGATTGTATAATGCGTGAAATTCCCGAGTTATCTGAATGTGATAATTGTGATGAAATCTCTTGTGATAGTGGCGTCAAGCAGTCACGTTAGATGTTAATCTTCCCAAGGTCGTTTGAACCTTCGATCGTTACCTACTCAGCTACGAAGAGATTCTAGGTGTGATTACAGTATAAACATAGTGAGTCTATGATATCGCAAAACCTCTCGAATACTCTGACTTCGCAACTTAACTTTCATAGTAGTTCAATTCCTTTCAAAACTCGCTGTACTTTTGGTGGACAGTGAGAAAAAAATCCCACTAGTTTTACGGTAAACAGTTCTACTCTTCAGTAGAACTAATGCAAAGACACTGTTTTTAAAATTAATCTTATAAGATTACCTAAACAATATGGACAAACAAATGACAGTCAAGTCCAAATACACATGTACCCAAATGGGAATCAAACCAGAGGCCTCGTTCACAGAGGGCAATGATTCTTGATTTCGAGTGTACAGTATGGTATAGAGTTGGACGATGGATATTTTATGTCATGATTTTTTTTAGAGAGAGATAGTTGTTTGGGTCCTGAGTATCGTAAGAAGTTTTGTGACATCATACACGTAGAGTCATGAATTTATTCTCTTGACGAATTTTAGAACGCTAGCTCACCTGTGGCAGTGCGCACGCAACTGTTGCATTTACTCCAGTATGCTAAGACGAAAGTGATTGTATAGTTACGCTTTTTAATCATTTTTATAGTATATTTTTATGTACAGCATTTATTGTAAACTATCATTCCTGAAGCTTCGGTTGACGCAGTAGATAAGTTGTTACCAGTCGCAGTTACTATTTCTAAATCATGATTTATGCTTCATTTATAAGTTAAAGTATGTACTCAATCAATAGGGAGCCGTTTTTAGTACAATCTTGTCAATTTTACTCGCGGAATTATTTTAGAGCATGAAAAATAAATTATGTTTAAGTAAGTATTTTTTTTAAGTTTTGTATATCGTAGTTTTTAATCAAAATGAAGCTATTTCCGCTTAGTTAGCAAGCTCTAGTTCTTTGCCATAATGCATGTTCCATTATTATTGTAATACTCATTTAAGTTAATTTTTATTTCGATTATTTTTAGATCTCTTTACGTCTAATGCATTTATTTTAAATTAGTTTAGAATATACTCCTTTTTTCAGTGACAGCGATTGTTTTTGAGATGTTTAGTGATTTTGGAGTTCCTTGCAATGGATGAATCTGTTGATCGGAAATTCAGGCGTTTATAAAAAATGTGAATAAAATAACTACAACTAGGTATATACTAATTAAAATGTATCATGAAGCTATAATGTGGAAAGTATTCAATTTTTTTTTAATATGGGAGAAATGTCTACCATACTTTCTTTACTTGAAGTTTATGTACCTATAGCACCTGAATTTCTGGTCACTGACTATTGTATTTCGTGTTACAACAATTCGTGTGAGGGGCCAATACGTGCTTTTAATGATTTTGTCACAACTGAGGATCGAGTGCCTTATTTTAAAGTGATTTTTTAAGTGAATATTCTCGAGAGATGCCTGATTACTATTGACTACACTGCCATTTCATAGTTATTGAAAATGAAGAGTGAACCGTGCAAAGTACGAACAAATGAAATTGACTATTTAAAGAAGTTCAAATCAATCTTCCACATAGTTATTAAGTGTATACACATTACCATTTAGAAATTACTATGTAAGTTAGGAATGGTGGCGTTCGCAAGATTATGCAACTTTCCATTTAAAAGTTCGGTCAACGATAAAATTGTAAAACGCTTATTAATTTCCTATGAAGTTTGTAGGAATAGCCTGATTCAAAATTTGTTGTTTGAAATAATGTAAGCATTCAAAAATTTCAATGAAATGTGCCGATTTTGATTTTTTCCACGGGGACAATATCCGATTTCTCGACTATCTGCTTGATGAATTCGTAGTTTAAAAATATTTTTCCTTAAGGGCAAATTACAACAAGATCGATTTAGCAGTCCCTAATCTGTAAAGAAGTTAATAGACAGAATCACACTTAAGCTTACAATATTGTTAAGGATCACCATAATGTGACTGGACATGAAAGTTGCGTAATTTTTCCGACCCTACTTAATTAGTTTATCCGCTGGAGTTACCATCATACAATCAAAATGTAAAGTTCACAAAGTACAACCATACAAGTCTTGTCAATACAACTAAGTGCCTTTAAAAAGTTAGTCATTAGGGTTTAAAAATATTACCGTTTCTAAAAAAAATATGCAAAATTTCTAGGTTGTGATTAATGTTCGAAAAAAATAGTTGTTTTCGGGGTCGATTTTCACAAGACTAAAAAATAAAGTTGGCTTGTCATGGGACAGAAGATAAACAAATTATTTAATCGGATAGTTGGGATTTTTAGAAGACGCAGCGTGGGGACTAGGCAAGCTCCCTGCATAGTAGACTGGAGATCTGGAGCAGGTTGAATCCTGGATGCGGGCAGCGCAGGGAGACCTATGTCCAGCTGTCGACGTCTGCAGGGTGAATTTGTGTAGGTAGAGATATTTTCTTTTAATTTGTACAATGAGATCGGCTGAAACGTGATGAAGCGATGGAGGGTGGAAGTCTATTTACCTAGCTGGTTTCTTAGTAATTTCGCTGCTTACCCCGTAGCACCCATAGGGTGTGACCCAAAAATCTGATGTTTATCTCCTGTCTCTTGTTTTTCAGAAAGATTTGTCAATCACCTACTTTATACAGAACTGCTTAAAATATCAAAATTGTAACTTACGTTGAATATTAAAACCGTAACTGTTTAGTTAAATAGTTTTTTAAACTGTCCGTGTGAAAATCGGCTCCGTGTTCATGTTCATGCTCTATCAGTGAAGATAATATACTCAGTGCTATATAGAATAATATTTATCTTTTTGTAAATGAACGATTGGTTTTGTGTTCGAATTTTGTCTTAGTAAACAAACCAGTACATACATACCAGTACATACACTTTTCATAAAAAAAATCGAAACACATTGCAAGTTTGTTTTGTAAGGAATAACAGAAAAATTTTTATATTTAGGAATATATGTGAAATGTCGTTTAATAGTGATATGAGTAGTGTGAGGTTTTCAAATCCTAAGTGATCTTTCATTACTTACTATTAAACAACATTTGACATATATTCCTAAATATACATATTTTTCTGTTATTCCTTAAAAAATGAACTTGCAAGGTGTTTCGATTTTTTTTTATGAGAAGTAGGTATATATTTATAAGTTTTGTGTGAATTGCATATATTCCGTTTTTTTATTATTATTAGTCATATTTTTTCTTGCAAGTAAATACCTACTATAATATTCTATTTTGTCATCATTATGTGTAGCGATTTGTACAAACAGTCTACCTTTTGTTTTTAATATTCCATTTAGCATGGCCGTCATGACTCATGATTTTTAGACAAGTATATTTTTGACCATTACTCTCATACTTTAAGGTCAAATAACAAATAGCTGTGATAAATGATAATGATAATCAGAAACTACATTATACATATTTTTGATAGACAATAATATTTACTATATTTAAAATGTTCGTTATATTTTGACCATAACCGAACAGTATCTACATCAGTATAATGTACACATGTATACCGAGTGATGCACGAACAAACATATTCATAGTTACTATAGTTAATTACTGCCTAGAATATTTGTAGGGATGTTACTACGTATTCAGAAGTTACAGTGATTAAATGCATTTGATTGTATTTTTATAACCTTTTTGTATTTTAATAAAGTTGCTATTCTTGTAAGTAAATTGTTTCAATGTCATATTCCCACTATGTATACTTCTATTTCACGGTATATTTGCATATTTTACAAATTGCGGATTGTTGGGTCTTTTATGACTGTTACTAACATATAACTTTTAAGGCGTGTAATATAAGTATTTATTTATGAATGTTAATGGGTTTGGTCTTGCATGCTGTAAAAACCTCTTATAACTTTAGTCTGTAACGTGGCCAGGATAGAAATAACTCCAAGTTTCATGTGGACTCTGCATTCTAGTGGTTGCATGCTACCCTCGGGTAGTCTAGTGTAGTTGAACCGAAGTAAACATTTAATGGGAGACATGGTGCATTATCCTTCGCTTGGACTCGGTAGCGCACATCGGTGGCTTGGCTTTCTCGGGCTCCGTAGCTTCGTATCGTGCACGTATTTATTTTTATTTGCCTTTTATTTCAGTTGCACTATACACTCCTTATATTTTGGGTTACGGTACTCCGGGGTTGGCTGGCAGTAAGGGCGGGTGGACACTTTACGAATGCGTTGACTGTGGGAACAAATACAAGCATAAGGGCTCTCTGCAGCGGCACATAAAGTACGAATGCAGAAAACAGCCGAGTTTCAAGTGCCCGTACTGCGTGTACCGCGCTTACCAGAAGCACAACCTGCTGCTGCACGAGCGGCATCTCCACAAAGATCTGCCGGAGAAGGTGGACTTCGTGTCGGAATGACCGGCCGACGGCACGCCGGGCGACTCACAGTACGCATTACGAGTTGATAAGTAAAATTACTAACATGGCGGCATGGTGTTCACAGACGTAGCCGGGTGCAGGCTGCCTTCCAATAGTAGCTACTGTATTCATAACTGCTCCAACACCTGAACTGATTATCACATTATTTTGTACGAAATTCTGTAGCAGCGTTCCGAATCTCAATAATAGCTGGGCTTGGTGATGGTACACTTTTTATATTTATTCTTTATTGCACATTTAAATTTACAGGATAATATTAGAATTAGTTACAAAGGCGAGCTTATCTCTATAAGAGATCTCTTCCAGCCAACCTACAAGGTGGTGAAAAATAGAGCGGTCATAAGGATGTGCACTAAATAAAAAAAAGAATTTAAAATAAAACATAAATACAACAAAATAACTACATATACCTAATAAATAGGTACATACATACATAATACTACATCATCATCATCATCAACGGCCCGTATTATACTTATATAATATGTAGTATTATTAATATACTTTTACTCTTAGTTCAACTTTTATGTGCACCATGGAACATTTTCCTCATGGTTCACCTAAGGTGAAATACATACATACAAACTCTAAACAGATAACTGTCTCTAGATACTCTGGAACACCCAAGCCTTGCTAGAATGTAGGTTAGGCTCGAGCCCCTCGGTGGGGATATATCACACCTGTTTGATAACGAACGAGTGTTTATGAATACAGAGCTGTTATTATTCTTTATCGGAGCTCTGTCAGTACCCGACTAACTCATTGCATCTGAAAACTAAAAATCTTAGCATCACGGCGAACGGTCTAATATTAATAATAACCAGTAAAAATACTAACAAATTAAAAAAAACAAAGAAGGGTTTTTATTTGGGGAACTTTCACTTTTTCATTTCATTTTTAATTAAATATTCCTTATTTGCAGTACATATAGCTATAACTGTGGCTAAATGTTTAGTTAGCTAAATTAACTGTTAACACAATAAAACCGCACGCTGTAGTGTTTAAACTGGACATTCTTATAAAAAAAGAATTATAAAAAACTTATTTAAAAATTTGGAGCAAATAAAGACTGGCCAGTTTGAACAGTTAGATGGTAGTGTGTAGCTCTACAAGAAAAATTGAAACTAATAAAATAATCGCAATTCTGTTACAGTCGCGACTGCATCACAAAAAGCGAGCCGAAGAATGAGATCCACCAAAGACTTCAGAATTGCGAGGATGTGGTGAGAAGAACCAAAACTTAGTCTACTATACTTTTAACTATCATCATCATGTGGGTTGTAAGGTCAACAACCTTTTAATTATTATATCTACTCATACCTGTATGGTTAATTCAGTAACAATTTTTGACAGATCAACGTTGAAGAAGTAAGGGCTAATTTACTAGACTTCGATTAGTAGTAAGTTGTCATTATAAACCCTGGAAGTAAGTGAACAAAACCTCAGAGGAAATAAAAGACGATCGCTTCACTAGCGCGAGGCGACGACGACGCGCGTCAGAAATCTTTGAACAAAACAAATTGAAGTGATGCCTGTTTTGACAGCTACATATACTGCTTACATATGCAGCAGTCAAAAAATGTTACTGAATTGTTAACATATTGCCCTACCAAAGTTAGAAAGTCTAGTGCCAAATCGATATCGTATATTAATTTAAAATTGGAATGTCATCGCAGATATTTAATACCATATTTTTATAAAAGAGCCTTAATATTGTAAAATATGACTTAATAAGTATTTTACGTAAGAAACGTACGAAGTATTAATATACTGTATTACCAAAGATGTACCTAAATATGGCAGCTATTTTTATTACAGATGTTATTTGAAAGAGAGGAACAAAATAAGTGCCTTGAGACCTTTTATTTTAAAAATAATAAAAAGTAGTTCACGAAATTTTAGTTCGACTACTAGTGCCATCTATCGCGTCTTAAAGTACTACTTTTTGTTTTTATAAAATTAACTCTTGCTATTGTGTCCAGGGACTTTCTGAAATAAAAAGTTAATAATGCCATACGTAAGACATTATTTGTTCAATATTATATTACACATAGATTTATATTTCTACATACAATTATGTCAGAAGTGGATTAACAAATGAATAAAAAGAAAACATTTTTTTCAGTAGAAGTCATTACTACTATTTATTAAAAATCAAATTCCTTACCTATTGTATTTTTTACTTTAATGAAAGATATATGTTTCGACTAATGGAGTATAGATCTGTGCTATAATAGGTAAATGGGTCTATTGCTAGCGCCATCTATATCTTTTCCTTCTAAAGTACTTTCGAAAGCTTTTTTTTGTTTGATCGATCATCCATCATTATCATCGCACGCATATAATTAAATTTGAACCCATTTTTTACTAAACTGAAATTATTGTCCACTTCTGGCACTACCTATGTTAGTTATCATAATTAAGTTTTGTTATATCTTGTTCTTGTTATTAATGTTTGTTTAGTGTGTTCCTTGTTACCAAAGAAATTGCGCCGAAGAAGCTACGTCGATAATTTCATGTGGATAGTATATACACTGCGCAGCGCTCGGCGCCGCTAGTCTATACGCATAATAATTAATTTAATTACTCAAAGATTCATAGTATAGGGTTGAAAACAGACACGATCAAATAATTTTATGCCTGTCAGGTTTGTAGATGGCGCGCTCGGCGAGGCTCCACTAGTCTATAATACGCATAATTTCAAAGTGATCAATAAAATAACTTGGTGCTATAGCCGAAGTTAAACGGGGTGTTGTAAAAATCTGAAAAATTAATTTTATTGGAAGCCCAGTTTTATTCTTCATGTGCTGATATTATTCCTGCTTTTAGTTATCATCCCAGGATTGTATTGATTGGTTGATTGTTGTTATTGCGATTTCTTGCCCAAATCCAATCCATTTTTAGATTGCGCTAAAATGAGCCCAGTTCTAAAAATCCTGTATTATAAGCAATTTGTATTATTTAAGCCAGTATTGCTGTTGAAATTATATTATTTTTGCATTTGTTATATATTGTTACTGTAAGTTACCTTCGAAGTGCAAATTTTGAATCATGCATATAATTTTTATTTAAACCAAAGAATCTTCCAGTCGATTCTTAGCCATAATAATGGTTTAGTACCTTAAATTATTATTATAATTGTTATTAAGTAAATTATTATGTTAATTATTGAGTTGTGTAATTAGGTAATAATGAAATCACCAAGTGTGTAGAGATGAGAAATTACAAGTTTTTTTTTAGAAATTGCGTTAGAGATTTTGTATAATGTTAAATTTGTTTTAAAATAACGCTAGCAATAAGGTATAATATTATAAATGACGAATAACCCAAAGAGCCCACCAAAATAATAGTTCGATTAGGTATCACTGGTCTGTTAATATTTTCTTACTTTTGAGTAATTCTTAAAGAAAATATTTACAAAGACGGTATGTATAATGCATTTTTAAATTTTCTATCAAATTTCATAATTTATTTATTAACCATGTGTTACCTAGTTAATTACATACTTTAAAATCTTGCCTACATGTAAAAATCTAGTATCTTTTAGCCAAAATTTGGTTTCGAACGTACGTACCTATCTGTTATTATCAAAATAATACCCGACAGCGTTTGAAAGTTAAAACGGCGGGCTAAGTGGCCCTCACACCACACGCAAATTTCTAATCTAACGCGTGTTTATCAAAATCAGTTCAGCTATGTAAAACAGAACAAAGATAAGTTAGGCCTAAATACGAAACAATTGTTGCAGTGATTGAAAAATGTCAACGGAGCTGGCAATGTAAAGCGTCACATTTTTTGTTCGACGTGTTAGGCTACCCTATGTTAACTTAGTTAATGAAAACACGAAATATCAAAAATCTGGACATCAAAATGTGTTTTAAATGTGTCATAAAGTCTTGTTGTAGTTTTAGAACCGATTAATTTAATAAACTATGGTTAATTGTAGTTACAGGCTATCTCTTACTACAACTACAGCAATATCGCAAACCCATACACACGCACATACAATGCTTATACATACAAAAACGAACATACATTTTCAGTATTTCGTTTTTTTTTTCTTTTTCGTCAATCAAAGTTCTTATCTACTTCTATATTATGGCATTTAATAAAGATATAGTGCATAATGACACACCACTGACCCTCATCTCATCAGGTTTTCACCTCAAGGGAATCAGGGGACTGACAATTTGTACCATACCCTATAGCCGTAGTGTTATTATGTAAACAACTTTGTATCAATTTTCAGTGCCAATCTTCTTCTTTGCGTGTCGATGTCAAATTATATCTTTCTAGCCTAGAACTTAGCCACTTCGACTGCACTATTTGTGGCGTCCATTAAATCCTGCTGCGAACAAGTGACAGGGCAGGCAGGACAGGACACTAAATGAGCCACTTTGTACCAATGGCTTAAATATATTTTTTTTATAAGATTTTATAAAAAATAGTTATTTTTAGAAGTACTAGATCACCTACACTTCAAATTGATTGTCCACATTTTTGATATATTTTAT
Source organism: Carpatolechia fugitivella (assembly GCA_951230895.1). Classification (NCBI taxonomy): domain Eukaryota; kingdom Metazoa; phylum Arthropoda; class Insecta; order Lepidoptera; family Gelechiidae; genus Carpatolechia; species Carpatolechia fugitivella. The sequence goes on from OX579658.1 coordinate 731,018, forward strand.
TTTCTCGGAGATTTTTATCGAAGTGGCGCTAATGTAGCCCCTAAAGTAACGCAGAGCCTTTTGGGTGATTGGCAGTTGAGCCCATGAAGTTGAGCAACGACTGGGTGAATATCACTAGAGGTTTCACGTTATTTAATAGTTACACATAGACGTAATACTAAATCCTCCTCCCTTATTTCGCGTTGTTGGGTAACAAATGTTAAAGTGAGAGCACAAATCGTTTTAATTTAATGTTTGATGTATTTTTAATTTTTCACTGAAAAGGCGTGTGTTTGGTTTGTTCTTTTCTAATTGGATTGCATGTGAATAAATGTTCTCGATTTTAATCAAATGTTTTATCAATGACCTCCTTCACTCGATTGACCACTAGACTAGAGAATGCTCAGTCAGAAGCTGGGCTATCACTACGGGGATTATGCAGAACTTGTTTTCCGGACAGTGCAGTAATTTAACTGCAATGACTGCATTTTTTTGTTCGAACAGACAAACCCTGTCTGTCCTTTAAGGTCCATAAGATGTCAAAGTTTTAAAATATACGAAGGGGTGCAGGTTATAGGTAATCAAGTTTCTGTTTTGACAAAAAGTTTGTACGGCTGCTAGAAAGTTAATTATTCAATTTTAATATCATAAGTACCTCGCACGTCAATCAGATTTTTTGGAGATACTATATCGAAAACACAGTAAGAGAGTTATTAAGTACTTGCATACCTACTTAAGTTTAAAATACTAACAGAGGGACTTAGAAGCAGCCTCCCACAAAAGTATCATAGGTGGGTGGCACGCTCACATAATGTTGAAACAACTCTCTTCTAACCTTATTTACCAAATACCGAAGAAATAATAAATTTGTTTTAAATATTCCAGCTTTCTAACCAAGTACCTAGCTACATAATCTCTTTTATTGCAAAGGATCATCCGCTATACACTCTGCAAAACGCAATTTTATTGTTGCAGGTGACGTGGATTTCTTTAACACCATGATGCAAAATATGCTGCCCATAATGCCGATGAAGACGAAAAACTACTGGTCCCAGTACGAAATGTCGTACGAGTGTGAGAAGTGCAAGAGAAAATACAGGCATAAAAGCACGTATAGAAGACATGTCACATACGAATGTGGAAAAGAACCCATGTTTCGGTGTCCCTTTTTAGACTGCACTTATAAAGCCTACCAGAAAACCCACACCGATGCCCATATCAAGACAAAACACAAACTTCTCACGGTAGAATATAAACGATGATGAACAATACAAAATAGTATTTTTAAATTGTGATATTAAAATTAATTACGTTGTATAAAACTTGGACGTTTAATTTCACAATCAAGGTGAGTTCATTTCATGCCTTTGCCGTGCTTAATTTATTGTTTTCAACGTTCAAATAATTTCAAAATAGCGACATCTAGTGTCGAGTAGCAAAGAACTGTTATACCGGTCCGTAGATGCAAGAAGTAGAAGCCAAGCAACGACATCTATCGAAGTATTTTAGATATCTTTTTCCAAACTAGATGGCGTTATTGTAACGTAAAAATGACAAATTGACGTTTTCGGTAGAAAGTAAACGCAATGAATGAATTTCATTGTAATTCGTAAAAATGAACTTTCTGATATTTTAGGGAATAAATAACATTAACCAACATGAATCGTCTAGTCGGAATGGGCTCCAGCCACATTAGCGCACTTAGGAGCAGTACATTTAGAAATTTGCCTGTGTTATTGGGTCCTCCGAAAGTTTCGCCGAGTTCTTGCTTTTGTCGAGGACTACATGATCAGAAAAAGAATGTTAGGTCTACACTCAACTATATGGTGGCCCTGGGAGTAATGACTGTAGGTTTAAGTTATGCTGCGGTGCCTTTGTATAGAATATTTTGTCAGGTAAGTGAAAAGTACCTAACCTAAAAGTTTTTCTATATTTGGGTGCTTCTATTGGTCACTGCATTGGTGTCCTTACACCTGATGGAAGTGTCTCACTTAGGTCACACACAATTTGAACTATTCTACAAAAAGTTTGGTCAGAGGGTCGCCTTTTCTAATAATACTGAAAAAACCTAAAATGCATTCACTAGCTACCTTTGTTTCTTTCTGGCTCAATAGAAAATTCAAACAGTGTGAAAATTGCTCATATTCAATTTAAATCATGAACTTGCCACTATTGTAAGCTTAGCTTCATTAAACTCTTGGAACTAAGAGTAAAAAACCAAAAAAAGAAACATAAAACAGCGTAAGGTAAATGTGTGGAATCTGACACTCTGTTTTACATTTATATTTTTGTTACATTTTAATTTTAACTTACCTAAGTTATAATTAAAATGTAACCTACCCAGAATTTATTTTTGTTATTATGTTTGACTGTAAAAAGTATTTGCATACTAATAACAATTTTCTACATAGGCATACAGCTATGGAGGAACGACAGGGCAAGTGGAGGCAGATGATACAGTTAGCAATATGACTGCAGTAAAACACCGACCACTGAAAATCCGGTTCAACGCTGATGTAGCTTCTTCCATGCAGTGGAACTTCAGGCCACAGCAACAGGATATAACTGTGAGTTTTGTTGAATGATCCCATTTTCATCTTTATTTACAGCCCACATCAGGCTAGGTATAATTTTGTGAGAAGGGATTGGTTAATAGTTCTAACAACTACTGGACCTAAGAGAATCTGTTTTAGTTAAGATGCTTCCATGGGCAATACCTTTTTTGTTTAGTTTTTTTTTTAACAGGTGAGAAAAGTAGGTGAGGTGGAGATATAGAAAAAAATCTTTCCATAGACCACCCCAGATGAGCTTAGAGGTGGTACAAGATGACCAAAGCCTGGCATTGCTGAGCACAAACTCTCTGTTTTTTTTTTTTATTTGCTAATCCACATATTCTTTTCATCATGTGCATTCATAAATTTAACAAAATATATATTTTTTGTTCAGGAAACGAACCTGGTGGTATTGAAGAAATAAAATAACATTGAGTAGGTCATGCAGGAAATTTTACTATAAAATATGACACCTAAAATTGTATTTCACCTTTTTTATCCTTTTGTTTTTTCTTCAATACGACTGGGTTCGATTTCCGAATGTGAAGTCGACAACGCGACGACGTCAGCGCTGAGCAGCTGCCGAACGCCGCTAGCGTGGCGCTTGTTACGTACAACCAGTGTGTAAATGACGAACGCAATGGGCGAGTGGATTGCGTTGTGCATACGAGGGCTGCTATTTATGTATCCGGAATAACAAAAAATAACAAACATCTATAACCAAATATACTTTTATTGCTTTTCAAATTCCCCGTGATGATCGATGCATTTTTTCATACGTTGAAACCAACTTTCGTAGCATTTTTTCCATTCTGTATCGGGTATCTCCAAAACGTGCATTTTGAAAGCATCAACGGCTTCTTCCCGGGTCGAAAATCGGTGTCCACGTAATTTGTTCTTCACGCTTGGGAATAAATAAAAGTCGTTGGGTGCCAAGTCGGGACTGTACGGCGGATGACCCGTCAATTCGATCATTTGACTATTTAAATACTCCGTTGTTGCGGCCGAGGTGTGACAGCTGGCGTTATCGTGGTGAAGGATTATTCTTCGTTGTCGATTGTTCTTGCGTATTTCTCTAAAGACTTCTGGCAAGCAAATGGTGGTGTACCATTCAGAATTAACCGTTTTACGATTCTCTAGTGGTACTGTAGCCACATGTCCACTAATACCAAAAAAGCAGGCAACCATTTGCTTCAAAGTGCTTTTTGCACGAACAACTTTAGTTGGGTTTGGCTCATTTTGGAACACCCAAACCGTTGACTGCTGTTTAGTTTCGGGATCATACGCATATATCCAAGATTCGTGTCCTGTATAGATATTATGAACAGCTTTTGATGTACCACATTTGCCTGTTTTTGTTCAACTGTTAAGTTGTGCGGGATCCAACGAGAATAATTTTTTTTTACAGCCAAATGTTCGTGTAATATTTTATAAATACTCGTCATACTAATGCCCAGAAATGCCTCTATCTCGTGATATCTAACATGACGGTCTTGCATTATTAGTTCGCGCACAGCATCAATATTTTGTGGTACCGATTTAGGGCGACCTTCTTTAAAATCGTCCGCAAGCATACGACGACCACGATTAAACTCACTGAACCAGTGATACACAGTGGTTTTCGATGAGGCTTACTCCCCTCCCCATAAGTCGACAAAAGTTGATCCATGCACTGTTTTTGAGTTAATCCACGCCGAAAGTCGTAATAAATCATAGCACGAAAATTTTCACGAGTCAAATCCATGGTGATGATAGACAATGAATTTAAAAAATGGCGCCACAATGTAAAAACAATTGACAGATGAATGAAACAAACTTTATTTTACAGCCAAAGAGTTCTATTTTTAAATGTTATAATTTCTTTTTAAATATTGTTTATGTAAGTGGCCAGTTCCGGATACATAAATAGCAGCCCTTGTAGTACTTGTTCGCAAAAAACGTTGCGCTGGCGCTGCGGTAACGTGACTCCAGCGCTGCGTAAGTACGGCGTTCGGCAGCCGGCCAGCGCTGGCACGATGATGACGCTCGAAAGACGCTAGTGAGTATGGGGAGTCTCTTACTGACCTGATAAAAATGTTGTATGCAGGTAGTTCCAGGTGAGACAGCTCTCGCGTTCTACACGGCGCGCAACCCCACAAACAAACCGGTGACGGGCATCAGCACATACAACGTCATCCCCTTCGAGGCCGGCCAGTACTTCAACAAGATACAGTGCTTCTGCTTCGAGGAGCAGCAGCTCAATCCACATGAACAGGTGAAGATCAAACCTCATGGTCTAACTGGTTGGTCCAACGGGAATAATTTTCCTAGTGGCCAACTAATAGTTAATTAGTGGTTAACTAATAGTTGGGAAGAAGACTGTATTTCAAACATATTTTTTTTACGTTTTGTCAAGGATACATTCTATATAGGTATATTCGGAAAAATGGGGTCCTGCATGCAATTAGCATTGCAGCAGTTTGTCACATCAGTGTGAAAAACAGGAATTATTGTTCTTGTTTGTTACAATTTGGAATTCATATGTACATTTATTCGACGCTCTTACGGTAAAGGAAAACATCGTGATGAAACCTGCACACTCCTGCGAAGAAATTCAAAGGTTGTGTGTGAAGTCGACCAACCCGCACTGGGCCAGCGTGGTCGATCGCCCTAATTCAGGGTAGGCAATAATTTGATTGTTCCTGTATTCCAGGTGGACATGCCAGTATTCTTCTACATCGACCCCGAGTTCACCGAAGACCCGCGGATGGAGTTTGTTGATGAGATCGTGCTCTCCTACACATTCTTCGAAGCCAAAGAGGGATTGAAGTTGGCGGTGCCGTCTTACGTCAGAAAGTGAATTAGGTAAAAAATACTTGGTTTTTATTGAACATTATAGAAGAAATTAAATTATGTATACAGATGTTAATTTAAAGGTCGCGTGCTTGAAAATATTCACAAACCAAGGCATCAGCTAAAGGAGGAGGTTCAAAGTGTATGGATAAAAATCCCTATTTTAAAACCATAAAAGCTGTTTTAAAAAAAGCAATATTTGATTGATTTACTAACGTGTGCATTCAATTTCGGTCTCCTACAATAGATTTAATGTTTATAAAAAAAAAATAGATTTATAGATCAAATTCTGTAGTGATATTGACTTTTTAAGTGATTTGTTAAGTTTTAATAATTATTAAAAACAATAAGTTATTTTGATGTTACGGTTTTATTTTAGAAAAGAATTCAAATGAAAAACATGATTGGGTTTACTGATTTATTGACAGTGTTGAATGTACTATACACAAAACGGACAATTTTAATTTACCAACAAGTGTATTTGGGGGGTGATATCTGCGGATACATGCTAACAGCGAGGCTTACATGGGGTAATATAAATTCCCCGCATTACCCGTCGATGAATCCCTTATTAACTCGGGGTAGTACTGGCCACTGTCCCTGGTGAATAGGCGGCGCGACGGTGTAATCACAATAGAAAAGACAGTAATTACGGGGTAATTCTGCATCCCGTACAATCCCAAATTCGTTTTAATGGAAACTACAAAAATGTTATAAACAGTAGATGCTTTTGTTGTTCCTTGTGCAGAACGAACTAAAAACACAACACAATGAATCCTACACAGTCGCGCTTCACCCCATAACCCTCGATGTTCGTGGGGTATCTTCGGATCGTTGTGCCGTATTACCCCTTGATGGCGGCGGTGACGGGGTATCCGCGGCGGAGCCCCATGCACTGGTCGCGGTCGATGAAGAGCGTCATAGTCTTGTTGCGAAGATCCGCTTCTAACCCTGCCCTTACGCCTAGCAAAGTCTGGTGCGTTCCTTCTGCCCCAGCTATCTTTGCGCGCAAGAGTTCTATAGCGGCTTGCAAGTCGCATACTTCTTTCACTAGCCTGTTGGGAGGAAGGTTTAGTTTTGTAAGTTGTTATCTTTGAAACAAGGGAAACTTAGACCAATTTTTCTAGACACGTTTGATATCACACTCCTACCACGCAAGGGCTGAGTATAGAAACCAAACAAAACTATAAAAATACGAGTAAATGTACCAAAATTATTCGATTGTTAGTTGGGGTTGGGGTGTAATTTTAAGAAAGTATGGTGCACGTGTGTTAGAAAGAGCTGATATTCTTAATTCATTCGTTATCTTGTCCCCATGTGTGACCGGTTGTCATTAGTAGTGTGACGAATGTCTTGCCTGGGATAATCTTTGAGACAGTGAGAGCTGCTATTCTTTATTAATTCATTTACTCACCTGTCCTGCGCTTGGTCGTGGCATTTCTCCATATGCGGTCGTTCGCGCTTGCATGCGCGTGTGAGCGACCTTGATTGGCTGCAGTTTGTCCTCGATATCATTCAATCATTCACTCACCTGTCCTGCGCTTGGTCGCGGCATTTCTCCATATGCGGTCGTTCGCGCTTGCATGCGCGTGTGAGCGACCTTGATTGGCTGCAGTTTGTCCTCGATATCATTCAATCATTCACTCACCTGTCCTGCGCTTGGTCGCGGCATTTCTCCATATGCGGTCGTTCGCGCTTGCATGCGCGTGTGAGCGACCTTGATTGGCTGCAGTTTGTCCTCGATATCATTCAATCATTCACTCACCTGTCCTGCGCTTGGTCGCGGCATTTCTCCATATGCGGTCGTTCGCGCTTGCATGCGCGTGTGAGCGACCATGATTGGCTGCAGTTTGTCCTCGATATCATTCAATCATTCACTCACCTGTCCTGCGCTTGGTCGCGGCATTTCTCCATGTGAGGTCGGTTCGTTCGCGCTTGCATGCGCGTGTGAGCGACCTTGATTGGCTGCAGTTTGTCCTGGATATCATTCAATCATTCACTCACCTGTCCTGCGCTTGGTCGCGGCATTTCTCCATATGCGGTCGTTCGCGCTTGCATGCGCGTGTGAGCGACCTTGATTGGCTGCAGTTTGTCCTCGATATCATTCAATCATTCACTCACCTGTCCTGCGCTTGGTCGCGGCATTTCTCCATGTGAGGTCGGTTCGTTCGCGCTTGCATGCGCGTGTGAGCGACCTTGATTGGCTGCAGTTTGTCCTGGATATCATTCAATCATTCACTCACCTGTCCTGCGCTTGGTCGCGGCATTTCTCCATATGAGGTCGGTTCGTTCGCGCTTGCATGCGCGTGTGAGCGACCTTGATTGGCTGCAGTTTGTCCTCGATATCATTCAATCATTCACTCACCTGTCCTGCGCTTGGTCGCGGCATTTCTCCATGTGAGGTCGGTTCGTTCGCGCTTGCATGCGCGTGTGAGCGACCTTGATTGGCTGCAGTTTGTCCTCGATATCATTCAATCATTCACTCACCTGTCCTGCGCTTGGTCGCGGCATTTCTCCATGTGAGGTCGGTTCGTTCGCGCTTGCATGCGCGTGTGAGCGACCTTGATTGGCTGTAGTTCGTCCTCGATATCATTCAATCATTCACTCACCTGTCCTGCGCTTGGTCGCGGCATTTCTCCATGTGAGGTCGGTTCGTTCGCGCTTGCATGCGCGTGTGAGCGACCTTGATTGACTGCAGTTTGTCCTGGATATCATTCAATCATTCACTCACCTGTCCTGCGCTTGGTCGCGGCATTTCTCCATGTGAGGTCGGTTCGTTCGCGCTTGCATGCGCGTGTGAGCGACCTTGATTGGCTGCAGTTTGTCCTCGATATCATTCAATCATTCACTCACCTGTCCTGCGCTTGGTCGCGGCATTTCTCCATGTGAGGTCGGTTCGTTCGCGCTTGCATGCGCGTGTGAGCGACCTTGATTGGCTGCAGTTTGTCCTGGATATCATTCAATCATTCACTCACCTGTCCTGCGCTTGGTCGCGGCATTTCTCCATATGCGGTCGATCGCGCTTGCATGCGCGTGTGAGCGACCTTGATTGGCTGCAGTTTGTCCTTGATATCATTCAATCATTCACTCACCTGTCCTGCGCTTGGTCGCGGCATTTCTCCATGTGAGGTCGGTTCGTTCGCGCTTGCATGCGCGTGTGAGCGACCTTGATTGGATGCAGTTTGTCCTGGATATCATTCAATCATTCACTCACCTGTCCTGCGCTTGGTCGCGGCATTTCTCCATATGCGGTCGATCGCGCTTGCATGCGCGTGTGAGCGACCTTGATTGGCTGCAGTTTGTCCTCGATATCATTCAATCATTCACTCACCTGTCCTGCGCTTGGTCGCGGCATTTCTCCATGTGAGGTCGGTTCGTTCGCGCTTGCATGCGCGTGTGAGCGACATTGATTGGCTGCAGTTTGTCCTCGATATCATTCAATCATTCACTCACCTGTCCTGCGCTTGGTCGCGGCATTTCTCCATGTGAAGTCGGTTCGTGCGCGCTTGCATGCGCGTGTGAGCGACCTTGATTGGCTGCAGTTTGTCCTCGATATCATTCAATCATTCACTCACCTGTCCTGCGCTTGGTCGCGGCATTTCTCCATATGCGGTCGTTCGCGCTTGCATGCGCGTGTGAGCGACCTTGATTGGCTGCAGTTTGTCCTGGATATCATTCAATCATTCACTCACCTGTCCTGCGCTTGGTCGCGGCATTTCTCCATGTGAGGTCGGTTCGTTCGCGCTTGCATGCGCGTGTGAGCGACCTTGATTGGCTGCAGTTTGTCCTCGATACCATTCAATCATTCACTCACCTGTCCTGCGCTTGGTCGCGGCATTTCTCCATGTGAGGTCGGTTCGTTCGCGCTTGCATGCGTAGGGCATGGATACCGGTATACCGAAATACCGGTATACCGGTCAAATTTTTCGGTATTTTGATACCGGTATTTGAAGAAAAAATACCGGTATTTCGGTATTTCAAAAAAAGTGATCTAATTTTGCAATATCGGCAGTTTTTCAACTAATGGAAAGTCATTGATAGATTTTATACCATCTCATTTTATTTTTAACACGTTTTTATTAACTCGCTTTCTTGTCTGTCTGTTTGTTTGTTTGTTTGTTTGTGGGTTTTTTCGGTCCGAATCTTGCAACTCATTGAAGCACGTGCTGTTATTCGATTGTGCTGAAATTTGGTACACTTATGTAACCTCGGTGACAATGCAATATTATGACACCATGGAGCTGGTCTGATGATGGAGCCGGAAGGTGGCCATAGGAACTTCTAAAATACACAACACAACCTCGTCGTGTTTGGACACATTGAATTTGTCTTGACAAGATCTTTCGTCATACATGATGTCCAAGGTCTCATGGAGCTGGAAGGTGGCCATAGGAACTTCTAAAATGCACAACACAACCTCATCGTGCTTGGACTCATTGGATTTGTCTTGACAAGATCTTTAGTCATACGTTATGTCCAGGGTCTCATGATGGAGCTGAAAAGTGGCTATAGAAACTCCTAAAATACACAATACAACCTCGTCGTGTTTGGGCTCGTTGAATTTGTCTTGACTAGATCTTTAATCATAAGTAATATCCAGGGTCTCATGATGGAGGTGGCCACAGGAATTCTTCAAATACTCAACATAACCTAGTCGTGTTTGGGCCCGTTGGATTTGTTTTGACTATATATTTAGTCACACGTTATGTCCAGGGTGTCGTGATGGAGCCTGAAGGTGGCCATAGAAACTCTTAAAATACATAACATAATCTCGTCGAATTTAGGCTCGTTAGATTTGTCTTGACAAGATTTTTAGTCATACGTGACGTGATGTCCAGGATCTCATGATGGAGCCGGAAGGTGGCCGCTGTATTTCCTCAAATACTCAACATAACCTAGCCTTGTTGGGCCCGTTGGATTTGTCAAGACTAGTTCTTGAGTCATATGTGATGTTCAGGATCTCATTATGGAACCAGAAGGTGGCCATAGGAACTCTCTCAACGTCGCAACATAATCGTGTTCGGGCTCATTGGATTTGTCTTGACAAGATCTTTAGTCATACGTGATGTCCAGGGTCTCATGGTGAAGCCGGAAGGTAATCTCATCGTAACAACATAATCTCGGCATGCTTGGGATTTTTAGTCTTAGCAATTTAGTCCTACGTGATGTTCTCTTGCAACATTTAAATACGCTGGACTAAAACGCACAAAATAATTATAAAGTAAAAAATATTTTTTAACAACACGTTTTACGCACTAAAAAGTATAAAATAATTTTTATTGAGATTTTTATTGTCGTAGTACTCTTGTAGGACTTAAAACGAAAAACGTGGGGAGCATGGAGTAGATTTTGAAGCATAACCGTGTTTCTCTAAAAACTATAGATTAGACCTTTTATAAAAAAAACATAAACATCTTCTAGGCGAGCGTGGTCCATCTTTCACCTTATCTGGGGGCACGGCAGTGCCCCCGCCAAGTCGAGCAAAAAAGCGGCACGGCCGTACCATACTTTTCTCGAAGCAGTTCAGGCCATTTTCGACCCCCCTTGTAACGTAGAAATTTCTCGTTACTAGTTTTTTTTTTTATTATTTTTGAACGCGTCGATAACTTTCTTCGTTTTTTTTTTTCATGTTTCTGAACGCATCTGATGTGACGAGTCACATTGGGAGTTGCCATCTGCAACGCAAGTTTACTAATTTAGAGTAATAAGTGCTTCTTGTTCTCGTTACCATTTCAGTTTTCGGTGATGTTTGACATTAATTTGGTTACGATTGTGTTCAATTTAAATAGTTGAATTTGTTAGTAGGTAAGTTGGTTATGAATCTTGTTTTTTCTTTTTAATAAAAGTCATGTCGAGGTTCTCATTTTTGTGAGGAGGTCGTGTATTTTTTGGTCTTATGCCCCTGGCAATTCTTTAACTTTTTTACTCTTTTCCGCTGCTTGTACGCAGGTCGGATTTATTTCACCGTTTTAATGTGAATTTATTGCTAATCTGGTAAGATTCTTGTTTGATATTTTTTTCGATATCTTTAGTTGCGTATGCAACATTTCATGATGTCTTCGTTACAGGTTTTGACTCGTGCCTGGAGTCCAAATGTGGTGATGACCTTGGCATTGATTTTTTATATGTTTTCTACTTGAAATTTTGGAAAAGAATCAGTTCCTGGTAACGTGGTAAGTTGAATTGGTTAGATGCACAGCATTTTTATGCGCTGTTTCTTGTTTTACAAATATTTGACTTGTTTTCAGGATCCGTGTGTGACCACATTTTTATTTTCATACCCTCAATGGATTGACATGAATATCAGCGTGTCTTGAGCTGGATTTCTTTTCTCTATTGGTATGTTGAACATTCTTATTTAATAGCTAGATATATAATAGCTAGGATTCATCAAGCTGAACATTTCAGTTATAGTGATTTTTTTTTAATTTCAGAGGGTATTTTATTAGTCCAGGATACCTGGCTTGAACCTTCCTCTGCTCTTCAGCCGTGTGAAGCTGTCGAACGTGGCAAAAGCACCTGGAGACGGGTCTGAGCATCCCATTCTTCACCCAAGGATCTTAACAGTATCGTTGATATATTTTCTATCATACTTTTATAACCTTCGGTTTAACTTCTTTTTATAAATTTGGTCTTTGGTCCCGTGGCCAATGACCTGGCGCCCAGTTTCTAATTTTAATATCTATTTAAAACGTTAATAGCAACAACTTGTATCACCTCATGTCACCCACCGACCCTGTATAACTTTTAAGCTGCCGAGGTATTATAGGACTTAAATTTTTAATTTTGTTCTTTAATCAATAAATTATTGATGTGTTCAAAGATATTCAAGATCTGGTTTTCTTCTTCCCCACCCACACATTATTTTATGTTACACCCTATAACTTCGTTGTGGATAAAACTAGAAGCCTGAGTTTTCAGTAACCAAGCAGGCATTGTATAAATACGGTATATTTCAAATTTCAATCAATTTGAACCAGTAGTTTATGAATTATAACTAGTCAAAGTTTCTTTATTTTGTCACTCACTGACTGACCGATCATCAAAACTCTAAGGCACTTCTAGCAGACATAGAAGCTTCAAATTTAGAATGGAATTAGTGTTTAGTATATAAACCAAGGAAAAACTAAAACATTTTGCAATTTCGGCCCAGTTTTCTAGATACATCATCTGTAGATAACTTTGTAATCCCATATAAATCTTGGGGCATTATATAGGATTACAAAGTTACATTTGCAGTAAATGAATCAGTGTACCTGTATAATGGAATATAATTGAATAAGAGGTGCTGGGTAGGTGTAGGGTAGGTGTAGGGTAGGTGTAGGGTAGGTGTAGGGTAGGTGTAGGGTAGGTGTAGGGTATGTGTAGGGTAGGTGTAGGGTAGGTGTAGGGTAGATTTAGGGTAGGTGTATGGTAGGTGTAGGGTAGGTGTAGGGTAGGTGTAGGGTAGGTGTAGGGTAGGTGTTGGATAGGTGTTGGATAGGTGTTGGATAGGTGTAGGGTAGGTGTAGAGTAGGTGTAGGGTAGGTGTAGGTAGGTATAGGGTAGGTGAAGGGTAGGTGTAGGGTAGGTGTAGGGTAGGTGTAGGGTAGGTGTAGGGTAGGTGTATGTAGGTGTAGGGTAGGTGTAGGGTTGGTATAGGGTAGGTGTAGGGTAAGTGTAGAGTAGGTGTAGGGTAGGGTAGGTGTAGGGTAGGTGGAGCGTAGGTGTGCATTTTTACATTGTGTTTTCATGCGATCTACAAAAAGAAATGAGATGCCATCAAAAACATAACTTGTAAAAAAGCCAAGTCTCGCACGCAACTTAGTCTACCGTAAAAAGTTGTGAGATCCATGTAATACCAAGTCGGTTAATTTATTCAGTCCCTACTTAAGAGTCCTTCTGTCTTAAGTTATTACGTAATTAGGTCACCTAACAACATCTTATAGTGACCAGATCAATATTAAAAATCTCTTATATTTTAAATAAATACATAGATTGACTTGGCAATCGCACTAAACAATCAAATTTAATATAATAATGTATTAATTGTGAGATACATTGTGTTTTCATGCGATAAATACATAGATTGACTTGGCAATCGCACTAAACAATCAAATTTAATATAATAATGTATTACTTGTGAGATACATTGTGTTTTCATGCGATTGCCAGGTCAATCTATGTATTTATTTAAAACATAAGATATTTTTAATATTGATCTGGTCACTATAAGATGTTGTTAGGTGACCTAATTACGTAATAACTTAAGACAGGACTCTTAAGTAGGGACTGAATAAATTAACCGACTTGGTATTACATGGATCTCACAACTTTTTACGGTAGACTAAGTTGCGTGCGAGACTTGGCTTTTTTACAAGTTATGTTTTTGATGGCATAATGCATTTCCATCAGCTAGAATAATGGTCAAACGCAAGTCTTTCCAATAATAAAATACACAACAATTGAATTGCACTGCAAATAATATACTAATAATAACTATTTGTAAGTTTTCAAGACATAACACATAACAACCCCTGGCACTCATAAGATTTAGAAGACATTTATTCATTGTCATTACAATAACAATATGTTATATCAATAAGTAGTACAGACAGACATGAAAATAAGACAATGAAAAGATTACAGCGTCAGCTATGCTGTTTTTCAGCCATCACCTCGTTCTCTTCTTCTTAGAATATCTATTCCATGCACCCCACGTTTTTCGTTTTAAGTCCTACAAGAGTACTACACCAATAAAAATATCAATAAAAAATATTTTATACTTTTTAGTGCGTAAAAACGTGTTGTTAAAAAAATATTTTTTACTTTATAATTTAATATTTGATTGTCATATTTATGCCAATGAAACAATATAAATAATTCTTGGACCAAAGAACGTATTTTCTTTAGTATTCTTAATAACCTATTACTTTAATTACTCATTTTGTGGTATCTAGGGAGTTGATAAATAGTTTGAGTGTTTCTGCTATACAGCGTAGAAAACTTCTTTAATAACTTTTCGCAAACGAGACTTACTAATCGTTCTCAGAATCATTTAAACAGTAACTAGCAGTATTTCAAGAAATACCGAAAAAATACCGAAATTTCGGTATACCGGTAATTGAAATTTCAATACCGGTATCAATACCGGTATGAAAAATTACTCCGGTATTCCATGCCCTATGCATGCGCGTGTGAGCGACCTTGATTGGCTGCAGTTTGTCCTCGATATCATTCAATCATTCACTCACCTGTCCTGCGCTTGGTCGCGGCATTTCTCCATGTGAGGTCGGTTCGTTCGCGCTTGCATGCGCGTATGAGCGACCTTGATTGGCTGCAGTTTGTTCTCGATACCATTCAATCATTCACTCACCTGTCCTGCGCTTGGTCGCGGCATTTCTCCATGTGAGGTCGGTTCGTTCGCGCTTGCATGCGCGTGTGAGCGACCATGATTGGCTGCAGTTTGTCCTCGATACCATTCAATCATTCACTCACCTGTCCTGCGCTTGGTCGCGGCATTTCTCCATGTGAGGTCGGTTCGTTCGCGCTTGCATGCGCGTGTGAGCGACCTTGATTGGCTGCAGTTTGTCCTCGATACCATTCAATCATTCACTCACCTGTCCTGCGCTTGGTCGCGGCATTTCTCCATATGCGGTCGTTCGCGCTTGCATGCGCGTGTGAGCGACCTTGATTGGCTGCAGTTTGTCCTCGATACCATTCAATCATTCACTCACCTGTCCTGCGCTTGGTCGCGGCATTTCTCCATGTGAGGTCGGTTCGTTCGCGCTTGCATGCGCGTGTGAGCGACCTTGATTGGCTGCAGTTTGTCCTCGATACCATTCAATCATTCACTCACCTGTCCTGCGCTTGGTCGCGGCATTTCTCCATGTGAGGTCGGTTCGTTCGCGCTTGCATGCGCGTGTGAGCGACCTTGATTGGCTGCAGTTTGTCCTCGATACCATTCAATCATTCACTCACCTGTCCTGCGCTTGGTCGCGGCATTTCTCCATGTGAGGTCGGTTCGTTCGCGCTTGCATGCGCGTGTGAGCGACCTTGATTGGCTGCAGTTTGTCGTTGATCGCCTTGTTGAGCAGTTCCAACGTCTTCTCGATGTCGAAGATCTCTTGTTGGACCTGGAACGATGAAGAAGTAAATAAAAGTGAATGACTGAATGATTTTATCTTTAACTCAAGTTGGTTCCTGCTTATGGCTCCGATACGTTACTAGATATTCTGTGGGTTTGAAGGTGTACAATATAGCGTATCTTCCTCGTAGATATTAAATATAAATGTCAATATATTATATTCTGACATTTATATTATATATTTGATATTATCTTATCTTAATAAATATGACAAATCGGACTTTAGTTTTCTTACGAGATTTTCTCTCTTGGCTTGAGCTTGGTTGAGGATCGGTAGGACATTCTAGTATGACTACCAAGAAACACCGGTTTCGACGAGTTATTGCAGTAAGTTATAAAAATTTAAAAACTAGTTTTTTTTTTAACTTTTATAAATTTTTATAACAAACTAGTTCAAAATTTTTATAACTTACTGCAATAACTCGTCGAAACCGGTGTTTCTTGGTAGTGATACTAGAATGTCCTACCGATCCTCAGCCAAGGTTTCACTACGCAATTTAAATTTGCAGCCAAAAATACCGACTGACTTGCATAGTCAAGTATACAATATCATCCATCGACTTGACCTCGACCATACAGACTTGAAGTTTGCACCCAACTAGCCATATTCTCAAAGTCCATAAGCCGAGTGGCTCATCATCATATCTCGTGTGTTGTAAGGTCGATGACCGACCCCACGAACCCTGTCCTTGTTTCCGGCCTCTCCGACCGCCATTACGAACCTTGTGCAGATGTTGCTGCAGCTTGTTCTTGATCTCGAGCGTCTCCCCGATGCGGCGCGTGAGGGAGCCGTTGGTGTTCGACCATTGGTCCCAGATCTCCGTCGCGGCGGTGTTTATGAGGTTCTCCGTGTCTGTGAGGATAAGGAGATGAATCGTTAACAGTCATCATCACAGCTCATATAAATAACTTAATAATGTAAAATCTGCACACAGGTTGAATACAAGAACCGCAATAATTGTAACATCCCAATAACTGTGTTCATGCAAATAAACTCATTTCATTTCATTTACGTCCCCACCTAGGGGCTCGAGCCTACCCAGAATTAGAGCGATTAGGCCTTAGTCGACCACGCAGGCCCAGTGCGGGTTGGACGACTTCACACGCAACCTTTAACTTTCTTCACAAGAGTGTGCAGGTTTCATCAAAAGTAAGAGCGTCGAATGAACGTAATGAATTTGAAATTAGAAAACACATTGGTACGTGTGGTGGGGATCGAACCCGCGTCTCCCAGACAGGAGGCAGCGGCCCTGGCAACTAGACCACCGACGCTCGCGTTAATAGCATAAACTATAATTTAACAGTGACCGGATTGGTTCTATAGCCACAACAAGTGGCGACTGGCTGACAATGGCCTCGATTCGGGATGTCACGCTCTAATCCTTAATTTAAGTTAGTCCGTCCTTTTTACCTTTTAAAGATTGAAAAGGGACAGGAGATGGTCATCATAATATTAGAGCTGTCAAACATTGAATTTGAACCTTATGGCCGTGTCGATTGCACAATTTTAGAAAGCACTTAAAACATGCGACTTAAAAATCTCTTAAACTGACAGCTATGCCCTTATTTTAGGTTATCATTCGTTCAAATGAATATCATTCGTTCATCACCTCTCTGTCATTGGTCATAAAAACGAAAATGATAGCTGGATTTTAAAATTAGAATTCGAGCATGACATCCCGAATCGCAGCCAGTGTTGTCAATTAACTTCGTGTATCATCGCCCAAAAATCATTCATTCACAATAGATAGCAAAAAATAGCTATAGAAAATGTCTTCGTCTTCTGAATAAAAATAAATAAAAAAGACAAATGTCAAAGTCAATAAAGTTTCCTCAGCATCTGCAAGCACGGTCGAGTCATCCCCGAAAAGCGGGACCGGGCGTGTCCCGCGCGGGACATAACTTTCATTTAAAAATCGGGACGTCTGGCAACGCTGGTATATACCCACAATACTTTATAATCTATGCATTAGATGTAAGTTCAATGTACTCTATTCTGTACTGTGGTGAGTACTTTATTATTATATCATTACTGACCAGTGAGCATCTGAATAGCCTTGGCCCTTTCCGACTGTGACCGCTGCAGCGTGGCGGCGGAGGCGGCCGCCCAGCGGGCCAAGTCGCACACGGACGGGTCGTAGCGCTCGATGCCCGCGTAGAATTGAAGACCCTACCGCGATACAATGGAGTAGATATTGTAGAATTCGGAAAATTCAAACATTTTTTGGATATTATAAAAAGAGTCAGTTTCATAAACAGATCAAAAGTGACTTAAACTTTGCATAAGCCACTGTATGTACTTAGATGTAGTCATCTCAGCCGGAAGATGTCCACTAGTGAACATAGGCCTCCCCGGCGCACAGCAACCTTCACCTCTGTCCACCTTGTGGGAGGCCGCCCAACACTACGCCTTCCGGGCCATGCAAGCCAGGAGAGAAACTTTCTTCCCCATCGGTTATCAGTTCGTCGAGCTATATGGCCTGCCCATTGCCACTTCAACTTACTTATCCTGAAAGCTATGTCGATGACATTAGTCTTTCTACGTATCTCCTCATTTCCGATTCGATCACGTAGTGAGACTCCGAGCATAGCTCTCTCCATCGCACGCTGAGCGACCATAAGCTTATTCATGAGACCAATAGTCGTAGTAAACCTTTTAAATTACTGGTAAGCAAGTGCTTTTTACCATATGTATATAATAAGAAAAACTTTTATCTGGCATATGGATTCCAGCTTTTTTAAAAATATAATCAGTCTTCTTCATCGTGCCGGCCACCGACCTCACAAACCCTGGAGTCAGTGCTATCGAGCCGTCAAGGGCTACTGAATAAAATCAGTATTGAAGGCGGACCGATGATTTGGTGAAGCCGCAGGTGGCCTCTGGATGCGGGGTAAGTACATCCTTGGGGGATGCCTTTCTCCAGCAGTGGCAAGCTCAATCAATCAATCAATCAGCCTATTGCAGTCCACTGCTGGACGTGTGCCTCCCCTCGGGCACGCCAAAGCGCACGATCACCCGCTTTTCTCATCCAGCCACCACCAGCGACTTTCCTCAGGTCATCAGTCCACCTGGCAGGGGGGCGTCCCACACTACGTTTCCCGAGACGCGGTCTCCATTCGAGAACCCGTCTGCTCCAACGCTCGTCAGTTCTGCGACAGACGTGGCCAGACCACAAACACTTCACGAAGCTACACTTCTGGGCGATCTACAAGCTCAGATAATGATAACAGCTTTATGTTCGTGAGTTTTTAGATCTTAAGTTAATTTGATGTTAGTGAAATAGAGAACTGTCCTGAATATTGAGACCTTGTTTGTAAACCAAGTTTTTTGCAAACAATGATTTGATTTGTGGGCGGTAGTTACCTTGGAGAAGTTGTTAAGCTGGTGGCACATGGAGTCAATGCCGAGCGCGTACTCCTTGTTCCTCATGTCCGTCTCCAGGTCGTGCTGCGTCGCGCGACAGTTGCGGGACTGCTGGCGGTAGTTACCTTGGAGAAGTTGTTGAGCTGGTGGCACATGGAGTCAATGCCGAGCGCGTACTCCTTGTTCCTCATGTCCGTCTCCAGGTCGTGCTGCGTCGCGCGACAGTTGTGGGACTGCTGGCGGTAGTTACCTTGGAGAAGTTGTTGAGCTGGTGGCACATGGAGTCAATGCCGAGCGCGTACTCCTTGTTCCTCATGTCCGTCTCCAGCTCGTGCTGCGTCGCGCGACATTTGCGGGACTGCTGGCGGTAGTTACCTTGGAGAAGTTGTTGAGCTGGTGGCACATGGAGTCAATGCCGAGCGCGTACTCCTTGTTCCTCATGTCCGTCTCCAGCTCGTGCTGCGTCGCGCGACAGTTGCGGGACTGCTGGCGGTAGTTACCTTGGAGAAGTTGTTGAGCTGGTGGCACATGGAGTCAATGCCGAGCGCGTACTCCTTGTTCCTCATGTCCGTCTCCAGCTCGTGCTGCGTCGCGCGACAGTTGCGGGACTGCTGGCGGTAGTTACCTTGGAGAAGTTGTTGAGCTGGTGGCACATGGAGTCAATGCCGAGCGCGTACTCCTTGTTCCTCATGTC
Source organism: Carpatolechia fugitivella (assembly GCA_951230895.1). Classification (NCBI taxonomy): domain Eukaryota; kingdom Metazoa; phylum Arthropoda; class Insecta; order Lepidoptera; family Gelechiidae; genus Carpatolechia; species Carpatolechia fugitivella. The sequence continues at coordinate 750,565 of OX579658.1, forward strand.
CGTCTCCAGCTCGTGCTGCGTCGCGCGACAGTTGCGGGACTGCTGGCGGTAGTTACCTTGGAGAAGTTGTTGAGCTGGTGGCACATGGAGTCAATGCCGAGCGCGTACTCCTTGTTCCTCATGTCCGTCTCCAGCTCGTGCTGCGTCGCGCGACAGTTGCGGGACTGCTGGCGCACCTGACGATCAAATATTACTTGTAAATTAACACTGGAACAAAGCTTGAACTGCTTCATTTTCAGTAAAGAAGCTGGGAGAAATTTGTAGCGTTTGATACAAACGTCATATCCTACGTAGTAAAATAGTCCACACATGATTTACCTACACCAAAATGGTTAATAAACAATACAGTTTTCAAAGAGGTACTTACTTAGTCATAACTTTTCAAACGTTACTGATATATTTTTTTGTGATAATAAAAGTTGTGTATTTATTGAACTATTCAGCACCATAGGTCTCGTCAGTAGTGGACGATTAGGCCAAATTAAACCATTATCCTTTATGCTTAATCAGGATAACCTAAGATAAGATCCTTTATGCTTAATCAAGATAACCTAAGATAAGTAGACTTGAGTGCCATAACGGAAAAAATAAGTAGACTTTAAACCTGTGCGTGTGTACCTTTTCCAGCATGGCTCGGAACCTTGCTTGGCAATCGCGCAAGATGGACACCTCCTTCAGAAGAGACTGTTCCACTGCGTCGTGGACTTGCTCCAGACCTTTACAAAAAGAAATTGATTAACTTATTTCATGTATTGGCGTGTGGTTTGGGTTGGCCTCATCAAATCATCAACAGCTCATTATACGTCCCCACCGAGGGGCTCGAGCCTACCCTGAATTAGGGCGATTAGGCCTTAGAAGACCACTCTGGCCCAGTGCGAGTTGATCAACTTCACACACAACCAGGAGTGTGCTGGTTTCATCACGATGTTTTCCTTCACCGTAAGAGCGACGAAACGAACATATGAAATCGAAAACACATTGGTATGTGGAGGGGATCGAACCCGCGTCTCCCGGACAGGAAGCAACGGCCCTAACCACTAGACCACCGACGCTCTCATCGTCCTAATCGATAAGTGATCCTGGGTTTAGTACCATATAGGCATCATGCGATTTGAATATATTGTTGTATTTGATTTGAGTTGATCCGCTACCTACAAGATATTTCTTTAGAAAGGTAAGCTTGATGGAGCATGTGGGTAGTTTATAGGACCGCTCACTGCTTCCCGTTGACGCTCGACGCTCATACGTTGAAGGAACCAACGAATTATCTATAGTTCAAGGAACGTAACTACACGCTTCAAATTGACCTCACCAAATGAATACCAAAAAAGCCGGGGAAAAAACAATTATACCAATACCACATTTGAATATAATATTTGTTTGTAAGAACGTGGAAAGTAAGCTTCAATGTACAGCAGCGACATCATCTGCCCGTCTGTCGTCTGTCAAAATTAATTGTGCGAGTTAGGTGCTATGTTTTAGCGGGCTTTGCTAGGCGGTTACTCTTCAAGGCCGTTGGAAGGAACTGAGAAGGTGCACGCACTTGCGAAGATATTCTAGTATATAAGGTATGTAGTGTCGTTTCACTTTGTCTTTTTATTTTGTGCAATGAATGACGAAATGAGGCTATCGCTCCAGCTGCCTTCTGACGTCACAACTCACCCTGCCGCTTCTCTCTATGGTAGAGGCACTCTTGTACGATGTGCAGAGGGCCCTCGATGCCGGCTATCGCTCGCTCCAGCTGCCTTCTGACGTCATTTAGTTTCTCGCACGTCGCTACTAGACGCTCCATTTCTATGGCGACCTAATTAAATAATTATAAAAGTTTTCATATTCCGTTTAAGGAGGACTACGGGTCTTAGAGCATTAGAGCATGACATCCCGAATCGAGGCCATTATTTACGGGTTTACCGCGATAAAATTTATGATAATGACTGCGAAAGACCTCTGACTTGGTTTAGCGACTGTTGTCTTTGATAATACCTTGTACTAACTGTTAACGTGCCTTCCGAATCAACAAACGCTATAACTTGCTATCTAAGCTGCTACGTTCAGATCAGGGTATGAACCCCGCCCATCATGCCCTACCCTTAAGTCCTACATACTTAGTTGAACCATGCATGATGCTATCCGTTTCGAAATTCCTCCGACTTTATAATAATTTTATTTAATAATTACTTAAGTAAAAAAGGAATAAAAAGAAAAGTAAGTGAGGAAATTGAATATTTTATTTGTCTAAAAATAAATAATATGAACAGTATGTGTTAAGTTGTAATGTAACCCAGTTATAATTTTGTTTTAATATGCTGACCAGTCATCGAACTTAATTTTTCAAATTCTTTTTTTTTTTGACCCTAGAAATTAACTCTTCCGATAATTTTGTTATGTTAGCGAGATTGCCCGGATGTTACCGATACCCGTCGATGTACCCGTAGTAGTTGTAAAACTTTTTGTATACCTCGTTCCTCCAGAATGTGGTATCGGTGATGCGCTCGCCAATTCTGCGGCCCGAGTCGCGCTGGCCTTGGAACCCGATCTCGTCCGTCTCCCTGGAAACCAGGTTAAGGGCTTAACAAGACGTCTGTAAAAACCGCAGACGGTTGACCTGCTCTGTCTATCACACTAATTTATAAATGTGAAAATATGTTTGGATGTTTGTTCCGCCCTCAACGGAGTTTGTAAGCTGTATTAATTAACACATACGGGAAAAAGTATTATTCCTACGGGAAAATCTTACACAACGCGAACGTAGCCGTAGTAGTTAAAGAATATTTCTTTATAATACATCCCGATTCAATAGAGTAGAAAATTAATTACATAATCTATGATTGAAGTAAATTACCAATCGCAGAAGCAACACTATTGTAGCTTGAAGATATACAGCCTAGATTACGCAAGCTATAGCTTACCGTATACGGAAACAGTTTCAGATTTAGCATAATAATAGGTCTCTCCCATGGACCGTCTCTCCTTAGTGCCGGAAAACATGACCTAAAACCTAAAGACCTGAACATGTGATTCATTTTATTGGTACCGGTAAGAACGACTTCTGCGCCTTTTGCGTATATGTGGGTAGCTAGCTTTTCTCTCCTCTCGGAACTCCAGAATACTACTTAATAAAGCTACGTCCCCATCGAGGGGCTTGAACTTACCCTGTATTAGGCCTACTAAAGAACAGTAAAATTACAGAACCTCTCACTCACCTCATAACCCTCATGATGTCGTTCCTCATTCGCTCAGAAAAGTTCCGTTTCGCATCAGACTCGTTGTAATTCTTTATGCTGTTCTGGTTCCACTCGTATTGCGTGTAGCGCGTGTAGAGGGCAGCCCTAGCGGCGTGTTCAGGGCTGCGGTCGAACCCGGTGACCAAGTTGGGAAACCTGAGGGGCTCTGCCGCCATGCCTTGCGCGGTGTAGCAAGGGTCTACCATCGTGTTGGTTATCGGTTGTGACGGCCTGTGGGGCAAAAGTTCAAAAAGTGAATAGGCATTCTGTGTTCCACCTTTGGCCTGTTATCACTTTCCATCAGGTGAGACCTGGGTCAAGGTAAAACGTATTTCCGTACGTAGTAGGTCAAGGGAAGCGTGTTCCACCTTCGACATCCGCTTTCGATCAGGTGAGATTGTGGTCAAATGTAAACCCATTTGTCATCAATAACAAAACAAATTAAATTAAAAAACAATGTATGGGTGGTGGGTGGTTGATTTCGATAGGTATTTTCAGACCTCTTCGTCTTCTTCTCCGTCGTTGTTCTAATAAATGGGATCGAGGACCACTATTACAATGGACAATCGAGTCACAGTGTTATAAAAAAAAACTAAAAGTAGAGTTTACATGGGCGTGACTTCGATTTCTTCGTAGCCCATGATGGGTCGCCATGGGTGCTTCTTCGGTGTGTGGAAGCAGTAGCCCGTAGCTGGAGGCGCCTGCGGAGCACCCGCCGTCGGCTTCACGGGGCTCCATTGTTGGAGTTGCTACCAACAGAAAAGTAATCATGTATGGAAGTATAGGCCGCCCATGGCCGTTTCTTAGAAGCTGAATCTAAAACATAAGCCTGTGCGTGCATTGCAGAAATAAATAAAAGAAAAAACAATATTTAGGGAAAACGATATGAGGCGAAAACTAATTCATGCTGTAGTTTACCGTGCACATAGTAACTTCCTTCGCCATTTTGTTGGTTAAAGCAGTCTAGTTCGAGGAAAATTTGGAAAATTAAGTCCAGATGTCCTTATAAATCTAAAAAATCATGGCTTTGAGAGAAATAAAAATTCAAATTTGGTGACATTTTCTTTTGAGATGCCAACATACAGAAAAAACTAAATGCGCTTTTTAGCAAATTATTTACCTACAAATGAAATACACAAACAAGACAAAACTCTACTAAACTGTGGTGCGTTTTTTATTTTTTTATTTTAGTTTTGTTAGATTGGTTCCAAAGTAAGTGAAACAAGGTGGTGCCAACGTAAGAAAGTGAAACATGGCTGACAGTGACAGATTGATTATTTTTGACAGCTGATTAGTTTCCTTGCTGCATGCTCGGCTTGTTTTTATATTATTTTCAAAGGTTTTATAATTACTACGTTTTTATTAAGTAAGTTAATAGTGTGAATGTAACATCAAATCATGAGCGACGTCCCAGGAAATGCACCACAAGGTAACTATCACAGAGTAACTATTCAATATAATATAAAATAATGAAATTAATTATATTTCAATCCTTGTGAATGTTCCCTAAAAATTTGTCCTGTCTTGCGTTTAGAGTGCCCCGGGGTTGCAAGCCAGGCCGCTGGTAAAGCCTCGGCCTGCGCTGGATGCCCTAACCAGAATCAATGCGCCACAGGTATGTATTCAATTACATTTTTATATGTATACTTCTTATTTATTTTAAAAAGTATATATGAATAACTTGTTCTTTTTATCACTCCCATATCTGCTATTTGCCCCACATTTTTTTACTTGCAATTTCGCTTAACTTTCATATTATAATATTCTTTTTTGTACTTACACACAAGTGAAAGTACAGATTATTCTTAAAACTTGTTTACAAGAGCAAGCTTATAGAGATCTCTTCCGGCCAACCCATAACTGGAGTGAGTGAAATAAAATATGTCAACACCATGTATTTCAACAAAGTCTGCTATTGTCTCCTAAATATTAAAATTAATATTTTGAGTGTTGATAAATGACCATAACCTATTGTGTGCAATAGTTACACAGTTTGTAACTGAACATCTCATCTCTAAAATAATAATCAAAATTGGCCGTTGATCATCTAGTAGCAGATCCTTACTATGTTGTGAGAGTAACCCAAACTCTTTTAGAAATTTACAATGTGATCGTCTTTATATTATGTTTTCTAACTGCGGAATTGAACATAGAGTCGCCTACTCAACTTCTATGTTATTCCTATATACAGATTCGTCCCTATCTCTCGCCCGAACACAGGAGTATCAGTTGCCAGTCGGCAAGCAGCCTACTCCTGATTACCCATGCTCGTGGACTGAAAGAATAGAGTCACCAGGAAATCCCAGCGACTTTATTAAGCAATACTAACTTCGTATTCTGAAAAGAACTTCGAAGTTTATTACTTCTGCAATAAGAGCCCAGATTCCTGAAATGGATCACAAGGATTATTACATGATATATGTAATTTAAAAGGTATAAAAAGATGGCTCCAGGACTGCCTCAGCGAGTCCATAGAGCCGGCGACGGGTGTGTCGTCTGTAGTTCTGATTAGAACTTCTAGTTCTTAGAGGAACTTTCGTTGAGTGGCATTTCCTCAACAGAATGATCAATAACCAAGTTTCTCTAATGATACTTCCTGGAGACGACCATCCTAGCTCTACGCACCGGGATACCCTTTTCCTTAAGCTATGTCAACCGTATTGAAAAATACAGTTACATAATCTCTCTGTGTCTTCCATACTACCATCACACAAGGGATCCAGCAAGATCTAGCAAGATCCAGCCCTGACGAAGGAACTAGTTTTAGTTCCTTCAGCTAGTTGATTGCTAAGACCCCAGATCCCGAGCAAGACAGCAGTCTAGCAGCAAAGACCCGATACGCTCACACCTTTACAGCAAACTAACTGTTAAAGCATTTACGAGACGAGTGAGAATAAACGCTCCACCAACGCGCTCTCTGTGAGTCACTTCCCACTCTGTCCTTCAGAATGCTCCTGTCCTCCCCTCACCACAGAGGTGTAGGAAAAAGGTTAAAATAATAGACAACCCCGAAGGATTGTCTACAGCGGACTCTGGTCCGACCGGTGCGCCTTAAGCGATGGAAGGAGACCAAAGTCCCTTCGTTGAAAGCATAAGCTTCTCGTGGTAAGCCGAAGCTAGTGGACTACGTCCAATCGATACTAGCCGTAGCGTTCCCGATACGGCTGAGCCGCTGTGGTAACCTTTTGGGAGGCTAATCCCGTCTTCCACCGAAGTGTCCAACGTATTGCGTTCAAGGGTGTGTTTATAGGATAGTCCACACGTGAACCAGCGCCTATGATGGTAAACCATCATCCAACGAGCAAGCTCGATGGGATGACCTCACAGCTGCTACTGACTGTGGGTCTCATATCTGGATTGCTCCTGCATACTGGATCTCCGTCTATCTGAACGGTACTGCCAGGGCAGATCTGCTCCAACTTCATATCTCCATATATATATATCTCCGCCGCGCGTCTCCGTGCCTGAGACCGCATATGAATCTAAAGACTCATTTCAGCTATCGCTCTGAATATAGCTTTACAGCCTTCATCATCGCTCGTCCAGTCCACTGCTGGACTATGAGCCTCCTCTCCTTGCAACCATATGTGTCGATATTACATCGCACAGTTGATTCAGTAATAAATCATACATGATGATATTAGCCAGAGCAGGCCACGTCCAGTTTCTCGTTCTCAATTAATAAACTCGTTCCAGTATGCCTCTTCACAGACTTATGTCTTGAAGGAAGCCACTATGTCCTCCGCTACCTCCATTATCGGGGTTAAGACTTGAAAGACCATCATCGACACTAATCAGTCTGAGGTCCACCGCGCACGGCTGTGGACAAGTCCCCATCCGCGGCTATGTATTCAAGTCGCTGTATGCGTCTTCGGTCAATCAGCGGTTCAGAGCTAGACATACAGTGGTAGCGGCATTCATAGCAGCCCGATGGTTACTCCACATCTTCATAGGTCAGATACGGAAATCTCTCCACAGACTTGCGTCTTGAAGGTAGCCACTAAGATATTGTTAACTCCACTATCGGGGGTAAACTTAGTGTACTTATCACGCCTAGGATGCGACCCATACTCCAGCGGTTCAGAGCTAGACATGCAGTGCCAACAATATCATAGCAGCGATAGTTATACCTCGTCTTCATGCGTCAGATAAGGACTCTCTATGAGATGGTCAAATATAGTGCATTATATGATCAGTTTGATCCAGCGGCCGTGTCCGCTTTCATTAGGTCATCTAGGTGCGTCAAGCCTATGATTCCCTTGATTTTCATTTTTGACCATCTCGGATGGGATATGTCATCCATAGAGGCATAATTAACCGTTCCCATATCAAACAGGCAGCACGCCAATCTTCAGGGACCGAAATCCCGTCGAAAGGCAGTGAGAGGCTGTGCAGCGCCTGCGACTTTAGGTTCGGCAATTATTTCACTTGGTTTTCCAAGTATAGACTTATATTAGTCTATTTTTGCACTTTTACAATAATGTCAATTTTCTTGAACTTAACGTTCCGCCAGCCATCTATTCCTAGACGGCCGACTGCCTCCCACCATGTATATTGGCGATACGCAACGACGGTACGCGCTAGGTCAACAGGCCCTTTTCCTAAACTTGTTCGATATTTCTGAAACTCACAATGCGAACGTATCTCAGTCTATGCACCCCAAGTATGCATTTAGTTTTGCATTATCTCTTTTAGTTTCTGAGTTATTAATTTTAGAAATATCAAAAATGTCCAATACAAGAACGTATTAAAATTAAAAACATTCATTACAAGAACGTAATAAAATTAAAAACATTCATTACACGAACGTATTAAAATTATAAAAATTCATTACAAGAACGTATTAAAAAAACAAAAATCCTCTTAATTCGTCTCGAATCTTTTATTATAACTTTCTCTATGTCTTACAACAGACACACGTTGTTCTACATAGTTTTAATTTACATTAGGGTCGGGAGTTACAAGTTAACACTTTTGTGTTCTTTTTTGCCTTACAATATTGTGCAATCCTATACTCACCTCAACAAAATACCTACTTTCACATACTTAAACCACTACAGACAAAATTATACCCTATTATTGTCTTAAAAAAGGGATTTCCACTGTATTTTTAATAGTGATAGCAAGACATAATTATCTTGGTTATCTTTTCAAGTAAGGACATAAACAAACCAGGTAAGGTAGGTATCAAGGGTTCAATGACACAGCTACTAGTTTTCTACAATAAGATTCTTTATGTATCAGTTTTAAAATAATATCATTTCCCACTTATATTTATTTTTTATTATTTATTGATATAGGTGCAGCCAGTATGCCGGACCCAGCCATAGAGTTGATACGAGAAAAGTTGATGAATGTGAAGAATAAGATCCTCATTCTCTCTGGGAAGGGTGGTGTGGGCAAGAGCACCGTCACTTCTTTGTTGGGCCATGGGCTCGCTGCGTTGGACCCAAATATTAATGTGAGTACTCGTGTAGCCAATATGTAACTACTTCATCATCATAATATAGTTCTTATACGTCCCTACTGAGGGTCTCAAGCCTACTCTGAAAGAATATTTAACTTAAAATAAACAGTGGTCTACAGCTGTTCTGTAAACTTTACAGATTGTATTACAATAATCTCCAAAGAACACTTTTAAATGAATGTTAATCTTGTCTAAATAATGGCAAGATTTAATATTAATAAAAACAGTTGCAAAAAAATATGTATGTAATGACTTTTTGTACTTATTTTATTTTTATTTATTACTAGTTTTCTTTATTATTATCTAAAAGTAACATGCTGTTGTTCTACATAAGTGTTACTATTTTTATCTTGTGAGGTGTAAAGGGCGCAGACAGTACAGATGACTGATTAGACGCGCAGGGTCATAGCAGCACCCACAAATTATAAATTAAGGGATTCTTTTTTTTAAATGAATAGTTGGTGGACAATATTATCTATAGGAATAACACACACAATACAGCAGGAGGCAGGTTTCAAAGAATCTAAATATTTTAAACAAGATCAATAGCAAAAAATTCAATAATAAAATTTAAGAAAGTGTAGATAAACATTTGTGATTGTTAATTTTGTGAGGTCCAATCCAAAAATGAATTCATTAAGTAGGTATTTAATTAAAGAAGTTACATTATTTTTCCTTTCAAGTTTACCTAAGAGAAAACCTGTCAAAGAATCTCAGTTTAAAATTTAGGTATTTTTTATCATTGTAGACTTTGTCATACTTAAATTATCCCTTCTTCTACAACTATTGATTTTTGAAGCCCTGTTACTGGCAATCAATCAAGCTACCCTTTGGTGGGTACTATCTACAATTCACACATTATAGGCTTCTTGTGTGTATTTATTTTAGTAGAATGTCTCTTGAAGGTATAAATATTCCAGAATTTTTAATTTTACTTATCTTTGTGTTAGAATCTTTATTAATTATCATATCCATGTTTCTTTATCAAATGGTACAAGTATTGTATTATTATTATGAAATGAACTATAGGAATAAAATATTCCATGTAACATATCTCTACTTCGGTTATTAACTTACTTATCACTAGATAAAGTTCCAGCTCCATAATATCATAAAAAATTGACACTATCACCTATTGATATACATATCACGATTTACATGTCAATGCTATCACCCACATTTAAATGTCTAACTATTTTTTGAACTACAGAAATATTTTAGATGTTATTCACCCTGTTATATCGTGACCTCCTCTCTTGGCTACTCCCGAAATCCATTTGGGCGCGAAATTCAAACACAAATTAAGAATAACTTTAAAAATAAAAAGCACAGCTGCACATCGTCACGTATTGATATTGATCGCGGTAGCACTGGCAAAGAATTTGCAGCATACAGCCTTGTCGGTAGGAACCACCAGGCACCACCTGGCACGGTCGCGGCCTTCCCTATTCGGATATAGGTCAAGTTTCATTTGGTTGGTTATGGTGGGATTCTATAAGCTCGTAACAATACTCGTACATTTGTATAGTAAAGACGTAACTCTTGCATTCGTACTCTTACTTTGGAGCGTCGGTGGTCTAGTGGCTAGGGCCGCTGCCTCCCGTCCGGGAGACGCGGGGTCGATCCCCACCACGTACCATGTGTTTTCGAATTCATATTACGTTTATTCGACGTTCTTACGGTGAATGAAAACATCGTGATGAAACCTGCACACACCTGCGAAGAAATTCAAAGGTTGTGTGTGAAGTCGACGAACCCGCACTGGGCCAGCGTGGTCGCCTAAGGCCTAATTGCCCTTATTCAGGGTAGGCTCGAGGGCTCGAGCCCCTCGGTGGGGACGTATATGAGGTGTTGATGAACTCTGTATAGTAAAGGAGTAAGCGTCGGTGGATTAGTGGCTAGGGCCGCAGCTTCCCGTCTAGGAAGCGCCTGTTCGAATCCCACAACTTATCAATATACGGCGCTATTACAGTGAAAGATAACATCGTTAGAAAACCTGCACACTCCCTTTATTATTATATTCAAAGGTTGTGTGTGAAGTTGATCAACCTATACCAGGCTAGCGTGGTCGACTAAACCTGATCTTTAGGTAGGCTCGAGCCCCTTGGTGGGGACGTATGTGATTTGTTGACGGTTAATGATCCCGTTCGAGGTAATCTGATCAAATCTTCATTCAAGTGGCAATCAGGCCAATGTCTAAAACTAAAGCTTATTAAAATATCTATGAACCGATAATCTGGAGAAGATCTTGAAAAGCAGTTAGATGCGGGCAGCGAGGGGCCGGTCATTTGAGAGATCCTTGGGAGAGGTCTTTGTCTAATAGTCTAGTACAATGCAATAGGGCACTTTCGGTAGTGAAAAAATAAAATTTATGCAGAAATATACTTAATATTCTGATTTTGAGTCATAAAAACACATTATTGTTTTATTATATTGAAATTAAGTGTAGTGGGCGCTTAACAAATTATAAAGTGTTGTGTAACAAAAAAAAGATTTGGTCTAAAGGTCTTAGTAACCGGACCATAAAACTTCAAAAAAAAAAAATGAAATTAAAAGTCGTAATTTTTAATCTGTATATCACGTGACCCAAAACACGAGCCGCCATGGTGTGACGTCATATAGGCAAAAACTGGCTGTTAACATTGAATGAGTGCCGGTCGTACCTCAGAGGAACAAAAGACGTTCGCTTCGCTCCCTAGGCGACGCGCGTCACAAATCTTTGGGTACACAACTGTTGTTTTTGCCAATCTTACGTCACCACAACGGCTGACAGCGTTTTCGCGGGAATAAAGTCAAAGTCAAAGTCAAAATTTTTTATTCGAATTTAGATTTTTACAAATCATTTTTCGACGTCAAAGCTATCATGGATGGCACGTTCACTACCAGTGTACGCCCTCTGTGGAGAAGAACGGCCAGAAGAAACTCCACAGGAATTGTATCTTTTGTACGTTTCTTTTAAATATATAAAAAATTATACATGAGTAGATAGATAGATAGATAGATAAAACATTTATTAAGGGAAAGTACATCATACACAAAAAGAAAGAAAATCAATCAGTAGAGAACAGAAGACAAAAGACAAAAGTAAAGAAAAATGAGAAAAAGTGTACCGCCCCTTAACTAGGCCCTAACTCAGCATATGCTGTGACATGAGGATCACCACACTTCACAGCGCTGTTATTCTGTTATAATTACAATCTACATGAGTCATAATTACAATCTACTCCGCTGATTTGGAACAACAGTTGACCAGACGTTTTTATCATTTATCCCCCTCCGTGACGTCATGGCCGACTAAATTATCACGCGGCCTACATAGAGCCTAGTCCTCTTCCTACTTGGTCCGTGACTTTTTAAAACATAGTACTTTCAACAACTGGGTAGCCGCTGTAATGATGCGTCATTCTATCAAATCAATGCAAAACTCCGTAACCAATACAAGATTCGCGTGAAGTCAACCAAGAACCCGTTCTATTATTTTCGCTTTGTTTCTTATGGTATTATGGTATTATTGGTCTGTTATAGGTGGGCATTCTAGACGCAGACATCTGCGGCCCGAGCCAGCCGCGCGTGATGGGCGTGCGGGGTGAGCAGGTCCACAACTCGGGATCTGGGTGGTCGCCTGTCGTGAGTACTACTTATGGTGTATATCATCGCTTCACTTATTCTTCTATTAGCTTCTTAATAATTTATTTATTTACAATTTATTATACACATGTAAATTACAAAACATAAAACATGAAGAAAGACGACACAACAGCTTGGACGAATTCGTCCAAACACTACAGGTACTACTTATTTCCAAAGAAATATCTTCCAGCAGACCTTCTTAATGTGCGGTTTGTAAAGATCTTACGAACCCTGGTGACGTGTCAAATTATTGAGCAGCCGACACATACTCGTACCTACATCACATCACACATAGTCGAAGTACCCGTCATGTGCCTGATTCAAGGCTGACAAAAAAAATGTAACTGTGTTTTAAAATCACCGCCACGATTTGTTCCAGTTCGTGTCGGACAACCTGTGCCTGATGTCGATCGGTTTCCTGCTGGCCAGCCCCGACGACGCCATCATCTGGAGAGGGCCTAAGAAGAACGGTGAGTGGACATTCAATACTGTTGATGCCATCTTGATTCTTGGGGTTTCGATAACGATGCAGGTATCCCCACATCTCAGTTATTTTGTAGGTAACATATTTGTCTAAAGGTTCAAATTGTATAAAGGGGAGCAACCAAAATGTTTGACCTCTGGGCTTGAATATGAACATAAAATATTATTATAATATTGACTGTTTTAAGTTGTCCGTAATAAGGATTTCTCAAAAATGTTGGAATTTTAGTATCAAAATTAAAAAAAAGTTCATATTACTTTCGTCAGAATGTATTTGGTAACACTAGTTTTGGCGTTATATGAAAGTCTTACAAAACATTATTTTTTATATTTAATTTGATACTCCCAATATAGGCAGCTAAATTCATTGTACAACATGTAACTTAAAGGGGGTATCAACCCAAAGTGCACCAACTCTCACATTGACTACAAATCATATGCTAGAATATTAGTCTACTAAATACACGTTCTAATTAATAATTAGATAATTGAATTCCAGGTCTTCATTTAATAAATTTAAATTCGCACAACACTAGCAAACAATCAGCTGTTTAGGGGCATTGACCTTCGACCGGCTCCTTCCGGAATAGTGTCCACCTCTTTCACTCCTAGCTGTGCTCCTGGTAACATTACATTTATCAAAATGGGTTCCGGATTATGTTCAATGTTTTATTTTTCGTTTGTAGTTGAGTTTGTAGTTTTTTACAAGTTTTTTTTTTTTAACTAAGTTGTTAATGTGTGTGTGTTGTGTACATGTGCACAATAATAAAAAACACATTTTATACTTTTTAGTCCGTTCCAACGTAAAACGTGATATGCTAAAAATATTTTTTTATTTTAATAATTATTTTTTGCGCTTAAGTGTATACAATTTTGCAAGAGAACCTGGACATAACTTATGACTAAAGTTACTTGTCACGACCACGACTAATCCAGTGAACCCAAACACGTGAGATTATGTTGTGTAGTTAGATTTTCTATGGCCACTTTACGACTCTATCATGAGATCCTAGACATTACAAATGACCAAGGTACTTCCCTAGACAAATCCAACGAGCCCAAACACGACAAAGTTATGTTGCGTAGTTGAGGAGCTCCTATGGCCACCTTCCGGCTCCATCATGAGACCAGCTCCATGGTACCATAATATTGTATTGTAATCGAGGTTACATAAGTATGCCAAATTTAACCCGACAGAAGCGAGTTAGTAAAAACGTGTTAAAAAATCAATGGACTACACAAAATAAAGTGTTGTGCCACATTTGTTTACATGCTAAAATTATAAAAATCGTAATATGGTAAGAATTTTAATAATTTTCGAAAGTGCTTATTTTTTACTGAAATTCTGTACAAAGAATCTACATAAGGGACACTATTTTTCCCTTTCTTGTTGATACCCCCTTTTTGTTACACGTTGTATATTATTTCAAAATGTTAAGTGTTTTTTTTTAAATGGCTGTTCAAGGTTAAGCCCACTTGGTTGCTCCCCTTTACGAACATTTTGTTAATAATTGTGATCTGCACGGACGTCACTCGCAACAACAAGTTGTATCATTTCAACCCAACTTGCTCGCTACACACGCTACACCTTGGGGTGCTGATAAAACGACTTTTAAAAGATCTTGGAAATAGTTTGGATGGTTACAACAATTTTACTTTCAGTCTAGTAGATTCCAATCATCTAGTTCCTTGCAATCGTCCTAAGATTTTCGCATCGATCGATTTTGGGTTCGATTTTCGTTTTTTATTCGATTTGCGCATTGTACAGGTACTATATTTAGTAGAAGTTTATTTTTATTTGTGTACTTCACAATGTTTTTTTTTTTCAGGCATGATCAAACAGTTCCTAAGCGAGGTGGACTGGGGAGACCTGGATTATCTCCTGATCGACACACCGCCAGGTAAACAATTGTCTTTTAATTTAGGAACGATGGATACACTGTGTGCAAACAAAAATTACATTGTTGTGCCCAGCTTGGTTAGGTTAGAAATCACCTGACTGTTCGAAAAAGATAAATAAAATATGTAAATAAATATGTGGGGACATCTTCACACACGGCCATCTGATCCCAAACTAAGCAGAGCTTGTACTAAGGGTATCAGACAGCTGATATACATTACATAAATAGATAAATACATACATATATTTCGTGCTTTAGAAATAAACTAAAACTCATAGCGCCATCTATGTACGCGGAGTGACATACACTAATCGTTCCGAGCGACGACGACAGATGGCGCTATTAGTTTTAAGTAGGTAATCTTACTGTTTTAAAGTGTTATACCGTGGGAATAAGACATTTTCTTACTGTAAAAAGCAGTCTGTCCGTCTTTGGGTGCCAAACAATATTTGTACCAATCATACAAATCTGTTTAGTAGTTCAGTGGGGAAACAGCAACAGACAAACAAGAGTTACTTTTGCATTTGTAATATATCCTTACTAATATTATCAACGCCAAACTTTGTATGTAATATATGGATGGATGGATCCTTAACTACTGAACGGATTTGGCTGAAATTTGGAATGGAGATACTTTCACGGGGAAAATCTTACACAAGGCGAGCGTAGCCGCGGGCGGACCGCTAGTTAAGAATATATTTTTTTAGGTACATCGGATGAGCACTTATCAACAGTCCAATATTTATCTCGAGCTGGTTTGAATGGCGCGGTAGTAGTGACTACTCCCCAAGAGGTGGCGCTGCTGGACGTGCGCAAGGAGATCATGTTCTGCAACAAGGTCAACGTCAAAGTGCTCGGCGTTGTGGAGAACATGGCGCTGTTCATCTGCCCTAAATGCAATGTAAGTAGTCGTTCTGTGCTTCGGAGAGTACGTTCAATTGTTGATCCAATTGATATAGATCGTTTGGTCACAAACGGAGTGAGTTGAGCAGAGCACTAGATGGATAATACTTAACTTATTCGAATTTCGCAATGTAGTCTTATTATAAAGCAGTTGGTTGTTCCCTTTGACATTTTTTTTTTACCTCCAACAATTTGTTTTCTTCTTTTTTAACTATCTCTACTATGAGCTTTAAGATTTCTACACCAAATGTAACGTCCATCGATTGCTTCGTGAAACAAGTATGAACATTAAATACCCTTTCTATGCATTAATTTACTTACTTTAATAAAATCGTCGGTGGTCTAGTGGCTAGGGCCGCTGCCTTCCGTCCGGAGGACACGGGTTCGATCCCCACCACGTACCAATGTGTTTTCGAATTCATATGTACAGTCAGCTGACGAATTAGTTGACCCCCCCCGCTCGAAACCGATGAAGTTTTCTTGGGTAATTGTTTTTGCTTTATCATGAAATTTCGTATAATTGTGCAGGTTAATAAACTGTACGAGTAAATAAAATGTTATGTAAAAATATAAATAATCACCTGAGAAAATCTCATCGGTTTCGAGCAGGGGGGGTCAGCTAATTCGTCAGCTGACTGTACGTTTATTCGACGCTCTTACGGTGAAGGAAAACGTCGTGATGAAACTGGGCCTGTATTCACGGAGCTCGGAATCGGAAAGTTGCCACACGGGAACGAGTCGATTTGAGACAAGTTTCCTATTGAGAATAGCACATTGTGAATAGCACGTCTCGTCTTGCTGCCTACAAACTATATTGTAGTTTGGCAGAAGATAAACCTGCACACTCCTGCGAAGAAATTCAAAGGTTGTGTGTGAAGTCGACCAACCCGCACTGGGCTAGTGTGGTCTAAGGTCTAATCGCCCTATTTCAGGGTAGACTCGAGCCCCTCGGTGGGGACGTATATGAGCTGTTGATGAATAAAAATATTGTTAGAAGCCCCACCGAGTAGCTCCTTGAAGAGAATTGGTTAATTCTAAATGATAGCATGATTATTAGAATATGTTTGATGGTCAGGCTCGCAGTGAGATATTCCCGGCCACGACAGGCGGCGCCGCGCAAATGTGTTCCGACTTGGACGTCCCTCTGCTGGGCAGCCTGCCGCTGGAGCCGCTGCTGGCGCGCGCCTGCGACGTGGGCACCGCCGCCGTCACGGAGTACCCGCAGTCCCCCGCCACCCTCGCCATCACGGACATAGTGCACAGTAAGTGTTTATAACGGTAACCTATTACATTTCCGAAAAATTGATATCTGCATTTAAATATTCCGTAAACGATTCGTACTTTTGCAATTTTCATATGTATGACTTGACATATTGTTAAATCACCGCAATATCACTTTACAGAATGATTATTTCTCCGCACAACGTTATTCCGTTTTACGATTAACCTTTTTTACTTATTACCTTAAATTCACTCGTCCTTTTTTTAAACGCCAGACAATTTATTTGACATATGTTTGGCATTCCGAAGTATCATTTTTCCGAAAACTTATTTGTCAGCTATATTAAACTACCTAATTACTTTAAAAAGGTAACATTTCATAACTCCGAATATTTTTTACCCGAATTTTAATAGGCCGAAAACGTTTCACAGAATTTTTAGCTCCCATTTGTATTATTTTCCAGAACATCATAATCCTATAAATACAGTAACCAGAAGTATCATTTCCCTTCTGAGAACTATAACCATATTCTTAAAACAACATTTTTTAATTTACATGTCAAAATCATGTTTTCATGTCATTAACTAATGCTCAAAATCAGGGCGGGTGCGAGCGTAGCGAGCACGGGAGTTAGGGGCACCCCGACTTTAGGTTAGAAGGGGATGGCGGAGGGAGCCAGGCGAGCGAAGCGAGCTCGGCTCCCTCCGCCATACCCTTCGGGGTTAGGTTGTCTTGTGACCACCCATGCCTGCTTGCAGGCATGCAATATTACTAGGTATTTCTAGTTATAACAAAGGCATTTAGTAAAACTAGTTCTACCTAGGGAAAACGCGTTCTTTTTAAAAACTGGTTTTAACTGTAACATAATGCTTGCCTGCATGCATGCTTGGGTAAAATAATTATGTGGAATTCTGAATTATCCGGAAAAAGTTTCTTCGGAGATCCATCTTTGTGGTAAATCAAAACAAAGGTCAATTAAATAAAAAATGAAACAAACATCTGGGAAATAATTATATGGGAAAAATAATTTCGGTAAATAATTAATTGGGAAGGTGAAAAAAATGCAAATAGTTTTCGGTATAATAATAATCGGTTTTAAAAAATACGGACAAAAGATAGGTAACCATTATATCATTATATTACTCGAAAAGCATAAAACGGAGAAAAGAAAATCCGCCTTGTAATATAATGGTAAATCGAAGTATCGGACAAGTAATAAAATGTTTAATGTTATGACGGATTTTCGGTATACCGGTAAATAGTTTAGCGGAAAATTGAAACAACGGTGAACAAGTATAAAGGTCAATCAAAACGCGGAAAGTTAATACAAATGCAAACATAATTTAGGATTATAAAAAAAGTCTAACTAAAAAATGACAAAATGTTAGCGGAAAAACAATATGCCATCAAAAACATAACTTGTAAAAAAACCAAGTCTCGCACGCAACTTAGTCTACCGTAAAAAGTTGTGAGATCCATGTAATACCAAGTCGGTTAATTTATTCAGTCCCTACTTAAGAGTCCTTCTGTCTTAAGTTATTACGTAATTAGCTCACCTAACAACATCTTATAGTGACCAGATCAATATTAAAAATTTCTTTTGTTTTAAATAAATACATAGATTGACCTGGCAATCGCATGAAAACACAATGTATCTCACAAGTAATACATTATTATATTAAATTTGATTGTTTAGTGCGATTGCCAAGTCAATCTATGTATTTATCGCATGAAAACACAATGTATCTCACAATTAATACATTATTATATTAAATTTGATTGTTTAGTGCGATTGCCAAGTCAATCTATGTATTTATTTAAAACATAAGAAATTTTTAATATTGATCTGGTCACTATAAGATGTTGTTAGGTGAGCTAATTACGTAATAACTTAAGACAGAAGGACTCTTAAGTAGGGACTGAATAAATTAACCGACTTGGTATTACATGGATCTCACAACTTTTTACGGTAGACTAAGTTGCGTGCGAGACTTGGTTTTTTTACAAGTTATGTTTTTGATGGCATCTCATTTCTTTTTGTAGATCGCATGAAAACACAATGTAAAAATGCACACCTACGCTCCACCTACCTTACACCTACCCTACACCTACCCTACACCTACCCTACACCTACCCTACACCTACCCTACACCTACCCTACACCTACCCTACACCTACCCTATACCTACCCTACACCTACCCTATACCTACCCTACACCTACCCTACACCTAACCTACACCTACCCTACACTACACCTACCCTACAACTACCCTACAACTACCCTACACCTACCCTACACCTACCCTACACCTACCCTACATCTACCCTACACCTACCCTACACCTACCCTACACCTACCCTGCACCTCTTATTCAGTTATATTCCATTATACAGGTACACTGATTAATTTACTGCAAATGTAACTTTGTAATCCTATATAATGCCCCAAGATTTATATGGGATTACAAAGTTATCTAGCAAATGATGTATCTAGAAAACTGGGCCGAAATTGCAAAATGTTTTAGTTTTTCCTTGGTTTATACACTAAACACTAATTCCATTCTAAATTTGAAGCTTCTATGTCTGCTAGAAGTGCCTTAGAGTTTTGATGATCGGTCAGTCAGTCAGTGAGTGACAAAATTAAGAAACTTTGACTAGTTATAATTCATAAACTACTGGTTCAAATTGATTGAAATTTGAAATATACCGTATTTATACAATGCCTGCTTGGTTACTGAAAACTCAGGCTTCTAGTTTTATCCACAACGAAGTTATAGGGGGGTCGAAAATGGCCTGAACTGCTTCGAGAAAAGTATGGTACGGCCGTGCCGCTTTTTTGCTCGACTTGGCGGGGGCACTGTCGTGCCCCCAGATTCGGAACAAAAAATATCGGAAATACAATAGGTAACCGTTTATAGCACACAATACAGGGTTACCTCGGAGACAGTGCGCATATTTTATCCATGCTATCAGTATCGTTAATAGAACACATTTCACGAAAAAGAATCATATTACTGAGCATTTGTCCGGTGCGTTAGAAGAATAATTGATAGGTTGAAAAGTTTGTTGAAAATGCTGTTTATTTTTACGTATATATTTACCTGTATAATGTTTCCTACTAGATGTAACTTACTTGTTGGTGTTGGTTAATTGGTAAGTCTCAATTTGTTATATTATACTATGTCTCTATTTGTGGGAACCTTTAATTGGTTTTAGGCACTTTTAATAACTGTTGGTTCTCCTATAAAATAAAAATATGGTTTTTTTTGTGAACTATTAGTTTTTCTCCCGCAAAAAACAAATATCATGGTCACTCTACGCACGGGCTGTGGCGCGGGAGTGCAAGGGGGTGGGGGCGAGCGCGCGGGCGTATGCTCTTGTCTCGCTGTCGTAACTACATAGAGTGACCATGATACAGGTTTTGGTGTGGATATTTTCATACGATATTTTTTTTTTGTTCGGAACATGTTAAAACGAAAAAACATGTGTCTTTTAATTTTTGAAAACCTTTCTGTACGTAAAATTTCCGCACTGTCTCTGAAGTAACCCTGTATATGTAGATATACCGGGTACCAAGATAAAAAAAAAGGTAGAGGTAACGGCTTCTAAAATCGTAAAAAGTATTGATCCTTCTAACTTTTTTATCGTGAGATGATAAAATCTAATTTCAAATGTTATTTCTCTGTTTCAGAAATAGTAAAAGCTTGCAAGCAAACCGAGCGGCACCCGGTCCCGGCAGAGCGGTGAACACAACCACGACCCAGGAGAGCGCAGAACAAAACAAATGTAATATTCGGTGTCATGTTTATAATGGCCTCGATTCGGGATGTCATGCTCTAAATCTAATTTTAAAATCCAGCTATCCTTTTCGTTTTTATGACCAATAAAAGAGAGGTGATGAACGAATGATATTCATTTGAACGAATGATAACCTAAAATAAGGGCATAGCTGTCAGTTTAAGAGATTGACGCATGTTTTTTGTGTTCTCTAAAATTGTGCAATCGACACGGCCATAAGGTTCAAATTCGATGTTTAACAGCTCTAATATTAGGATGGCCATCTCCTGTCCCTTTTCAATCTTTAAAAGGTAAAAATGACGGACTAACTTAAATTAAGGATTAGAGCGCGACATCCCGAATCGAGGCCATTGTATTAGTTATTTTACGTAAGTGAATTCTATGTAATAAGGATAATGTTAATAGTATGAAATCAATGTTATAAAATGTGATATAAATAAAAGTTGTATAACTTTAACGTTTTTCTTCTTCATCGTCCGGGAGACGCAGGTTCGATCCCCACCACATACCAATGTGTTCGAATTTCGTATTCATCTGTTTACGTTTATTCAACGCTCATACGGGGAAGGGAATCGTGATAAAACCTGCACATACTCCTGCGAAGAAATTCAAAAGTTGTGCGTGAAGTCGTCCGACCCGCACTGGGCCAGCGTAGTCGACTAAGGCCTAATCGCCTTCAGGGTAGGCTCGAGCCCCTCGGTGGGGACGTATATGAGCTGTTGATGATAAAGGTGGTCACAAAAACACTCGTAAATAGGATAGCGGCGAAGTCAGTCCACAACTTGCTACATGGAACATGGCTGACAGATAACAAAAAAGTTAGTCCTTTGCAACAGCTCTGTTCCCATTAGTGTTCGGACGCGCGCCGCCTCTCGGGAGCGAAGCGATCGTCTTTTGTTTCTCCGAGGTCCTTTGCTACGAAACTGCACGGTCCGCTGTGTCATCTATTGTTTTTTATTTACTATGGGAGATGCAATATTTCTGCATATATAGATAAAAGTGTTTTTATTCTAAGTAAGATTTAACAAAATCATTTTTCGACGTCAAAGCAAGATGGCCCGTTCACTACAAGTGTACGCCTTCTGTAGTATTAGGGGCCTAAGGGCGGGCCTTTCCGCTTGAATTTCACAGCCTCCGTGGCCGAATGGTCGAGAATTCAAAACTCATCACGGAGGTTTCGGGTTCGATTCCCGGTGGGGACACTATCAAGCAAAAATCTCTTTCTGAGACTTTCCCCAGTTTGGTTCGGACTTTGTAGGTTGAATCACCTGATTGTACGAAAAGAAAGATGATTCCGTGCTTCGGAAGGCACGTTAAGCCGTTGGTCCCGGCTACTATCTAGTCGTTACATGAGCCAAGTCAGTGGCCTTTGGCGGCACTATAACACTGACACCAGGGTTTGCGAGGTCGGTTGTCGACCTTACAACTCACACGATGAAGAAGCTTAAATTTCTACTTCAGGGTTGTACAGGTATTTTTGTAATACCATATAGTATCACCTCAGCAAGTATCAAATCAAATCAACGGCCCGTTACAGTCCACTGCTGGACTATGAGCCTCCTCCACTCCGCGTGTTTGGTTTTGCCATAATCTCCACGCTTGGCAGGCGGGTTGGAGATCGCAGATTAAAAGGTTACTGTATCAGAGCGCTGCTGCCCGTTCCCTGTTCAATGTGTAGTCCCTAAGCCGCCTCTTACGACACCCACGGGAAGAGTAGGGGTTGGTGACTAATGTAGAATACTCTGCCGGTCACCACACGGCATAGTATAGCACGGCAGCAAGTATAGTGAGTATGATAATGGCGTCAAGGTCGTGGGCCATGTGATCGTGGCCTGATAGTAAATAAAAAACAGATTCTCAATAGAGCAAAAATATATTTAAATAACAAACTAGTACTGTACATATAAACAATCGAAAACGTTCTCTAACTACGTAAACAACATCACAATGTTTTAAATACTATTCTATTCTATTGACTGTCAGACTTACAGGGAACTTTGTATTCTAAAAGCATTGCTTAAAGTAAAAAAAACTTAAGAGATAATACTGCCAATTAGAAAAACTTGTTAATTATTCAGAATATAAGATTATCCATGTAAAAAAAATTGTTATATAAATAAATGCATTTATTTAGTTTCATAAGTAGTAACAATCATTGATAAAAGTACAGTAGGTATTCCATATTCTGTTTGGTAGTGATCTGTGTCAGGGGTGCTCAAACCATTCTTAGCCAAGAATATATTTATGAATGCAAACATTGGATGTCACTTTTCAGATGGCTCATAGCTGGTATAACTAACTAGTGAGAGCATTTGCAACTTTGATATCTGCCGTGCCTACGAATCGCGATTATAATGTAGTCTTTCAAGATAACATAGATGATATTTCTCAATCAACTTCAATATCATTGCCATTGTCTGTTTGAGCACCCCTGATCTACATAAATGGCTTGCAATCTATTGCAACAGTGCAATCAGAGTTCTTTCTATTTGGCAATATTTTCTCATGACCACTGTTCTTAATCACAGGAGCCGTCTTTCCAACCTTCCCGCCACCTCTCTGCCACTTTACTACAGTCAAACTGCGGCTTGCCTAGTTTCAGGTTCACCGTATTGTGCCGATCACACAACCACTTCTCCAGTTCCTCACGAGTTTTTGTTTTAGGTGGGTTTTGTTTTATACTGAAAAATAAAACTATCTTTAATATTCAAATTTTATACTATTGCTATGAAAAAATGAGATTATTATTTGTGGAATTAATTA
This sequence comes from Carpatolechia fugitivella, assembly GCA_951230895.1. Taxonomy (NCBI): domain Eukaryota; kingdom Metazoa; phylum Arthropoda; class Insecta; order Lepidoptera; family Gelechiidae; genus Carpatolechia; species Carpatolechia fugitivella. The sequence continues at coordinate 773,957 of OX579658.1, forward strand.
GATTATAGAAGAACTAGAGGGTAAATTAACCACCTTGTTTAACTCAATAGCTCATCTGTTTTATCACCAGTTCTGTAAATGGCTCGTCTATTCAGTGGGTTTCCAAAACCTTTGCTAAAGCTCTCTTTTCATTTGAATAAGAGACAGAACAAGGCATGACATACTTTCACAAGAAACACGACGATTGACATACTTTCACACAGGTACAGAAAGGCTGTGATAAACATGCTTTTAGTGCTTTGTTGTATGATTTGTAATGATTGTTCCGGACTATATTTTAATTTCTCTTTTATGCAAGGTCCCTTTCAATAGAATCCGGCAATAATGTAAACAAGATAATTTTTTGACACTAACTTTCCAAAGACAAACAAGACTTTGATAAAAAATTAATGGCAGTTTTACAAATTATTGAAAGTTTTGTCGTCTGAGTATTTTTTATTAAAATAACTTCTTCCTTCTGAAATTCCTCGCCCTATCAACTTTCACTCTCTTCTCACCTATACAAACTCTTCCTTTGTTCTTTTATTAATTAAGTATATTGAATTTCATGATATTAAATTATAACTTCTCTATTTATATGTTTATGTTTATATTTGTGTCTATGCTTTATCGTTTCTTATTTTTTCTGTTCATATTTATATTTTTTTCCTCTATCTACCCTTCTTTCCTTAGTTATTTGTTTGTGCTTGTCTTGTGGTGTCATATCTTTTTTATGTGGTGTCATATCTTTTTTATGTTGTGTTGTTATGGGAGGGTCCAACAGGAGTACCTGTTGGACCCTCCCATAAACCTTCGAAATTTTTCACCAAACATTCTTCTCATTTGTGTTATGTTGAGTGAATACTTTGTCATTGGCAAAATACGTCCAAACTAGACGTGAAGCCATTGAAAAAAAAAAAAAATATCATGAAGAAGTTAATAGGGGGCAAAATTATCGTAAGAAGAATGTATGGTTCCTTGAAAAGGGAACATAATCAGGATTGATACTCAAATGTAAGTAATTATGGAGTAATCATGTTTAAATTGGTTTGTTTACATTATTGCCAGATTCTATTGAAAGGTACTGTAAATACTAAGTAAGTATACTTACTCTTTTTGAAAGTCTAAAGCACAAGGTTCACAAGGGTAGAACTGTGAGAAAATATCAAAGAAGCGAGCCATGTCTCTTTTCTGACACTTAGTAGGTTGTGCCGGGTAGTACCCAACCATAGAGTGTAAGAAGCCCCAGGTTGATTTACCTAAGTCTTCTTTGTCTAATGGACAGTCTGGTGGTGAAGTCTGAAAAACGTAAATCAAGTTTTCAATAATTATTTAATTTGTTCTTTATGGTGAATGAAATTTATTAGAAATATTAAGTAAAACATTGAAAAATATACTTGGCATCCAGCAGCATATTTTTATAGGGCTGAAATAGCTTTAGCTCAGGGCCGGAATGTCTATCAATCTTTCAATGTGCCAATATCTTTCTTTCACTCACTTACTCCGTAAATGCTGTACATGTAAACTAACAGAAATACTCGCTACCACTTTTGCCAAATACTCATAAACTTCTGTGCAGTCTTAATGCTCTTAAGAGACTTATCCAAAAACCTTATAAGATAAAGACACTAAATAAAAGTAAAGGCACCAGAAAATTCGTGAAGGTTACTTCGCGATAACAACATAACCTCACCGTTTTGGCTGGCGGCGAGAGTGTGGATTTACTCTGCTGCTTGGCCCACGTCTTGAAGTCTGAACATGCTCGGCAGGGCTTGTCCTCTTCCTCCTCAGAACGAGACATTATTTATTGACCAAAATCACTTCCTTCAAGTCCCCATGTAAATACTAATATTGCAACTGACGACGTGCAGTTACAGCTTATAAGAGCACCCAAGGCTGACTAAACTTTCATCGAATTAGTTTGTGTAGGTGCAAAAGTTGATAAAATCAATTCAAGCTGTAACATTGAATTAATTTCGTAATATTTTTTGAAATTTCAGTGCTTTGCCTTTTATCCACAAACGATTTGTCAAAATTGACGTTTTGGTGACTAAGTTGCCAGATTAGTTTTCTGATCATTGCCAGCATTAAAATTGGTATACTTGTCTTCATAAATGTTTATTTCGTGTAGGAAGCAAGATACAAATAACTTTCTCATCAAAATAATCCTTTTTATTTATTTACAAAATTGGTATTATTAATTTTAACCGCTTATAGTAATCAATCTGAAATCCTACATCCACTGGAAATTAAATTAGAAAGCAAAGTAGTGATATATAATAATTAGTGCGTTTTCCTTACATCAACAAGCACGTTTTTAGCCTAGTAGCACATAATGAATATAGTATTGGCGTTGTTGGTGTTACCTAGTAGTAACACCAACAACGCCAATAACGCCATATTTGTAAATCTGGAAATAGGTACCTAGTATAAATACTTCGTTACATATCCGTACTACTTATCAGTGGTACCTACTTATAGATTCAAAACCATATAATCAAAGTCAATTCATTTGTTTAGTATTGTGTCATTTGAAAAAAAATCTCTAAGTATCAAATTTCAATATTTTGATAAATACTTATTTGCTTAATGCTTCCCGCTTTTTGAAATTATAATTTTACAAACCTGTATATTTTTCTAACAGTATTTGTATGTAGATAGCAGAAATGTGTGATCAAGAGTTTAGGACATTGCGCATCGACCCCAGATACCCCTTTCAAAACCAAACGAAGTAAGTAACCACATTACAAGGTATTTTAAGAGCACGGTTAGGTCTATCTAGCTACGTGCCTTCCCTTGCCGTAAGTTTACTTTAATATTTTGGTGGTCTGGTGACCCTTTCTTTCGCGTGATTGTCTGATTTCTATGCTTACGCTATCTTTCAGAGCATGCTACGACAACTATTGCGACTATCACAAATGCGTGAGACTGCTGGGTGATGTCCAGGACTGCAGAATTTTCAAACGCTACTTTGAAACCATCTGCCCCAACTTCTGGATTGCGCATTGGGACGAGCTGCGTGAAAAGGGCGCTTTCCCTGGACCTATTTGATGTGTTTATCGTAATAAACAGGTTTTGCTATTTTGCGATTTCTTTTTGCCTTATAGAATTCTGTAACCTGAAACAATACAAGTTCTGCCAAGCAGGTTAACCTACATAATCGATTTTGAATGTGACTCAGGCTGGCTGGACAATTCTTTCAAATGAGCCGGGTTTATGTAGGTCAATATACACAATTTTAGGTGACGGCTAATCACGCTTATTTCAGTTTATGTGACGCTAGAGAACCCGAGATAATCGAACGCAAACGTGTCCAGCCAGTTTGAAAACCGCTTTTCACATGGTCTCTCAATCTCCGAACAGAAGGGATTCTAACTATTTATTGCTTATTAATACTGCGTGAGGTTTTTTTACTAGCATTTAGTGACGGAATTTGTGGCAGTCATAGCGTTTGTTTCATGGCGTCACATAAAGGCGTTTACGAGAAATCGATGAAAACTTGGTGCCAGCCAGCCTGATGTTCTGGCTGGCTGGTTCGTTGTATCTGCGCTGTCTGATGGTCTACGGCTTCCAAATTTTCTTAAAGATTTAGTGACAGGGACGATTAAGATAACGATATTGGTCATTGTTATTTTCCCATACAAATTTCGATAAATATTGCGTGGTGACCATGATTTTACGTAAGTTAAGGAATTATTTATTTATAACTGACTAGTTGTCGCTCGCGGTTATGGCCCAGTTGTTTTCGATTATTCCTTTGGGAATATTATAATATTAAAATGAAATTTGTTCATCTCCTGAAAATGAAAAGGTTAGACAGGCAGAATTAGAGCATTACTTCCTGAATCGGGGCCATTATCTACGTTTAGAAGCTTTACCTAAGCGGTTTCCATAGAATCATGGGTTCAACACCTGTTAATGATAAATATTATAGCTATCAAAATTAAGCGTAAATATAAAGTTTCATATCCGTGCTACTAACCGTTGAAGAGTTCCTTCGTGAAGAGACAATCCTGAATGCAGCATCATCAAGTTTATTCCATCAATAAATAAATTCAAGGTAGTATGAAGTTTGCAAGATTTTTTGTCAATAAATAGTATTTTTCAGGGAGAACAATAATAACTAATACAATTATCCAAAATTTCATGATCTTACGTTAGGGTTACAGTAAAAGTTGTTGGTATCAGTATCATCCATTTGTGGCTTTTCATTCCTTAAAATAAAACACTTAATTATACATAATCCTACATTCACCTTTAATACTGGTCACCCTACTGCTAAGTTTGTATGGGAAAATAATAATGATCAATATCTCTGAAACTATGGGAGGGATCGTCGTCACATTTACAGGTTATCTTAATCGTCCCTGTCACTAAATCTTGAAGAAAATTTGGAAGCCGTAGACCATCAGACAGCGCAGATACAACGAGCCAGCCAGCCAGAACATCAGGCTGGCTGGCACCTAGTTTTCATCGATTTCTCGTAAACGCCTTTATGTGACGCCATGAAACAAACGCTATGACTGTCACAAATTCCGTCACTAAATGCTAGTAAAAAAACCTTGTTCGAAAACGCTTTTGTTGTCGAGATTCAGAGGTGCCAGCCAGAAGTTTAATACGTAAGTTCAGGCTGGCTGGCCACGCTTTTCGTTGTTTTTTGTTTTTTAGCTAACTGGCTATACGCAAGGCTATACGTATCTCAAAAATTCAAACTGGATGCCTGTCACAATTTTAGGTGACGCATTGTTAATAAGCAAGAAATAGTTAGAATCCCTTTTGTTCGGAGATTGAGAGACCGCTATACGCAAGGCTATACGTATCTCAAAAATTCAAACTGGATGCCTGTCACAATTTTAGGTGACGCATTGTTAATAAGCAAGAAATAGTTAGAATCCCTTTTGTTCGGAGATTGAGAGACCATGCGAAAAGCGGTTTTCAAGCTGGCTGGACACGTTTGCGTTCGATTATCTCGGGTTCTCAGCGTCACATAAACTGAAATAAGCGTGATTAGCCGTCACCTATTTTTTTACTGCGGGAAAATGTGGAGTAACACGTTACTTCGGTAAACTCATTTGGGTCGGTAACAAATGTTACTAAAACGCCATCTGCCGTCATCGATCGGAACGTCCATAATTCAAAAGTTTAGTGTTTTACACCTTTTGCGCTCATTTCATAGATGGCGCTGTTAGTATTAAGAACGGAAATCTACAAAATTAAACCCAAAAATCAACTCATAATACGCTTTTTATTCTCTAAATCAATCACAAGTGTACCTATAAAATAAACGCATAAATTAGCTCTTCTATTCGGTTACTTTCCGTTTAGATTTTGCCAGGGAAGTTCCCGTTCTCGCGCTGGGTGTCCCATTTCTCAATCCACTCGTTGGGGCAGAGCGACTTGTACACTCTATGGAAATACTGGCACGCTTCGTACTTCTCGCCGCGTACCTTCTGGCACCGGTGGAAGTCCAGGTAGCTTTGGTAGCAGTGCCTGGAAAGCGCAAATAACTATTGTCAAACCTTTAGGTTTATGATAGTGTCGGGCGTCACATCACAGCCATTGAAGAACTGGTGATCTCTCGTTATCTACAAAATGCATACAGATAGCGACCAAGTATGGCTGGTCGTGGCTGAAAGTCGCCATGACCGCCATCTGAATACAAATTATTGTCTGTTGGGTCTAAGAAAGTTTTTCTATTCAATCAAAACTGTATGCAATGAGAGGTCACCAGCTAGCTCTCTTAAGCCACTTAGCCAGGTCGATAGTATGTGTGATGCCCTTACACAGAATGTACCCTGTATTCTTTTATGAATTGAGTCAATCGGATTGACTCATGGAATGGCCACGAAATTCTAACACACAACACCAACCAATGAATGCTCTCGCAATTCGATTGTAAATACGCAACTTGTTCCATGAACTTGGAAAAAAAATGGCTTTGTAACATTCTTCGAGTATTTTCAAAATTAACAATCAACATAGTTTCAAATAAGTAATTAAAAAATATCAGAAATATGGCTACTTTTTTTACATAATGAATGAATTGGCAGTTTTTAGGAAGGATGAATGGAAATGGCCTTGTAAAATGTTTCGTTGCACAAAACACATGATGAAAGAAAACAGTGGTTGGATGGAAAGTAATAACAATGATGGCCAGAAATATTCCTTCAAAGAAACTTCATCAAGTATTTTTCCACTTGCCTTTATTTGTTGGGTAGATTCTCTCTGAATGCAGTTTTGTTTGTTTTAAAAGTGATATTCGCGAACATTATTCGTTTTCGGTGCTTTCCCTCCAACTTCACTGCCTTTTTCCACCCTGTATAATATCTAAATTAAAATTACCTGGTCTGGTTGGTGTTAGGAAACCGCGGATCGAAAGGTGCGGTTTTGATATCGCTGGGCGATTTGATCATCATCTCAGGCATGACGCTGCAAACAAACACGGTTGTCCTCAGAATACTTTATTATAATAAGGAGATCCTGCCTAACGGTAGGTCAAAACTAATGTAGAGACAAAGTGTAGAATACAAATAAACATTTAATTGGTATAAAATAAAGATGCACGTAATTATACAGACGACAATAATCAATAAGTAGAATAACTTATTTCTATGCTATTATTATTTAAGTCTATTTGACAAGAGGCCGGGTCTTTCTCTCCTCCTCGCAAGAAGTCTCTCTGTATTTTTTAACTTCTTGCATGTACAGTGACCACGCATCCTTAGGTGTGTTATCGGCGTTTTGTTCGTCGATTGCCTTCGCCTTTTTCACCATTCCAGTCTTCAATACTCGGCCGCCACGCCTCTTCCCAATAAAAGGCAAGGGCTTCTTAATTTCAGGCTTTTTTTCGATTTCCTCAATCTTTTTAGTCTCTTCTTGCAACTTTTTGAACATCTCCAAGAAGCTGCCGTCGTTCTTTATCGGCAAGGGAACATTCTTCTGTTTTGAGGTGCCGGCGGCGGCTAATAAGTGGTCGTGCGAGTGTAACAGTTCTTCGAAATTAGGGCCTTCGATTTCTGGAGGCTCGCCATACTCAATGTCGTCGACTGTAGTTTTTTCGACGGCGCCAGGAGGCGGCTTGACCTCTACAGGCGGGGTTTTGTCCCTACGCCTTTCCTCCTGCCTGCTTCTGTGGAGTTTCCAGAAGCGTTTTCTATCTGCTACTGTGAACTGACCCCTTCTTTCCTCGCTCGGGGTCCTACTGCGCGAACTTCGCGACTTCGACCGCGATTTAGAACGACTAACTGACTTCTTTTTCGATTTAGATTTGGAAGTGCTTCGATGTTTGGACCTGCTCTTGCTTACTGAGCGGCGTTTTGAGCGGCTTTTGGAGCGAGAGCGTTGTTTTGAGGTAGATTTGTGTTTGATCCGTCGAGATGTGGATCGCGACCGTCTGGCAGTGCCAGAAGATTGGCTGGAAGATCTAGAGCTACGGCAAGATTTGGGTGTGTGAGAGCGTTTGCGTTTAGCGTGGCGCGAAGACGATCTGGAGCGAGATTTAGAACTTGAGGACGAGCGACTTCTCGCGTAGCTTTTCGGCGGGGTCAGAGAGCTATCTCTATGCTTCTTTTTAGTACTACTTTTATAGCTTTTTGGAGGAGTAACTGAACGCTCGGCCCTTTTGTAGCTTTTTGGAGGAGTAAGAGATCTTTCCTTAGGACTTTTTCTTTTGGGAGAATGTGGTGGAGTGGCTATTTCTCTCTGCCGCTTGTCTCTACTTTGATTGCTTGAATGAGCTCTGGCGTCTTTGCCTTTTAAAGTTTCCTTTTCAGTCCTTGGAGTGGGAGACCTACTTACAGACCCAGGGCTAGGTGGTTGGTGTGATTTCGACGTAGACCGTTTCTTTCTCAGTGGTGGTGGAGTCAAAGAATCATGTCCTCGGCTTTTACTATGGCCTGCACTCCTACTGCTTTTCTTATAAGATTTAAAAGATTCAGATGAGTTAGTTGATGCAGATCGTCTCTTAGTATCTTTTTTAGGTCGAGAATATGATCTGGATCGAGAGCTAGAGCGATCGCTGGAAGAATACTTTCTCTTTGACTTTATAGAATGACTTCTAGAGCGGTCTCTACGGCTTCCCTCATAGCTACTTTCTCTTTTCTTAGAATAAGTTCGATCCCTCTTCTCATAAGGAGAGACGCTCCTTGAATAAGAACGGCGCCGGCGGTCGTATGAGCGCGAATCTACTGGAGACCGAGTCCTCTCGCGCGGTTTTGGGGGATAGTCATAATCTCCTGGTGGAGGGGGGTAGGCAGAACTAGACTCTGGATACTTATAATAGTTTCCGTCCTGTCTGTAATAGCTAGAGTCGTAGTTGTATGCATAGCCGCTGTTGTAGGCTTGGTAGTCATAATTGGGTGGATGACCATATTGACTGTAGCTGACGCCTGTCCAGGGGTCGGTGGCGGGCAGCGGGGGCGCGGGGTGCGCGGGCGCTGGCGGGTAAGCGGGCGGCGGCGGCTGCCCCGTGTACTCAGCTTCCGCGCCCGGAGGCCCGCCGTCCCAAGCACCGCCGCGATACGAGGACATACTTTCGCATAACCTGCGGCAGTTTGTAGGTACCACACACCTACAAACAGAACAACTTTTTGGTGTAGACAACAATTCTACGATTTCCGCTCGAGAAACGCCTTCGCGCAACGCTATTGATGTTTCGTGAATTTTTGTGACGAGGAAGGAACAACAAAATTACGTAATCCGCAACCGAAAAACGCGGATAGTGTTTTGACAGGCATGCGTTATTGATAAAGCAGGTAACAGAATACACGAAATCACAAAATATACCTTTATTTTCATGCTCACCTTTTTGTTAAAATAGAATAATTTCCTGAAATAATTTCTACAGAAAATGGCAGCCAACACACACATTCGTTCGCAATCAGACAGACAGAACCACAGATAAAGAAGCAAAGAAAGAACGAACAAAAACGAATTCTTGTCTTGTCTATGTTCGATCAAATTCATAAACATTATCGCATGTTTTTTTAAATGACTGATACACAATCCTGCAATGCCGGACACGTTCCGTATACGGTCTGGCTGGCATGGCATCCGTTTCATTCGCGCGCGATGCGAATGCTATATTTTATTCAGACTCTTAAAAATAATTGTTTGTCAAATTATTTATTTTGGGAGATTTGTTTTCTCTATAAAAAAACGGCTTTTCAATAATATCACGTATTCACTCGCTTGCGTGTGCTTCTATCTCTTTCATCCGGTCCGGTCGACGGAAAAATATTAGGGGCGACAGAAAACCAGCTTCTATCTCTAGAAATTTTGCTGAGTCCCTAGCCTTTTTTAATATTGCGTCACACTGCACATGGAAGTACTATTTTAATTACTGTCAACAGTGATTATATTATGCTCAGTGACTGTCATTACAATTTTACTCTTTATCTCTCGATGTACTTTATTGTGTAGTGTTGTAAAATTGAAATAAATGGCTTTTCTTTCTTCTTCTTTCTTTCATCTTACTCTTGTCAGCCGTCTTGCAGACTTGAAGGACACTCGTCATTCACTGCGGCACTCAATGGGCGAAACTTGCAAGACATGCAGGAGATCCTGTAACGGCGCTAAATGGTGAAAGTTGTCTTGCGAGGCATCTAGCCTAGCATGAGTGGGCTAGAAGAAACGCACGTGCGGGTCATGCTAGACACCCCGCGCGTGCAGGGGGCCGTTTCACGAAGCTACAAGTTACAAATTACAAGTACATTGATAAAGGCTTACAGTTCAGGCGAATTGGCTACGCAATGTATACCAAATTGTAACTTGTTGCTTCGTGAAACGGGCCCCTGGAATAGAACGCAGACTACACACAGTCGAAAGCCAGTGTACAGGCAACTTTATTGACTTAAAAAATAACCACTCATTCATTCAGACCTCTTTTTTAAATCCTGCTCAAAAAGGAGCGAAACGAAAAAAAAAAAAGGTAGTCTATCTATGGTTTTTCAATTTTCACTTGTCAAATGCAGTATGCATGCAATTGCCGGTGCGAGGGAAATTAATGTTCTTTGTTCGTGTTTTTGTTTAAGTTCAGCTCTTTATAATTAAATAACAACTATAATCATTGCAAGAAAATATAATCATGAGCAAGTCGAAAGTGTCTGCAGAATGGAAGAAACGCGTGAAGTCGGAATACATGAGACTTCGCCAGTTAAAGGTATCGTTGGGTGTTCCTTTGTATTCCACTGTATTTTCATTGAAAATAACGACAATTCCAGGTTTATGTTCTCTATTTTAGCGTTTCAAACGTGTGGACGAGGTGAAAGTGGCGTGGGCACGCAATTTGCGGATAATGTCGGAGGCTGCGGAGACGCGAGAACAGGATGCTTCTGGCGGGGGCCGAAGGCCTTTCTGGCCTCCCCCTGCCACCAGCAGTAGCCATGAGGCACTTATGAAGCGGGCCGAAGTCTCTTATACTGACGGTATCCATTATACAAATAACTTAGACAAAAATAACTTCTAGATTAACTAAAATAAACTTTTTACATATTACTATTTTAAATTTTTATATATTATTTAGATTTGGTCTTGGTCTATATCTACCTTACAACTCACATAATATGATGATGATGAGGACTTGTCTCATTCTCTTAAAATTTGTATTACAACTTAATTAACCTTACCATTGCTATGGTGCTCCATTTAACCAGTTATTTGTAAGTTCAACAAAAAAAGAAATTCAAAAGATGCGACGCATGTGTAGTTTCTTTAGTGAGTTCTTCTCCACAGAGTCCACACATCGTGTAGTGAACTCACCCAAAAAAATATAATGACAGAACTAAGAGACTTAACATCCAAAAGTTAATAAACTATTCATTTCATATTTTTATATACAATTTGAACAGAACATCACCTACAAGACCTTGTGCATATATTTCTTAAATTCTTACAGCTTCTGGAGTAGTTACAACACAACAAGTCCCAATACGCATCATAAACTCTGTAAACCCAATTCCTACGATGTACACCTGGGCTCCGACTCAGAAAAACTTCATGGTGGAAGATGAGACGGTCCTTCACAACATTCCGTACATGGGCGACGAGGTGCTCGACCAGGATGGTACATTCATCGAGGAGCTCATAAAGAACTACGACGGGAAAGTGCATGGTACATCGGCTTATCACCATTTCTTTTTATTGGTGCTTTTGGATTGGGCCAGTATTTCTGTTTGTCAAGTCAAAAATTATTTTAATAACTTGTGCTTAAAAGACCAAATGAGTACTTATGTAAAATAAGTTGACTGCTAAATGATGAGTGATTTGAGGTTACCGTTGAGTTGCAGAGACCAGCCCGTTTTATGCCATACTAAAGAATCATAATTATTCTTAAATGCTGGCTGAATCTACAAGCTTACATATAAAAAAATACTCATTGGTGTGTGTGCACACATCTTAGCTTTAAATCACATAAAGAAATTGTATATTTCATTAAAAAATCTAATTCTTTAGGTACTTTGTCTACATATTATTCTAAAAATATTCTTAGCAATAGAAAGTATGTCTTGGGGATTTTTCTGAATCTTACGTACATCTTTAAAAATGTACAATCATAATTAGTATTAACCAGTAACATTCTTTAAATATCTTTGGTACATCATCAACAGCTCATACGTCCCGAACGAGGGGCTCGAGCCTACCCTGAATTAGAGCGATTAGGCCTTATTCGACCATGCTGGCCTTTGATTTTCTTCGCAGGAGTGTGCAGGTTTCTTCACGATGTTTTCTTTCACCGTAAGAGCGTCGAATAAACATACATATGAATTCAAATTTTAAAAACACATTGGTACATGGTGGGGTTCAAACCCGCGTCTCCTGGACGGGAGGTAGCGCCCTAACCACTAGACCACCGACACTTATATCTTTGGTTAATATTGTGTAATTATTTCATTTATTTTAAAAGTCTATAACTTTATAGTTTCCATATTGATACACCAATTCAGTAGCTTGTTATTAACTTGGACTATCGGCACCTCATTGGCCCGCACTCACACTGTCACTGCTTACCCTTGCAAACAACAACCTTTTATTTTAGTTATATTATGATGTTAATTTTATTACTTCCATGGTCTTTGTTCATCAACCTTTTAAACAGATTTAACATAAAAAACACAAGTTATATTGTAAAAAGCTACAGTTTTTATATAAACTTTGCAATCCATAGTATATTCAACGCTGTAAAAAGCCCATGATAGAAAGCTTGTACACAAAGGCTTAGAAGACTTAAAGCTGTTTGATTTAGTAAATAACAAAGCATTTATTTATTAATAATTTCGTTACATTATTTCTCGCTGTTTGTCATGGCTTTCATGACTGACAGGGAAAAATGGAAGGAGCTGGAGGAGGCCTTTGCCTATAACAGGCATACGGACAGAGTTACTGATGAGGAAATAATGGAATTAGATATTATGTAATTTATTTTATTATTGTAACTGTCTGAATAAAAGGCTTTTATTATTACATTATTTCTCAATATTCAAATTTAAAATACCTAAATGTTACCTAATGCCTATATGATAAAAGTAGATACGAGATCCGATTCCAAGCTTCTCTTTTTATAGAATGTCTACTCCAGGTTTTTCCTACAAGACTGGTTTGGTAAATCAAGTAAAATTTACCAGTACTAAACTGCTTGTAATTCCCTTAGGAGACAAGGAAGGCGGCTTCATTGATGACCACTTGTTTGTGGACCTGGTGCACGCTCTGATGGCTTTCCAGACCAAGGATGAGGTGGCTGAGGAGCGAAGGGAGAGGGAAACCAGGCACTCCAAGGATGAGAGAGAGGTGAGTAACATGCAGATGTTGCCAACCAACCATGAACAAGGTTTGCCCTTGGCATTTGCTAGCTTTGTGTAGAAAAATTATTTGTAAAAATTTAATTTCTTATAATATATTTTTGATTTAATTTGAAGTTATGAGTAATGCAACACACCAATTTTAACAATATATATATATGTATATATATATATATATATATATATATATTTTAAACCAAATTTTCTTTGCATTTTCAGAAAGAAGCATTAAAAGACAAAGACACTAAAGATAAAGACAAGGATAGCAAAGAAAAGGAAAGCAAAGATGGCGAGAAGAAGCTGGCCCACGATAAGCAGTTCCCCATATTCACGATATTCCAAGCCATCTCCTTACAGTTTCCGGATAAAGGCACTGGACAGGAACTTCGAGAGAAGTAAGCTACAGACACTGAATTACTATAAAAACCTCACGACGGGACTCCAAGTCCGCCAGTTAAAATCAGTAATTGGGGATAAACTATACTTTAACTCCCCATCATCATCAATCATCATTTCAGCCTGTTAAAGTCCACTGCTGAACATAGGCCTCTCCAATCGCTCTCCAGCGCGACCGGTCCGTAGCCACCTGCATCCAACGAGACCCAGCGATCCTCACCAGGTCGTCGGTCCATCTCGTAGGTGGCCATCCCACACTGCGCTTGCCAGTACGTGGTCTCCATTCAAGGACTTTCTTGCCCCATCGGCCATCCGATCTTCGCGCTATGTGGCCTGCCCATTGCCACTTCAGCTTGCTTATCCTACGGGCTATGTCAGCAACTTTGGTTCTTCTATGGACCTCCTCATTTCTGACTCGATCTTGTAAAGAAATATCAAGCATAGCTCTCTCCATAGCTAGCTGTGCGACACTGAGCCTCTGGAAAGGTCCTTTTGTGAAGCACCACGTCTCAGAGCCGTAAGTTAACTCCCCAAATATCCTCAAATATTTTTCTTTAGCATTTAGAAGAGCACGGTAGTACGAAATAGTAGAGCATGTACAGACACTATACAGAATGTCCACTTGAGATTTTCCCCAGTTCACAGACATTGCAGGCTGAATCACCTGATAGTCCGAAAAGAAAGATATTTGCTTGCTTCGGAAGGCACGTTAAACCTTGGGTCCCACTACGGCCACTACCTATGGAATTAGTTGTTATACAAGCCATGTTAGTTAGTGGTCTTGGGCGGCTTGATAACACTGACACCAGGGGTCGTGAGGTTGTTTCCTGACCTTACAACCCACACAATGAAGAAAAATATTGTAAAATCTGTTTAAACAAGCATGCCTTGCCTACTAATCATGATGTTCTCATCTTCTTCTCACAAACACTGGTGTCAGTGTTATAGAGCCCCAAAGGCCACTGACTAGGCTCGTGTAACAACTAGATAGTAGCCGGGACCAACGGCTTAACGTGCCTTCCGAAGCACGGAATCATCTTTCTTTTCGGACAATCAGGTGGTTCAGCCTGCAATGTCATAACCCAACTGGGGAAAGTCTCACAAAGAGATTGTTGCTTGAAAGTGTCCCCACCGGGAATCTAATGGGCGTCGAAATCTCGACCACTCGGCCACGAAGGCTGTCAAATATTTAATTAGAAGATATTTGTTTGTTTTATCCTAGGTACATCGAGCTGACGTCGCTGACGGACCCGCACGCCTTGCCGCCCCTGTGCACGCCGAACATCGACGGCCCGTACGCCGAGTCGGTGTCCCGCGACCAAACCATGCACTCGTTCCACACGCTCTTCTGCCGCCGCTGCTTCAAATACGACTGCTTCCTGCACCGTGAGTTGTCGTGGGAAAGAAAGAAAGAAAGAAAGAAAGAAAATATTATTTATTATCCACCAATTATTTAACAATAATAATTACTTAGTTCTTAATACTAAGGCGGATAATAGGAGACGTCTCAGTTATGTTATGGAACAAGTCCCGAGGTAGCCGACCGGAATGGTCATGGTCGAATTAAGCTAATGTTGACCGGTCAAGGCCATATTAATATTATATTGATCATTATTACCAACCCTAGGCCATAGGCCTTGTCGCCCTAATTCAGAGTAAGCTCAAACTCCTCGGTAGCGAGTTCCGGGAGCTAGGGATGTATTTTGTTCCAAGGTCAAATAAATAAAGCTAATGTCAACGAGAACGGTCAAAGTCAAAATAAGCTATCCCTGACCATTACGGCCAAGGTTAAACTACGTTAACTAGTGGCTCTGTGAGCTGTGGACCTCGAGAGTCTGTATATCTCTTTATTTATATTTATTTTTTCTCCACAAACATCCCCGACTCCTTGTTTTCTCAAATAGTTTGTTTTTTATTGGTTGAGAAATGTGACGTAGAGGAAAACAGCCTCAGTGGTAGACCTTGTAAGCTGACAACCCCCATAACTCCGTCATTTTTAGAAACTTCCAAAAAATGGCTCGAAAAAAATAAACGATTAATTTATCGAACCTGCTCACAAAATTTCACGAGAATCGGTTGAGAAACGCGACCTGTAGAGTGGAACAAACAGACAGATGGACAGAGAGATATACATTATACAAAAGCAATTTTGGCCAAGCTGAAACGGAGACGCTTCTCTCGCTTGGTCAATGACCATAATGGTTAAGGTCAAACTAATTTAATGTCGACCATTATTGACAGCTGCTTCAAATACGACTGCTTCTTGATCATAAGTTTCCTGCCATATTTCATGGTCAAGGTCAAATACTCAAGGTCAGTCTTAGCCACCAATGTTGACTAGCAGGGGCCGTTAAATTTAGTGCATTATTCCAATACGCCAATGTCGACAAAGATAGACCAATGTTGACCATCAAAGGACAAGGCCATGGGCCAAGGTCGAAATCGCTGGTTTCATCGATGTCGTATCATACACTTACAATATATTTGCTATGTTATGTATGTTTGAGGTAATGTATATATTACGTTTTGCCGTGCGGTGACGGCAGAGTATTCTACATTAGTCACCAACCCCTACTCTTCCCGTGGGTGTCGTAAGAGGCGACTTAGGGACTACACATTGAACAGGGAACGGGCAGCAGCGCTCTCTGATACAGTAACCTTTTAATCTGCGATCTCCAACCCGCCTGCCAAGCGTGGAGATTATGGCAAAACCAAACACTTAAGTGGAGGAGGCTCATAGTCCAGCAGGGGACTGTAACGGGCCGTTGATGTTGATACGTATGTAAGTATTTCCCAGAAATTACCTAATGATTCGATACTTCGTTCTGAAGTTAACCCTCAAAATTTTACACCAAAAAATGAATTAAAGTAGGTAATATTTTATATTATTGTGTAATTTCGTAATAGCACGAATGTATACGAGTTTGAGTTACAGTATTTAGAATATTATTATTATTATAAATTGATATGATAATTAATAATAAGTATGATATTGTGTGATTATCGTGTATGTGATTCGGTCTTATATGTTTCGCTGACAGGAAGTCAGGCGGCAGGTAAGGCCGTGTAGTACTTGCTATTATCATTTGTTTATGTTCCGCTGAATCTTTGCTGTATCATCCGCTTTCATATATATATATTTATGTATTTATCATCAATGGGTGGTATTTTAGTTGTGCTGCAGCCTTTAAAACGCAAATAAAATGTGATTTTTATATTAACCACAACTGCGTTTTGAAGCAAATTATTAAGTATTTATAGGCATTTATTGTACATTTAAAGAAAAAATACTCTAGTTGTTTTGTAATTAATGCATATGCTTTCTTAATATTGAAAATAAGTTGATAGTGAAAACAAAATATAAACGGAAATGGAACATTTTTATCATTAATCAGAACTTTGCTTAAAAAATCCGTCAAAATCTTATCAATATTGCAAATTAAATGGAAAAGAAGTGTTTACACTAAAATTTCACTCAAAAATAGTTGTGTCGTATATTTTATTTCACTATTATATTGTATACTGTTTTACGTAATAATAATATATCTATAATATATCAATTATCATATTTATATTTAAAATTTGAACTTTATAAGTCAAACTATAAGCTGTTCGCCTGTAGTTTCAATCTTTTCCATGAGAATAAAATATTTTCCTGCGGTTAAAAGATGACTCTATGGCCCAAATCGGATTTCTTCGAAATGTAGCTTCGTTGGTAACATCAACTAACGAATTAATATTATTGATATATCTGAAAAAAAAAAACACAATAAACTGTACTGATGACATTGGCCTCGATTCGGGATGTCATGCTCTAATTCTAATTTTAAAATCCAGCTATCTTTTTCGTTTTTATGACTAATGAAACAGAGGTGATGAACGAATGATATTCATTTGAACGAATGATAACCTAAGGGCATAGCTGTCAGTTTAAGAAATTTTTAAGTCGCATGTTTTAAGTGCTCTCTAAAATTGTGCAATCGACACGGCCATAAGGTTTAAATTCGATGTTTGACAGCTCTAATATTAGAATGGCCACCTCCTGTCCCTTTTCAATCTTTAAAAGGTAAAAAGGACGGACTAACTTAAATTAAGGATTAGAGCGTGACAGTGTGAATCGGGGCCATTGAAAACTA
Source organism: Carpatolechia fugitivella (assembly GCA_951230895.1). Lineage (NCBI taxonomy): Eukaryota > Metazoa > Arthropoda > Insecta > Lepidoptera > Gelechiidae > Carpatolechia > Carpatolechia fugitivella. The sequence continues at coordinate 791,262 of OX579658.1, forward strand.
TCAAAGCTTAAATGAAATTAATAGTTAATTAGCTTAAATTAAGCAATTTTCTTACATTAAAAGGTTCTTATTGCTTTAGTTGTATATTTCATACATTGATTTCATTAATAACACCGTTAAAATACGTGTTTTGTAACTATCATTCTCATTAATAATTGCCATTGAACACTTAAAAAATCATCACCATCTTAATAAACCATGGTGTCAATAAATCATGTTCATTTTTAATTTTATCGTCTTAAATAGATATAAATATAATTAGAAACACAAAATACGTTAAAATTACGCTACTAATAATAAAAGACGTAAAAAGATCCTAGTAATTTAAAGAACAGTTTACATGATTGAGTTTGTGTAGTTCGACCACGTTTTAAAGAACAGTTTACATGATTGAGTTTGTGTAGTTCGACCACGTTTTTAAGTCGTCGCCTCGTTTTTTGTCAGAAAATGTACAAACCTAACCAACCATCTATAAGCTGAAAAACATGAAAAGAACATAACACTTACTGATAACATATTATATTAATGTCGTTATCAGTTCACGGCCATCTGATCCCAAACTAAGCAGAGCTTGTACTATGGGTACCAGACAGCTGATATACATAAATAGATAAATACATGCTTACGTAGGTAAACAACATCCAGATACAAGGCAAACACAAGCGCTCATCAAGCGAATGTTTATCCTGGGTGGGATTCGAACCCGCGACCCTGTGCTTCGAAGGCAGGCATACTACCAACTAGGCTACGGAGCCGTCATATACCTATATACTGGTGTCGATTCGGTATACGCCCAACTAAACTAAACTTAAAATTAGTCCTGTCACCTTCTATCATTTTTAATTGAAAAGGGACCGAAGATCATCGGTTTTGTTTTTGTCTATTTTTTCACGACTAACTGTCAAATTTAGTCTTGTTTTAGTGCCTACCTAACACCATAAAAGCCACTAAATTGACAGTTAGTCGTGAAGTCAAAGATAAAAACAAAACCGATGATCTTCGGTCCCTTTTCAATCAAAAATGATAGAAAGTGACAGGAGTAATTTTAAGTTTAGTTTAGTTGAGCGTATGCCGAATCGACACCACTATACTACATATAGCTATACTTGGGTTGCTGTAGGATGAGCTCTGATAAATTAAAATTTTAAAATCTTTTTAATATTATTTCGTTTATTTAATTATGTATTAAGTAAAATTACATACTGTTTAATGATAAAATAAGAGGTGAAGTTATTTTTTTTTTTATATTTTAGCTATTATGGTTTTTAAACTGAATATTATTAAAAAAAGTTCTTACGTCGTATGAAAAATTTTGAAGCTGTCAGAACCCATCCTATAATAACCCAACTATAGAAATTCTATTTATTCTTTTGAGAGATTCACGTGTAGAATTTCGACTATTCTCTATGGAAAATATTCGTAGCTTTTAGCTACTACGTAACTCCGACACGAAATGTAATAATAATTATGGAAAATACAAATTTTGACTTATTTGTGACACGATAACATTTTTAAATTTAAATAACTAGCTAATATCGGAGGCGACTTTTTTCGTGGTCGGACTCCAGAATTCCTCCGAGCTGATCGATCCTCGTGCGCAGGTCTCCAGGCGTGTCACCCGCGGCCCAACCTCACCAAGCGCAAGGGTCCCGACCTCAAGCCTTTCTCCGAACCCTGTGGGCCCAATTGCTACATGCTTTTGGTAAGTTCCAGTTGAGTCCTATTTTATTCCTATGGGTGGGGGGGGCTGGTTATCTGTCAGACAGGGTATCCTAATACAGATACCAGTTTCTCACAAAGGAGTCATCAACAGCTCATATACGCCCCCACCGAGGGGCTGGAGCCTTCCCTGAATTAGGGCGTTTAGGTCTTAGTCGACCATGGCCCAGTGTGGGTTGGTCGACTTCACACACAATCTTTGAATTTCTTCGCAGGAGTGTGCAGGTTTCATCACGATGTTTTCCTTCACCGTAAGAGCGTCGAATAAACGTGCATATGAATTCGAAATTCGAAAACACACGGGAGGCACCGGCCCTAACCACTAGGCCACCGACACTCTCTGAAAGGAGTACACAATTTTTATTAATAATAAAATAGCTTTATTATTTAAGTTCAGCTTCTGATAGAAAATAAATGTTGTTATTATTATTATTTCTTGGTTTTTGAGTCGGAAGGATATTCGCATCGGGACTGCGTGTAACATTTACGGAGTGAGTGAGGGAGAGAAATAAATTGTCACATTCAAGAATAGCGTTGTGCGACCTCGGCCCCTTTTCACGAAGGAGCAAGTTACAATTTGATGTACATTGCGTAGCCAATTCGCCTAAGCTGTAAGCCCTTATCGTTTTATCTAATCGTCTACGCAATGTACGTCGAATTGTACTTGTAACTTGTAGCTTCGTGAAACGGCCCCCTGTAGGTACTTCTAGGCTTTTCAAGGATCAGTTGAACCTAATAATAAAATAGGAGGCGATGGAATGTAGACAACTTCACACAGCTGTATTGACGGATAAAACGCACAAGGTTCAATTTAAATCGTGGGTTTATTATTAATTATCATCATCGTGCGGGTTGTAAGGTCGACAACCGACCTCACAAACCCTGGTGTTATAGAGCCGCCAAAGGCACTGACTTGGTTCATGTAATGACTAGATAGTAGTCGGGACCAACGGCTTAACGTGCCTTCCGAAGCACGGAATCATCTTTCTTTTCGGACAATCAGGTGGTTCAGCCTGCAATGTCCTAACCAAACTGGGGAAAGTCTCACAAAGAGATTTTTGCTTGACAGTCCACACCGGGGATCGAACCCGGAACCTCCATAATGGGCGCCGAAATCTCGACCACTCGGCCACGGAGGCTGTTATAATAGGGGATCGGATTGTTCACCATATTTTATGAAATTACCATATTTTATGAATTATTTTTAAAATATAGATTAGTAGCAGACGATTAGCGACGAAAAAATAATCCGTTAAAAACGAATTTACAGTGATTTTTTAAAGTTTCAATATGTCTGTCTCTTTCAAAAACGATTTTTTGTATGGAGATTATATGGCGTTACTGACAAATGACGTCACAAGTGGGTATGTGCCTCGCTGTCTAATCTTGAATTTCAAACCTTTATAACTTGGTCAATTTTGAAGATAGAGCAAAAATTATTTTAGTGTTCGATAGCAGAAACTAAGAAGTATGGATTTATAAAATAAAAAAAGTAATATAATAAAAGTGAGATTATTTAGAAAGGATTTTTTAGGAGTTTTTTTTTAAATAAAACGTACGTTGTGTGTTATTGTAATGGGCGTTTTTCCTATCTTTTTTTTAAATTTTTCTCACTTTCCACTAGATATCTGTTTTATAGTGCCATAGTGAGTTTTAATTTAGTTGTCAATTGAAGTTTTACCTATAATACAATTTTATGGTTCTGGATACTGGGCAGCAAGTTTTTTTTATTATTCAGGTTACGGCTCTGGGTACATACTATTTTTAAGTCAGCATGATGGCAATGTTGCCGCAACACAAGTTTTAGTCCCTTTTAAGTAAACCTTGCTGGTATTCTCCTTGACATTGGCTATCAAATATTTAAAAATATATATTTTTTATTACATTTACTACTAAACTTTATTAATTACATAAAATGATTAAATACAAATATGTAAAACAGTTTTGATGTGTTTTTTTTTTACCTTATTTGAGTGGAAGGCTGTTGTTCAGGTTTGACAAGGAACCCAGCGCCACATAGCAAGCCTTTGTAGAACTAAAGCCCAAGTCACAGAGCGGGAGCGGCGCGGTCCGGGGCCGGGACAAGCGGGACGGCGCTATGCCGCGCCATAGCACCGTCCCGCTTTACCGGCCCCGGACCGCCCCCGGCACGGCTCTGTGTGACTTGGGCTTAAAAGAAAAACCCCCCATTAAAGCTTCATATTTCTGCACAGGAGCTCGAGTATAACGTAGATAGACATAAAAACAGACAAATATAGATATGTTTATGGTTGTGATACTTGTGATATGTTTCCTCCTTTTCTTTCTTTCAAAGAAAAAAATTGGGATCATATTAATAAAAATAAAACCGGCCAAGTGCGTGTCGGACCACGCATAAAGTAGGGTTCCGTAGTCATTTTTGACACCGCGCTGTTTCGCATTTCTTGCATCATCATCATCTCCATCTCGGCTACTTAATCTAGGGGATTTGACGAGAATACTGGTATTCACACAGAGCGACTGCCATCTGAACTCAGCAACCCAGAGCGGAAACCAGGACCAAACCTAGATTAGGTTTACGTGCCTTTCAAAGCACGGAAAACGGTCGTGTTTTTTTTACCACTACCGGTCACCCATCCATAGCCTGGCTATGGCGATGGGTGCTTAACATTGGAGATCGCAATGAATAAGCACTAACAACTGGAGCAACCGGATTGCATGATTCACTAATAATAATTTGTCAAATCTTCTTGGACAAATGGTTTTGATTAGTGAAAATCACATGTTGTTATACGGACTTTAATATGTGTTTAATAGGCAATTCTTGCCCATAATGGTTTATGGTAACTAAACAAGGATTCATAAACACCTACGCTCACACCTTGAAAATTTCCAAACACGTTGTCTAATTGTGTACCTCCGCTCGTTGTTACACAATTTTTTGCGAGAAAGAAAAATAGCGTAGCCATTATCTTCTAAAAATGATCGAATCGGGGTACGGTCACCGCGAAGGAAATCTTCGTTAAAATCTCCAAATATTAGAGTCCGTATATCAACATCAGATACAAAGTTATTTTTTAAAAAGTCGATAAAAAATTTACTGGAACATGTGGGTGATCGATAAACTGTAATCAGTCGTATACCATTCATAAAAAATGATACACCTTCACAACAATGATAACCCATGATACCTTGGCAACTATGTGTACCTGAACATGTTACTAATGTCTCTGCTCAAAAATTGTATCTCCTACATAAATGTAATTTAATGGCCGACTTTACTTCTTGCCTCAAATATATATATATAAACTAATCTGAGGCCCTCAAGCGAGTGTTCAGTGCTCAAGCGTCTGCCCGCTTTCGCATTTTATCTGTCGCCGCGCGAGTTTCTTTCTAGTTCTTAGTAGGTGATTTATTTATTCTTCCCTGGATATTATTTTAAATGATTAATCTACATTCAGTCCTAACAGTAAAGAATGTAAAAAAAACTTTATAGTTACTGTTCTTTTGGAAAAAAAGTATATATTTTTATTTTATTTATAATTTCAAAAGTATTCATCACAAGATACCCGAAACAATTTTAATTAAGAGTTTCCGCGCCAGTTTATTTGCGTGAGTGATTTGAAGTTTATAGGTCCAAGACTTTAGAAATTACAGGGCCCCCCCCTGTACCGTATTAACGACTTTGGTACACCGTGTTAACGACTTTGGTGTGCTATATCTCACATATGGTAAAGCTGATAAAAAAATGTTGTACGGAAACCCAACTTCATTTTTAAAGACGATTTCAACGATACCCCACACAAGGGGGTGTGCTAAAAAATAATAATTTACCCCCACTTTACATGTATGGGGAGGTACCCTTAAAAAGGGGTAATTTTAATTTTTTGTATTTTTAAAATTGAGATCTATATCCAAAGTATCGTCGAACCAAGTTACATGTAAATCGGTTCATAAACGTAGAAGATATTGTGCTGTGACAGACTGGGACGGACAGACAGACGGACTGAACGATCTTATAAGGGTTCCTTGTCGGACTACGGAACCCTAAAAATGTAGTTTTTAAAGTGATATTATGAAAACTTAATCTGTTGTATGTTGATAGGAAGGGATGAAAGAGAAGCTGGCTCGCGAGAAGGCAGCCGGCGAGGAAGACAAGAGCAAGACCCACGCCATGGATTCTCCCAACGACGCGTCCTCTGAAGACAGTAACGACAGCAATCGCTTCCAGAAAGGTAGAAATTGTACCTCTTTCCTTTTACTCTTAGTAACTTTTACAGCCGAGTGGTGACGGCAGAGTAGAATACATTGGTCACCAACCCCTACTCTTCCCGTGGGTGTCGTAAGAGGCGGCTTAGGGACTACACATTGAACAGGGAACGGGCAGCAGCGCTCTCTGATACAGTAACCTTTTAATCTGCGATCTCCAACCCGCCTGCCAAGCGTGGAGATTATGGCGAAACCCTCCACTTAAGTGGAGGAGGCTCATAGTCCAGCAGTGGACTGTAACGGGCCGTTGATGTTGATGTTGATGATGATGAACTTTTACAGTAGAAAACAGATAACCTTAGACATACATAAATCAAACACATACACACTTAGAACTTAGCGATTCTTATGTGAGTTTATGGGATAGGACAGAATCTACCGGCAATGTCTACACATTGGTTTATCACTGTACAAGTTCCACAGTATATTCATTAACAGTCGTCACGTCGCCGCCACTGAGAGGCTTGAGCCTACCCTGAAATAGGGCGTTTAAGTCCAGTATATTAAAACTCACGGATCCTTAAGGTCCAAATTCGATCTTTGAAAGCTTTAGAACTGGAATGGTCATCTTATCCCTTTTTAGAGTTCCACAACCAGCAAAAATTAAAAATTTAAAAACCCCCGAAGCAAAAAAGCAAACATTTAAAAAGTCAAAAATAATACCTATCGTTGAGCCATCAAATTCGATTGAGTAACACCTATATACTCGTATTTTAATTTTATTATAGAAATTGATGGATGGCACGATACAGTTTGAAAGTAAAAAGTAAATACACATTGTGGGTCTAAGAACCCTACCACAGCTAACAAAAGAGCTGATGACTTTGAAACGGCTGAACCGATTTTGATGAAACATGTCTAAGAACCATCGCTAGGAAACCTGCTTTCAAATAAAAAAAAACCGCATTCAAATCGGTTGAGCCGTTTAAGAGACGGTGCCACAGACAGACACACATAGCGGTCAAACTTATAACACCCCTCTTTTTTGCGTCGGGGGTTAAAAAACAGATAAATTCTGTTGTTCTTTCAACCCTAGTTCTTTAGTTGTATAATAAATAACAACCAGCAGCTATGGCAGGAAGGTTTTTGGGTGCGACTACGCACCGAAATACAACGTGGGTACACCCACAATGTAAACCGATGATCTGGCTGCGGCTGCAGTTTACTGCTGGATACAGGCCTAGCAGAACTGGTCATCATCATCACCGTGTGGGTTGTAAGGTCGACAACCGACCTCACAGACCCTGGTGTCAGTGTTATAGAGCCGCCAAAGGCCACTGACTTGGCTCGTGTAACGACTAGATAGAGGCCGGGACCAACGGCTTAACGTGCCTTCCGAAGCACGGAATCATCTTTTTTTCCGGATAATCAGGTGGTTCAGCCTGCAATGTCCTATCCTAACCAAACTGGGGAAAGTCTCACAAAGAGATTTTTGCTTGACAGTGTCCCCACCGGGAATCGAACCCAGAACCTCCATAATGGGCGTCGAAATCTCGACCACTCGGCCACGGAGAACTGGTCATTGCGAAGGACAAGTGGCGTCCTTATCCTACATGTTTATATATGTTTGTTTTTGTTGTTTATTTAAGTTCGTTGATGCTTTCGTATGTGCCTTTATTTTAAGTTATCATTCATTTAAAATAATGTATTCCATTTGTCTGAATTCATCTCTTCTTTTCATAGGACATAACAAAAATAACCGAATTTTAAAATTGGGATTAAAGAGTGACATCGAGAATTGGCCTTATTGTAAAGATCCTTGGGGAATGCCTTTGTCCAGCAATAGTCTACCTACAGTCAGATGATAGTGATGACACAGGTGATGATGAATAATATAAAGTGTTATGTTTGCAGGCAGCAACAGCAATTCTAGCTTCAGCAACTGGAGCTCAGGCGGCCTGCCGCGCAAGGACGACAACGAACCGGCGTACAACTCGCTAGGTGAGCCTTGCTCACTTCTTTTGCTTCTCGTGTCGATTCGCTAAACAATACATATATATACATAATATTAATATAAAAAAATGCATAATAAATATATTATATATTAACTTTATTGACTCCAAAAACATAAATCATACAGAACAAGACAAATGAAACCATGAAGATCAAAAAGCGACCTTATTGCTTGAGTAGCAAAAACTAGTTTAACCCAATAATTGGCCAGTCTGCCTTATCATTGACCTCATAGGGTATTTGCCTGTTCGTAAATTGGTCACATTTTATGAATTAATATAAAAATATAGATTAGGGGCCGTCCATTAATCACGTGATGTTTTTTAGTATTTTTTAACTAGGGTACAAACCATCTCTATTTCAAATTTCATCCCGATCCATTCAGTAGTTTTTGCGTGAAAGAGTAACAAACATTCATACATACAAACTTTCGCGTATAATCCAATTACTAATTAATTCAAAATAAAACTTCACGCCGCAAGTGACGCGTTATTTACCGAGACGGTTTTATTGCTCCGACCCGATATCTAGTTGTAATAGGGGATCGGACTACTTTTTTTTATTTTATAAATCCAAACTTCTTAGTCTCTGCTATCGAACACTAAAAGAGATTTTGCTCTATCTTTAAAATTGACCGAGTTATAAAGGTTTGAAATTCAAGATTAGACAGAAAGGCACATACCCACTTGTGACGTCATTTGTTAGTAACGCAAAAAAAAACAAAAACATTAAAAAAAATAAAAATAATCATACATATTGAAACTTTAAAAAATTACTGTAAATTAGTTTTTCAACCGATTCTGTTTTTTTCTTCGCGAATCGTCTGCTACTAATCTATATTTTAAAAATAATTCATAAAATATGGTAAATTTAGAAACAGGAATTTAGTCAGTCAGTCAGTCGTTGTTGATCGAAGCTAGGCTTGTAGGTTTATGTTGTATTGATGTTGTCTCCTCCAGGTCTGACCGTGGGCGAGGCGGAGCCCGCGTGCGAATGGACCGGCTCAGACCAGTCCTTGTTCCGAGCCCTGCACAAGGTGTTCGCCTCCAACTACTGCGCCATCGCACAACTCATGCTGTCCAAGACTTGCCAGCAGGTCTGTACCATTGTGTTAGTAATCATTATCAACAGCTCATATACGGCCCCACCGAGGGGCCCGAGCCACACTGACCCAGTGGCGGGTTGGTCGACTTCACACACAAACTTTGAATTTCTTCGCAGGAGTGTGCAGGTTTTTTCACAATCTTTTCTTTCTTTGCATCGAAGAAATGTACATAAATGAATTCGGAATTCGAAAACATATTGGTACGTGGTGGGGATCGAACCCGCGTCTCCCGGACGGAAGACAGCGGCCCTAGCCAGTACAGCACCGACGATGACAGGCTATTTCAACATGCATGAATTTTGTAAATGACTATTATTATTATTTGAAAAAAAAAAGAAACACAAAAGATGCGACGCATGTGGAGTTTCTTTAGTGAGTTCTTCTCCACAGAGTCAAAAGTCTTTCATAAGATGTTATTACATCACTTAGATCCGTCATTACATTTTTTTGGATCCGCACATCGTGTAGTGAACTCAGCCAAAAAAATGTAATGACGAAACTAAGAGATGTAACATCCAAAAGTTAATAAACTATTGATTTGATTTGACGATCAAAGTCGTAAGTTGAGAGGAAGTAGTTCTTTCAGTTGCATGATCTGACCTGAAAATTTTCAAGTAAAAAATAAAAGCTTGTAATATAGAAATGAATAGTCTCGTGTAGCACGATTTTAGGAAGACACGTTATGCTGTCTGTTGAGTGTTAGCAGACGTCTTTACCGTTTAGGGTTTGTGAGATTGGTTTCCTACAAAGTATGAATGAATGTTAAAAATCAAAAGTCGTAGAGTTCATGAAAAAACCTCTTTTTCGCATTCTTTGAGTAACTAATTTTGTCTTGTGTCTGCATCAGGTTTACAACTACTGGATAAAGACTGGCCAGGAAGAATGCGGCATCCAAGCCGAGCACACGCCGCCGAGGAAGAAGAAGAAGAAACACCGCCTGTGGTCCGTGCACTGCCGCAAGATACAACTCAAGAAGGACTCCGCCTCGCATCACGTGTGAGTGCAGTAGAGTAGGGGGCTGTAACGAGGCATTCGTCCTCGTTCCTGTTTTATGACTGGCAACCTTTCTTGCTGGCAGTTTTATCTTTCATTTCAAATTCATTTTCAAATTTAGATTTCTTACGTTTCGATTTTGTCTTTTTTCTGCTAATTTCTTCACTTCATGTCCTGATCTCCGACAGAACTCTTAAGCTTACCCCATGTTAGAGTTTTCCATGTTTGTTATATAATATACAAATATATATGTAAATACCTTTTCTTCGGACTGTGCCCTGGATATTGCCACATATCAATCCTCTACAACACTCTTCGTGTGGTGCAGCAGCTTGTGGCGGCTGCCGGGCCACAACTCTAATGAAGATGAACAATATAATATCTTAAATAACTGAATTTATTATAACAACGCGCGTCGGCATCCAGAGTCCCAAACAAAAACAAAACCATTCGATATTCAAAATATTCCAATCGTTTAGAATACAACATGAAAATTAACCAACAGCCAGTAAGCACAAAGGAGGCCGCTCCCTACAGTACCATCATCTACATATTAAGAAGAAGCACACAAGCCGCCGTGTGGTGACCGCAGAGTAGAATACATTGGTCACCAACCCCTACTCTTCCCGTGGGTGTCGTAAGAGGCGACTTAGGGACTACACATTGAACAGGGAACGGGCAGCAGCGCTCTCTGATACAGTAACCTTTTAATCTGCGATCTCCAACCCGCCTGCCAAGCGTGGAGATTATGGCAAAACCAAACACTTAAGGGGAGGAGGCTCATAGTCCAGCAGTGGACTGTAACGGGCCGTTGCTGACCCAAACCGCAAGATGCTATGATACTGAACAGTATATAAATGATGACGTATGTTTGAGCAGGTTCAACTACACGCCGTGCGACCACCCCAACCTGCCGTGCGACAGCCTGTGCCCGTGTCTGCAGTCACAGAACTTCTGCGAGAAATACTGCCAGTGCAGCAGCGACTGTGAGTCCCATTGTCCCAGGTTCAATACCCGCCTGTGCCCGTGTCTGCAGTCACAGAACTTCTGCGAGAAATACTGCCAGTGCAGCAGCGATTGTGAGTCCCATTGTCCCAGGTTCAATACCCGCCTGTGCCCGTGTCTGCAGTCACAGAACTTCTGCGAGAAATACTGCCAGTGCAGCAGCGACTGTGAGTCCCATTGTCCCAGGTTCAATACCCGCCTGTGCCCGTGTCTGCAGTCACAGAACTTCTGCGAGAAATACTGCCAGTGCAGCAGCGACTGTGAGTCCCATTGTCCCAGGTTCAATACCCGCCTGTGCCCGTGTCTGCAGTCACAGAACTTCTGCGAGAAATACTGCCAGTGCAGCAGCGACTGTGAGTCCCATTGTCCCAGGTTCAATACCCGCCTGTGCCCGTGTCTGCAGTCACAGAACTTCTGCGAGAAATACTGCCAGTGCAGCAGCGACTGTGAGTCCCATTGTCCCAGGTTCAATACCCGCCTGTGCCCGTGTCTGCAGTCACAGAACTTCTGCGAGAAATACTGCCAGTGCAGCAGCGACTGTGAGTCCCATTGTCCCAGGTTCAATACCCGCCTGTGCCCGTGTCTGCAGTCACAGAACTTCTGCGAGAAATACTGCCAGTGCAGCAGCGACTGTGAGTCCCATTGTCCCAGGTTCAATACCCGCCTGTGCCCGTGCCTGCAGTCACAGAACTTCTGCGAGAAATACTGCCAGTGCAGCAGCGACTGTGAGTCCCATTGTCCCAGGTTCAATACCCGCCTGTGCCCGTGTCTGCAGTCACAGAACTTCTGCGAGAAATACTGCCAGTGCAGCAGCGACTGTGAGTCCCATTGTCCCAGGTTCAATACCCGCCTGTGCCCGTGTCTGCAGTCACAGAACTTCTGCGAGAAATACTGCCAGTGCAGCAGCGACTGTGAGTCCCATTGTCCCAGGTTCAATACCCGCCTGTGCCCGTGTCTGCAGTCACAGAACTTCTGCGAGAAATACTGCCAGTGCAGCAGCGACTGTGAGTCCCATTGTCCCAGGTTCAATACCCGCCTGTGCCCGTGTCTGCAGTCACAGAACTTCTGCGAGAAATACTGCCAGTGCAGCAGCGACTGTGAGTCCCATTGTCCCAGGTTCAATACCCGCCTGTGCCCGTGTCTGCAGTCACAGAACTTCTGCGAGAAATACTGCCAGTGCAGCAGCGACTGTGAGTCCCATTGTCCCAGGTTCAATACCCGCCTGTGCCCGTGTCTGCAGTCACAGAACTTCTGCGAGAAATACTGCCAGTGCAGCAGCGACTGTGAGTCCCATTGTCCCAGGTTCAATACCCGCCTGTGCCCGTGTCTGCAGTCACAGAACTTCTGCGAGAAATACTGCCAGTGCAGCAGCGACTGTGAGTCCCTTTGTCCCAGGTTCAATACCCGCCTGTGCCCGTGTCTGCAGTCACAGAACTTCTGCGAGAAATACTGCCAGTGCAGCAGCGACTGTGAGTCCCATTGTCCCAGGTTCAATACCCGCCTGTGCCCGTGTCTGCAGTCACAGAACTTCTGCGAGAAATACTGCCAGTGCAGCAGCGACTGTGAGTCCCATTGTCCCAGGTTCAATACCCGCCTGTGCCCGTGTCTGCAGTCACAGAACTTCTGCGAGAAATACTGCCAGTGCAGCAGCGACTGTGAGTCCCATTGTCCCAGGTTCAATACCCGCCTGTGCCCGTGTCTGCAGTCACAAAACTTCTGCGAGAAATACTGCCAGTGCAGCAGCGACTGTGAGTCCCATTGTCCCAGGTTCAATACCCGCCTGTGCCCGTGTCTGCAGTCACAGAACTTCTGCGAGAAATACTGCCAGTGCAGCAGCGACTGTGAGTCCCATTGTCCCAGGTTCAATACCCGCCTGTGCCCGTGTCTGCAGTCACAGAACTTCTGCGAGAAATACTGCCAGTGCAGCAGCGACTGTGAGTCCCATTGTCCCTGGTTCAGTACCCGCCTGTGCCTGAGAAAACTTCGGTTTCAAGTGTGCATGACTATATCCTTTGCCGACTGTACGTGGTAGGAATCGAACCCGCGTCTCCCGGCCGGAAGACAGCTCTAGCCACAAGATGACCGACGCTCTTAAAAATTAACATATTCCATTACTACTTGTAATTCTTTGCGAGTCGATGTGACATTTTTCTATTTATTTATTCTTTTGAAATAAATTATTTTTCAATACACCTTGCTCGAAAATTGAACTTACGAAGGCAGTAAACTGTGCGGTAAATGCATTTTACCGCACTAGTGCGATTTTTTTTTTTTTTTTTTTAATTTCTACAGTCTTCAGAATTTATTATTCAGCCAGTATAATTTTGGCAATAAAACATATTTAAGTCGATTCATACAAAGAGATTTTTTTTTATATTTTTTTATTTCAACAAATTGTATCAAAAATATTATCAGCCAGTAATATTTTAATTATAAAAATAAAATTATCTCGATTTAACAAATAATATTCGTAGAGGCTGAATGTCCGCCAGAGCCTTTTCTCCGTAATTATGCTTATAAAAAACAAACATACTATCGTTTTGTAGTTGGCGCCAAGTTTGTAAAATTTTAATTTAATTGTTTTACATTGAAGTTGTTTTATGGGTGTTTTAGTGTTGATATTTAATGATAAATGTGAATAGTAAGGATACTCAAACTGGGCGCGATATAGTAAAGTTTAGTTTTTACAACTTCTACATGATCCATTATACCTGTAGTATCATAGCTTTTGTAAGGGTACTATGTATGTAGCTTTCTTAACCATTTCAATTTAATTATTTACTATTAGTTTTCTCAGAAGTGTATTGAAAAACGTCGTACAACACACGGATCTTAGGTTTTATAACAAATTCGTGACATTGGTGTCGATTCGACATACGCCCAACTAAACTAAACTTAAAATTAGTCCTGTCACTTTCTATCATTTTTAATTGAAAAGGGACCGAAGATCATCGGTTTTGTTTTTGTCTTTGACTTCACGACTAACTGTCAATTTTAGTGGCTTTTTATTCGTCATGGTGTTAGGTAGGCACTAAAACAAGACTAAATTTGACAGTTAGTCGTGAAGTCATAGACAAAAACAAAACCGATGATCTTCGGTCCCTTTTCTATTAAAAATGATAGAAAGTGACAGGACTAATTTTAAGTTTAGTTTTGTTGGGCGTATGCCGAATCGACACCATTATGTTTGTAATATGCCACCTACGATCCTTAATGTACTATATTGATTGATTTTATTGATTGTTTTTTTTTATATTCCAGGCCAAAACCGTTTCCCCGGCTGCCGCTGCAAGGCGTCGTGCAACACGAAGCAGTGCCCGTGCTACCTCGGCGTGCGGGAATGCGACCCCGACCTCTGCGTGGCGTGCGGCGCCGACTCGCCCCACGCGCCGCACTCGCCTCCCGACAAGCACACCGTGTACTGCAAGAACGTGTCTGTGCAGAGGTGAGATGACACATTTACTCCTAAGAAGAAAAAACAGCCAAGTGCGAGTCCAACTCGCGCACAAATTTTTAATTTTATTTCACACTTGGCGCCGTTTCTAGCAATATTTTGTACTATAGGGTTTAAGTGAAAATAATATTTTCACCTCTCCACCTCGGAAAGTTGGCTTTTAATGCCCGAAAACAGGGTCGAAAATCGCTTATTCATTTCTAGACATGCAAACCATTCTCATGTCTAGAGAGGAGAATTAGTTTGAATTTCGAACATTATCTTACACAGGAAAAAAGTTTTCATATATCCGCGCGTAAAATAATTGACGTAAGCCATTTTTTTTTTATTGGGTGTGTTCCGAATCAAACTGTCAGCGGTCAGAAAACCAAAAGATGGGTTTCGCCTGCCTTTGAGTGCGCTAAAATCGATTTAAGCGCGGTTTTCATACAATTTTGGAACGCACCTTAAAAAAACAAAACCTTAAAGTTTGTTTATTGTTTTGGTTGTTTATTTTTATCTTATTAACTAAAAATTTAAAAGAATTATGATAAAATACAATAATTTAATCACAACTTATAGAATTATATCTAATATAAGAGAACTCTTGTACATTTTTAAGTATCAATATTTACGTAGGTAAGTAAATAGTTAAATGATTTCCTTGCCGGAACAGGTGAAAAATAATGTGTTGGGTTTGAGAGGAAGTCAAAGTCAATTTTTTTTTATTCGAAATCTTATTCTAACCTCGAACCTTAGAATCCCTCGCGAGCTTCAGAAGTCTATTTTTAGAAACACTCGCTTCGCTCGTGCTTCTATTACAAGCTCCTTCGCGTGCTCTGGATTCAAAATCAGTTCTCTGAGGAAAAATCAACATTCCTCTCTTACCTAACAAATAACTATTCTCTCTACGCATGACAAAAATGGTCTTGAGAGACAGACGAACGGCAAAAATTGATCTTATAAGGGTTCCCTTTTAAGGTACGGAACCCTAAAAATTGCAAAGAAGTTTTGAAATTGTCAACGACTTGACGTCAAGTACATAGTTTTCTCCTTTCTATGGCGGCAGTTCCCTAGTTAATTTTGAGCTAGTGAGTGAAAATGCAAAACCTTGCTTGATCAATAGGGGATCGGACTACTTTTTTTTAAATCCAAACTTGTTAGTTTCTGCTATCGAACACTAAAAGAATTTTTGCTCTATCTTTAAAATTGACCGAGTTATAAAGGTTTGAAATTCAAGATTACAGAGAGGCACATACCCACTTGTGACGTCAGTTACAACGCCATATAATCTCCATACAAAAAAATCATTTTTGAAAGAGACAGACATATTGAAACTTTAAAAAATCACTGTAAATTAGTTTTTCAACCGATTCTGTTTTTTTCTTCGCGAATCGCTACTAATCTATGTAAATAAATGTATTCTTATTCTATATTTTAAAAATAATTCATAAAATATGGTAAATTCATAAAATATAGTGAACAGTCCGATCCCCTATTATTACGTTTTCATTCACTCGCGTAGGTTTTTGTTATTGAATTTCATGCGCTGAAAACAACATTTAAACTAACTGTATAAATTGAGCACTGGTAAATAAAGCACCCAGAAAAATGTACCGATTCCCAAAAACTAGTGGGTACTTCAAACCCTTACTAATAAACTAGTGGGTACTTCAAACCCTTACTTCGTATTTGAAATTTTGGCTACCTAATAGGGTATTCGACAGTTCCTAAATTTACCATATTTTATGAATTAATTTTAAAATATAGATTAGTAGCAGACGATTCGCGAAGAAAAAAACAGAATCGGTTGAAAAACTAATTTACAGTGATTTTTTAAAGTTTCAATATGTCTGTCTCTTTCAAAAACGATTTTTTGTATGGAGATTATATGGCGTTACTAACAAATGACGTCACAAGTGGGTATGTGCCTCTGCGTCTAATCTTGAATTTCAAACCTTTATAACTCGGTAAATTTTAAAGATAGAGCAAAAATTCTTTTAATGTTCGATAGCAGAAACTAACAAGTTTGGATTTTTTAAACGAGTCTAAATTGGATTGAATTGAAAATTTAAAAAAAGTAGTCCTTTGTTTCAATTTGTCATATTTGCATGCCTGGTCAAGGTAGAATATTATGTCATATCCAAAATGTATCATAAAAAAAAATGTGTATTCTTGCAAATAAATATATTTTGTATTTGTACTAACAAATGATATTATAATTGCAGAGGTCTCCATAAGCACCTTTTACTGGCGCCCAGCGACGTGGCTGGCTGGGGCATCTTCCTCAAGGAGGCGGCGCACAAGAACGAGTTCATATCCGAGTACTGCGGAGAGGTCAGTCACCTTCACCTCTCGTGGCCACGTCCTCACACGGCTCACCCCAAACTAAGCAGAGCTTGCACTATGGGTACCAGACAGCTGATACACAATACGTACATACATAAAATAAATTAGAAATGCTAGTTAACGAGATAATGTGGAGCTTGCATTGTGCTGCGCCTGCGCCTCGCGCCTCGCGCTGTCGTCAATCATGGTTGCGAAATCTACGGAAGTAAATAGGGGATCGGACTACTTTTTTTTATTTTATAAATCCAAACTTGTTAGTTTCTGCCATCGAACATTAAAAGAATTTTTGCTCTATCTTTGACCGAGTTATAAAGGTTTGAAATTCAAGATTAGACAGAGAGGCACATACCCACTTGTGACGTCATTTGTTAGTAACGTCATATAATCTCCATACAAAAAAACTATTTTTTGTAAGAGACAGACATATTGAAATATTTAAAAAATCTGTTTTTTTCTTCGCGAATCGTCTGTTACTAATCTATATTTTAAAAATAATTAATAAAATATGGTAAATTGAGGGACAGTCCGACCCCCTATTGTAGGGCACCTGCGCCGCCTCTTACCAAGTTGCTTGTCTGCCGCCAGGTGATCAGCCAGGACGAGGCGGACCGGCGCGGGAAAGTGTACGACAAGTACATGTGCTCATTCCTCTTCAATCTCAACAATGGTACGTTACTAAAATCTATTCAGGCTTATTTTATATTATATATGTATGTGTGTATGTACTATATATTATACTTATATTATTTCTGTATATGTGTGTAGAATGTATATAGATCTATTTATCGTATAGTTTTATTTATTTATTTGTTTAGAATAGGCGCACCGACCTGCACCGTTTTTATCCTATTTAAATGTCTCCATGTTAACCGGTTGCCTGGAACAAATTGCTACCTTAGCAATAAGGCCGCCAATTGTACTATTTTTACTTCTGTAATTACCGTATGTTTCCGTCTGTGTGCAATAAAGTATATTTCATTCATTTTCATTCATTCATTCAGGTTTAAATCATATTCAGAATTATATCTATAAGATAAAAATGAACTACTATTCGTTGGTAGTCGCATCAATTGGAAAATTTAAAATTTAGATTTTTTTTTATATAAAACATTTGTTTGTTTGTGTGTTTTGTTGTAAGTGTTTATGAATTCCATCGGATCAGCTATTAAAAAAAAAAAACAAATAAGACTATTATCTTTCCACCTTTTACTCACTCTCTGTTAGTAAATTATTAATTCTGGAGAATATAATCTTTAATTTTTACGATTGGACATTTTTTTGTTTTATGATTGGGATATTTTTAGGATTGGACATTTGTAGACTATTTGTCGTTTTTCATAATTGGACATTAGTCGTGCAAAGGAAATTAAATGGTCATTCTAACTTAAGTTTCGTTTATCTAACTTGTATTAATCTTGTTTACAGACTTCGTGGTAGATGCTACCCGCAAAGGCAACAAGATCCGGTTCGCGAACCACTCCATCAACCCCAACTGCTACGCCAAGGTCATGATGGTCAACGGAGACCACCGCATCGGCATCTTCGCCAAGAGACCCATACAGCCCGGGGAGGAACTGTTCTTCGATTACAGGTGAGCTCTGTGCTTCAGAGAGCACGTTACACAAGGTCATGATGGTCAACGGAGACCACCGCATCGGCATCTTCGCCAAGAGACCCATACAGCCCGGGGAGGAACTGTTCTTCGATTACAGGTGAGCTCTGTGCTTCAGAGAGCACGTTACACAAGGTCATGATGGTCAACGGAGACCACCGCATCGGCATCTTCGCCAAGAGACCCATACAGCCCGGGGAGGAACTGTTCTTCGATTACAGGTGAGCTCTGTGCTTCAGAGAGCACGTTACACAAGGTCATGATGGTCAACGGAGACCACCGCATCGGCATCTTCGCCAAGAGACCCATACAGCCCGGGGAGGAACTGTTCTTCGATTACAGGTGAGCTCTGTGCTTCAGAGAGCACGTTACACAAGGTCATGATGGTCAACGGAGACCACCGCATCGGCATCTTCGCCAAGAGACCCATACAGCCCGGGGAGGAACTGTTCTTCGATTACAGGTGAGCTCTGTGCTTCAGAGAGCACGTTACACAAGGTCATGATGGTCAACGGAGACCACCGCATCGGCATCTTCGCCAAGAGACCCATACAGCCCGGGGAGGAACTGTTCTTCGATTACAGGTGAGCTCTGTGCTTCAGAGAGCACGTTACACAAGGTCATGATGGTCAACGGAGACCACCGCATCGGCATCTTCGCCAAGAGACCCATACAGCCCGGGGAGGAACTGTTCTTCGATTACAGGTGAGCTCTGTGCTTCAGAGAGCACGTTACACAAGGTCATGATGGTCAACGGAGACCACCGCATCGGCATCTTCGCCAAGAGACCCATACAGCCCGGGGAGGAACTGTTCTTCGATTACAGGTGAGCTCTGTGCTTCAGAGAGCACGTTACACAAGGTCATGATGGTCAACGGAGACCACCGCATCGGCATCTTCGCCAAGAGACCCATACAGCCCGGGGAGGAACTGTTCTTCGATTACAGGTGAGCTCTGTGCTTCAGAGAGCACGTTACACAAGGTCATGATGGTCAACGGAGACCACCGCATCGGCATCTTCGCCAAGAGACCCATACAGCCCGGGGAGGAACTGTTCTTCGATTACAGGTGAGCTCTGTGCTTCAGAGAGCACGTTACACAAGGTCATGATGGTCAACGGAGACCACCGCATCGGCATCTTCGCCAAGAGACCCATACAGCCCGGGGAGGAACTGTTCTTCGATTACAGGTGAGCTCTGTGCTTCAGAGAGCACGTTACACAAGGTCATGATGGTCAACGGAGACCACCGCATCGGCATCTTCGCCAAGAGACCCATACAGCCCGGGGAGGAACTGTTCTTCGATTACAGGTGAGCTCTGTGCTTCAGAGAGCACGTTACACAAGGTCATGATGGTCAACGGAGACCACCGCATCGGCATCTTCGCCAAGAGACCCATACAGCCCGGGGAGGAACTGTTCTTCGATTACAGGTGAGCTCTGTGCTTCAGAGAGCACGTTACACAAGGTCATGATGGTCAACGGAGACCACCGCATCGGCATCTTCGCCAAGAGACCCATACAGCCCGGGGAGGAACTGTTCTTCGATTACAGGTGAGCTCTGTGCTTCAGAGAGCACGTTACACAAGGTCATGATGGTCAACGGAGACCACCGCATCGGCATCTTCGCCAAGAGACCCATACAGCCCGGGGAGGAACTGTTCTTCGATTACAGGTGAGCTCTGTGCTTCAGAGAGCACGTTACACAAGGTCATGATGGTCAACGGAGACCACCGCATCGGCATCTTCGCCAAGAGACCCATACAGCCCGGGGAGGAACTGTTCTTCGATTACAGGTGAGCTCTGTGCTTCAGAGAGCACGTTACACAAGGTCATGATGGTCAACGGAGACCACCGCATCGGCATCTTCGCCAAGAGACCCATACAGCCCGGGGAGGAACTGTTCTTCGATTACAGGTGAGCTCTGTGCTTCAGAGAGCACGTTACACAAGGTCATGATGGTCAACGGAGACCACCGCATCGGCATCTTCGCCAAGAGACCCATACAGCCCGGGGAGGAACTGTTCTTCGATTACAGGTGAGCTCTGTGCTTCAGAGAGCACGTTACACAAGGTCATGATGGTCAACGGAGACCACCGCATCGGCATCTTCGCCAAGAGACCCATACAGCCCGGGGAGGAACTGTTCTTCGATTACAGGTGAGCTCTGTGCTTCAGAGAGCACGTTACACAAGGTCATGATGGTCAACGGAGACCACCGCATCGGCATCTTCGCCAAGAGACCCATACAGCCCGGGGAGGAACTGTTCTTCGATTACAGGTGAGCTCTGTGCTTCAGAGAGCACGTTACACAAGGTCATGATGGTCAACGGAGACCACCGCATCGGCATCTTCGCCAAGAGACCCATACAGCCCGGGGAGGAACTGTTCTTCGATTACAGGTGAGCTCTGTGCTTCAGAGAGCACGTTACACAAGGTCATGATGGTCAACGGAGACCACCGCATCGGCATCTTCGCCAAGAGACCCATACAGCCCGGGGAGGAACTGTTCTTCGATTACAGGTGAGCTCTGTGCTTCAGAGAGCACGTTACACAAGGTCATGATGGTCAACGGAGACCACCGCATCGGCATCTTCGCCAAGAGACCCATACAGCCCGGGGAGGAACTGTTCTTCGATTACAGGTGAGCTCTGTGCTTCAGAGAGCACGTTACACAAGGTCATGATGGTCAACGGAGACCACCGCATCGGCATCTTCGCCAAGAGACCCATACAGCCCGGGGAGGAACTGTTCTTCGATTACAGGTGAGCTCTGTGCTTCAGAGAGCACGTTACACAAGGTCATGATGGTCAACGGAGACCACCGCATCGGCATCTTCGCCAAGAGACCCATACAGCCCGGGGAGGAACTGTTCTTCGATTACAGGTGAGCTCTGTGCTTCAGAGAGCACGTTACACAAGGTCATGATGGTCAACGGAGACCACCGCATCGGCATCTTCGCCAAGAGACCCATACAGCCCGGGGAGGAACTGTTCTTCGATTACAGGTGAGCTCTGTGCTTCAGAGAGCACGTTACACAAGGTCATGATGGTCAACGGAGACCACCGCATCGGCATCTTCGCCAAGAGACCCATACAGCCCGGGGAGGAACTGTTCTTCGATTACAGGTGAGCTCTGTGCTTCAGAGAGCACGTTACACAAGGTCATGATGGTCAACGGAGACCACCGCATCGGCATCTTCGCCAAGAGACCCATACAGCCCGGGGAGGAACTGTTCTTCGATTACAGGTGAGCTCTGTGCTTCAGAGAGCACGTTACACAAGGTCATGATGGTCAACGGAGACCACCGCATCGGCATCTTCGCCAAGAGACCCATACAGCCCGGGGAGGAACTGTTCTTCGATTACAGGTGAGCTCTGTGCTTCAGAGAGCACGTTACACAAGGTCATGATGGTCAACGGAGACCACCGCATCGGCATCTTCGCCAAGAGACCCATACAGCCCGGGGAGGAACTGTTCTTCGATTACAGGTGAGCTCTGTGCTTCAGAGAGCACGTTACACAAGGTCATGATGGTCAACGGAGACCACCGCATCGGCATCTTCGCCAAGAGACCCATACAGCCCGGGGAGGAACTGTTCTTCGATTACAGGTGAGCTCTGTGCTTCAGAGAGCACGTTACACAAGGTCATGATGGTCAACGGAGACCACCGCATCGGCATCTTCGCCAAGAGACCCATACAGCCCGGGGAGGAACTGTTCTTCGATTACAGGTGAGCTCTGTGCTTCAGAGAGCACGTTACACAAGGTCATGATGGTCAACGGAGACCACCGCATCGGCATCTTCGCCAAGAGACCCATACAGCCCGGGGAGGAACTGTTCTTCGATTACAGGTGAGCTCTGTGCTTCAGAGAGCACGTTACACAAGGTCATGATGGTCAACGGAGACCACCGCATCGGCATCTTCGCCAAGAGACCCATACAGCCCGGGGAGGAACTGTTCTTCGATTACAGGTGAGCTCTGTGCTTCAGAGAGCACGTTACACAAGGTCATGATGGTCAACGGAGACCACCGCATCGGCATCTTCGCCAAGAGACCCATACAGCCCGGGGAGGAACTGTTCTTCGATTACAGGTGAGCTCTGTGCTTCAGAGAGCACGTTACACAAGGTCATGATGGTCAACGGAGACCACCGCATCGGCATCTTCGCCAAGAGACCCATACAGCCCGGGGAGGAACTGTTCTTCGATTACAGGTGAGCTCTGTGCTTCAGAGAGCACGTTACACAAGGTCATGATGGTCAACGGAGACCACCGCATCGGCATCTTCGCCAAGAGACCCATACAGCCCGGGGAGGAACTGTTCTTCGATTACAGGTGAGCTCTGTGCTTCAGAGAGCACGTTACACAAGGTCATGATGGTCAACGGAGACCACCGCATCGGCATCTTCGCCAAGAGACCCATACAGCCCGGGGAGGAACTGTTCTTCGATTACAGGTGAGCTCTGTGCTTCAGAGAGCACGTTACACAAGGTCATGATGGTCAACGGAGACCACCGCATCGGCATCTTCGCCAAGAGACCCATACAGCCCGGGGAGGAACTGTTCTTCGATTACAGGTGAGCTCTGTGCTTCAGAGAGCACGTTACACAAGGTCATGATGGTCAACGGAGACCACCGCATCGGCATCTTCGCCAAGAGACCCATACAGCCCGGGGAGGAACTGTTCTTCGATTACAGGTGAGCTCTGTGCTTCAGAGAGCACGTTACACAAGGTCATGATGGTCAACGGAGACCACCGCATCGGCATCTTCGCCAAGAGACCCATACAGCCCGGGGAGGAACTGTTCTTCGATTACAGGTGAGCTCTGTGCTTCAGAGAGCACGTTACAAACTGCCCTTGCAGTCTACGGGTCCCATGTTTCGATTATGTATTATGTTCAAAATGGTATCAAGTTGACCCTTGTCGTACATTATGTCAGTTTATGTGGGCTTCTAAATAAGAAAGTGTTCTTAAGTTAACTTCAGCGTAAGTGACAAAAAGCTAATTTGACGAAATAAGAGTTTGACGAAAGACGAACTCGAGCGTAAGTGACCAAAGCGAATTTTTCGAAACAAGGACTTGACGAATGTAGTTTTTGACTAAATAATAGTTTGACGAATGTCAGGTATATTTGACCACGCAATTCTCGAAAAATAGAAATCGGATTGGAATAGTTCTTTTCTTGTTGGGTTAAGTATCTTTCAACTTTCAACTCAGTGCAAGTTTCATCAAAGTCGGTCCAGGCGTTTTTAAGATATGCACAGTTATTTGGAGGTTTTTAATTGTTATTGTTTGTTCACAGGTACGGGCCCACTGAGCAGCTGAAGTTCGTCGGCATCGAGCGAGAGATGGAGTTCTTATGAGAGCAACCCAGACAGCGGACACGCAGATGTAATAGCGACCCAGAGTTCAACAGATAACACATTTCCGTAGCTCCTGCCTACAGGCACGGACTAAGGGACAAAGGATAAAAAATAAAGCGACATTCAGAGACGAAAACTAAGCTTAGACTTAACTTTTGACACAGGATTCACAATGGCCACCCACCCCAACCGGCGATCGGGATTTCCCAATCAGGCCCAAAATAAGACCATGCAGAGATGTAACGCCTCCTGGCTCGAGCCCATATTTAAGCTGTAACTTACAAATAACCCCTTCTATAACTTACTAGCTATAGAATGTCAATATGCTTGATTGATTTTAAAACTTGCTGATTGTAAAATGTACTCCCGCAATTTCGGTGTGCTTGTTTTTAAGAATAATCTTTTGTCACATTTGTAATAAAATAGAAGAAATAAAATTAATCTTTTAATTATTCACTTTCGCCCACCTTCAACAGCACGGGAAAAAATAATACACTGGCCAGCACATGAAGCTAAACACTTGCATTCCGAATAGCTGAGGGCTGACACTTCGATACGTTACCACTCTTAGAAGCAGTAAGTAGGACAAAACAAAAAACAGAATAGAAGCCCGGTCTATTTTGTCAAAGAGAGCGTTACCGGTAAAAGGGTCTATTTCCCGTTAAAAAAGACGGCGAATAGAGCAGGCGTGGCTACGAGCAGCTCTGCACCAGCGCCCTCCATGGAGAGGGTGCAATGCCATTACGAGCTAGTGGTATTCCAGCCGTCAAGACACGACGCTTTCACGTTTGGAAACCACGTTGCATAGCACCAATTACTGTTTTACTTACTGCTTGCAGTTAACTCATACAAGTAAGGCTGCTACCGGATAAAGGCGCCGTCAATATCAAAGTGTAATAACCTGAGGTGCTAGCCAGTGTACATAAAGAATTGAATAAAACACCACTTATTATTGATAATATTTTATTAAGTAGGTAGGTATTTAAAATAACTTAAAAACGAGATTTAATAATTAATATTTTACATTGGAATATAGACATCGTTTGATCACAATAATTTAGGAAGCTGCATAGTCATATAATCATTTTTCACATAACTAGCTCAGTGCGGATGACATCAGACAAAGATAGGCGACGGGCGTAGCGGGGCACGGGCAGGGCGGGGCAGCCCCCCCCCCCCCCGGGCGTAGCGGGGCACGGGCAGGGCGGGGCAGCCCCCTCCCCCCCCGGGCGTAGCGGGGCACGGGCAGGGCGGGGCAGCCCCCCCCCCCCCGGGCGTAGCGGGGCACGGGCAGGGCGGGGCAGCCCCCCCCCCCCCCCCCCCGGCGTAGCGGGGCACGGGCAGGGCGGGGCAGCCCCCCCCCCGGGCGTAGCGGGGCACGGGCAGGGCGGGGCAGCCCCCCCCGGGCGTAGCGGGGCACGGGCAGGGCGGGGCAGCCCCCCCTTAGAAGGACGGTCGTTCGCTGTAACTCTCACGAGCTCCATAGCTTACGACGCTTCTTATAAGACCTAAGAAACTAACAGGCTTGAAGGCTGGCTTGTGAAATCCAACAATACGGGATGTGATCTCTAATATATATGTCACCGTAAGGTTATGAATGCCGTTAGTTTATAATCTTACTCGCGATATTATAAACTTACGGAAAATTGTGAACTGAAACCAACCATTTACAATATTACGTATTATTTCAGTTCACAATTTGACGGTTTGACATCGTAAGATACGTAAAATTGTAAATGGTTGGTTTCAGTTCACAATGTTCCGTAAGTTCTTTGTCTGTCCCAATATTTTTTATACGATTATCTGTAACTTGAAATATTACGATTAATAAAAATTGTGCATATTTCCTATTAATTTCGAGCTTAAAAATAATAAATAATATGGATTCGACAGCTGCCACTCGCACCAAGGTTTTTAAAACAAAAGATCTAAGATTAAGTTTGGTGTATTTATTTACATCCCAACTAAGTGCTGAACGGTGCATATTTGAAAAGGTATCTAAGTACTTATGGATCATTACATTCACACAAGGCTTCATTGACTAACCAAAGTAAAATGATTCCGTGCTTCGGAAGACACGGTTGTTAGTCCCGGCTGCTATCTCCGAAAGTAATTTACACGAGCCATTTCAGTGGCCTTTGGCGGCTCTATAACACTGACACCAGGGTTTGTGAGGTCGGTTGTCGACCTTACAACACAAATGATATGCAGATTCAGAATACGCTAATAATGGATTAGCTAGATCGCCTTTTATAAATACATCATGACAGATTTGCTAATCGGGTGCGTCCATTACACCTAATAACAATACCGAGTTTTCTCGTTTCCGGTACAAATGGTACAGTCAGCAAAATAAATGGCTATGGCACAGGTCGCCCAAAATCGATGAAAAATAAATAAACACTTTATTTTCAAAACTTACTCTTTTAAAATTTCATCCTCTGCCAAACTATATGTAGTTTGGCAGAGGATGAAATTTTAAGATATATCTGTGCAAATGCACGTATGCGTTTCGGAAAGTTTCAGTGGGTGGTTGGTCCGAGGTGGTGTCGCCGGCATTCCCGAGGCCGAGCGACCCATATAGTATTCTACTTTGCTACGTCTTTGGTGGTAGTAGTAGATTGTGTTGAGTTAGTAGGCTGCGTCTAGTTAGAGGTGGTCACGTGTTAGCAAATAACGCACAATCATTTGGATGGTGGTCAGCCCATGAAACTGAATAAATTTTATCCACAACTTTTTAAAATTAGCCAAAAAAAAAAATACTTTTCATATAAATTGACTCAGGCTGATCATGAAATCAAATATTTAAGAAACCAGCGCCTTACTGATGTAAACCAATCAGAAACGAGTTAACAAACTTAAACTACAAACAATTTATAATGATGAAATCCAATAGGTTGGTGCAAAGGTTTAGTAAAGATAGAAACTCCTGGCTCCCAAAATAGGATCCCCTGTTCTATGGGTAGCCAAGTTTGTTTGAAAGGTTTTTTTTGCTAATTTTAAAAGTTGTCGAACAAACGTTTAATATCTTTATAAATATTTATTTTTAAAATTTTGCACCTTACGTCTATCTATTCTCCCCTTCCTCTCGTCTCAGGCGCGGCAGAGTAGCAGCGCCTGCTCCGCTGGGGTGGGCATTGTGCTGAGTCGTGCCTTGTCGCTGCTGTGACTTACACATTAATATTAATTTTAGTTAAGATATTTTTTCTTCCTTATTGTCACAGCAATACGAATAAATGTTCCTTCTTTCTTTCTTTCTAATTTCATGGGCTGACATATGGGCTTGTACAGCCATCTCCTCTGCTACGTCCTTGGTTGTTGTAGATTGTGTTTGGTTAGTGGTCGTCGGTCTTCCCGAGGCTGAGTGTGGCGTACTGCTGTTGCCGGTGGAGGATGCCCAGGCACTGCAGTAAACACTGCATGCTGGCTGCTGAAGTCGCCTGAGAGAACCCGCAACAAATACTTCAATTTAGAATTAAGGCCTAAATGCGGGAATTCATGCTCCAATTCTAATTTTAAAATCCAGCTATCCTTTTCGTTTTTATGACCAATGAAATAGAGGTGATGAATTCAGATTTTGATATTCGAATGATAACCTAAAATACGGGCATAGCTGTCAGATTTAGAGATTTTTAAGTCGCGTGTTTCAGGTGCTCTCTAAAATAAGGTTCAAATTCGATGTTTGACAGCTCTAATATTAGGATGGCCATCTCCTGTTTTGCTATTTCCAATCTTTAAAAGGTAAAAAGGACGGACGATTTGAATTAAGGATTTAGAGCGTGACACCAAGGCAAGGTTCGTGTGGTCAGTTGTTATATGTAATATGAAACAAACTAAGCAAATACCTTCAACAGCAATAAGTCTGGATCTGTATGAGGGAAAGGCGAGTCGGAAGACTCGATGCTCCTCGCGAGCGCTGCGTCACTGGAACCGAAGGAATACGGAACAAATTACGACAGGGTAACAGTACGGTTATTAGTTGGTTATGGTTTTTGATACTATGGTTAGATGGTATGGTTGGTTGGTTTAATGGTGGTGGTTGTTAGCTATGGTTGGTTTGACTTAGGTTATGGTTGGTTGGTTCGTTATGGTGTTTGATTGGTTACGGTTATAATATTTTTAATCTTAGGAATCTTTTTCGAAACGCTTTATACGCACTCTTTTAAGGGTCTTTACAAACTGCTTTCTAGCTGAAAAGCAGTATGAATGCAGCCTAGACAAGTGAAGGCCCTGATGCTCTTGGCTAGGCTACAAACAGAATAAGTAATATTATTATACTACCTACCATATAACCTTGTGTTCAAAGAACGTACCTCAGTTCAGTAGCCTGCAGCTGCTGCCTTGCCGAAGCCATGGCGTCGTGCACCGCCAGCTGTTCCCTCGGCTGCAGCAGAGGATTGGCTCCCATAGCCTGGACATCATAAAGTCGAAATCATCATCACCATCTCAGCCGAAAGACGTCTACTGCTGGTCTAAAGGAGGAAGCTACAAGGATCTTCACAATGATCGGTCCTGCTTGGCCCGTATACGAAACGAATTAATCTTTGGTGGTTGAGTAAAGTACTGCAATGTAAGAGCGTGTTGAAAGAACTGGCTGCCACGTTATTACGCTAAAACACCACTCAACCAACGAAAAGATTCATTCATACTATATCTTGCGCAGAGCGTCGGGGGTCTAGTGGCTAGGGCCGCTGCGTCCCGTCCGGGAGACGCGGGTTCGATCGCCACTACGTACCAACGTGTTTTCGAATTTCGAACTATATGTACGTTTATTCGACGCTCTTACGGTGAAGGAAAACATCGTGACGAAACCACGCACTCCTGCGAAGAAATTCAAAGGTTGTGTGTGAAGTCGACAAACCCGCACTGGGCCAGCGTAGTCGACTAAAGCCTAATCGCCCTAATTCAGGGTGGGGACGTAATGAGCTGTTGGTAAGATGAATTACGAGGACTTCGAAGCAAGCCAAGCTCAGTAGTGACCGTGCCAACTATGAACAAACTGTCTTCGTCCTTTGTATTTGCTAGATTCGACGTCGAAAAATAGTTTAATAAAATCTCAATACGAATATTTTTTTTATTTCTGATTTGTCGTCCTTACCACCGTTAAGCATCGTTCAGTGCTCAAACGACAAGCCGGGTCCGGGAACGTGTGACATGGGCCCCGATGTGGGCTCATGACAAGCTGGACAATGATAAATCTATACACAAAGTATATTCGTATAAATCAAGGCATTGGAGTTTACAATTATCATATCACGAGACCAGAAATATTTACAATAATTATTGATTCATATTTTTAACGATTTTTTATAATTTAGAGCACTGATGATTTCATTTGATTTAGTAATTTTTAGCATATTTTTTTTTCTCGTTTTGGCATACATTTATTCAGGCAAATTTTCGTCTATGATTCAAGCTACAATGAGACTTTAGCTTTTGAGGTTGAATTTGAGCGGTTTAGCTATTGTAAGAGCGTCGGTGGTCTAGTGGCTAGGGCCGCTGCCTCCCGTCCGGAAGACGCGGGTTCGATCCCCACTACGTACCAATGTGTTTTCTAATTTCGAATTCATATGTACGTTTATTCGACGCTCTTACGGTGAAGGAAAACATCGTGATAAAACCTGCACACTCCTGCGAAGAAAATCAAAGGCTGTGTGTGATGTGAAGTCGAAAGTCAAAGTCAAAATTATTTATTTCCATAGGATGTTATTACATCACTTAGATCGACCAACCCGCACTGGGCCAGCGTGGTCGACTAAGGCCTAATCGCTCTAATTCAGAGTAGGCTCGAGCCCCTCGGTGGGGACGTATATGAGCTGTTGATTAGCTATTGTAATTTACACTCGATAGATGGCGGTGAGAAAGCATGTTTTTTTTTTAATGGCATGGTGCGGTTTGCACATCGCCACAGTCATTTTGTTAAAAAGGAGGAAACGTATATGTATTATAAAATATTAAAAATGCCTCCTCTCCACAAATGGCAATGATGGCCCATCGTCGCCACCATGTTCGGGCTACTCCACACAATGGTGAACATTCATTTACTGACTGTCTACTGTCATGTACGGACGTCTATTGAAGATGGATATCGAGGTGATTTTTGATAAAGTTCAATGAACTTAAAATTCTTCATTCGTCCACCCAACCATTATTTTTGCAGCAGATATGTATGTAAACAAAGACTCCACGCCACAGACAACAATTTTGACGTAACGTACTGAGCAATCGGCGATTGTGTGGACGCACACACAATCATGGTGCATTTATCCTTTGATTTCACTCACTTAAGGATGTTGCTGTTTGTATGTGGTACCGACACTGTGGCGAATACACACGATCATACGCCATGATGGCCGATCACAGACATTTATGCCCTCTACACTAACTTGATTGTCTTTGATCGCCCATCATGGCCATTTGTGAAGAGGAGCCATAAAAGTTTACCATTTGTTCCGGCGGTCCCGGGTTCGAATCCCGGTGGGGACACTGACAATTATGCCTTTGTGAGACTTTCCCTAGTTTAGTTAGGACAATGCAGGCTGAGAATCACCTGATTAAAAGTATAAAGTTATTGTTCCAAAAGAAAGATGATCCGTGGTTCTGAAACCTGGTCTTCCTTATACATAATTCATCAAAATAATCTATTAGAGCTTGTCTAGTTTGAAATGACGCGCCCCACTACTTATTGACCGAGCGAGCGAAGCGTCTCTGTTTCAGCTTGGCCAAAATTGCTTTTGTATGTCTATCTGTCTATCTGTCTGTCTGTCTGTCCATCTGTCTGTTTGTTCCACTCTACAGGTTGCGTTTCTGGACCCATTCTCGTGAAATTTTGTGAGCAGTTTCGATAAATTAATCAATTTTTTTTGTCGAGTCAGTTTTTTGTAAATTTAAAAAAATGACGGAGTTATGGGAGTTGCCAGCTTACAAGGTCAACCGCTGAAGCTGTTTTCCTCTACATGTCACATTGCTCAATCAATTAAAATAAAATAAAATGTGAAATAAATTTCAAGGGGTCGGGGATCTTTGTCCGTTGACTCCAGCGTTGCCAGAATGTTACTTTTGACCCTCTCATGTTACCTCCACGTTACATGACTCTGAATATGTTACTTTTATGTTACTTTCAGGACAGTTTATCTTTCTTTATAAAATTTGTAGTTTAGTGTTTTGTAATTTTGTATAGAGAGAATAAAATATATGTATTTAGAGATATTTATATGCTTAGTTAGTGCACTATGATTAAGGAAAAGAAACGTAATCCCTAGTAACTACTAGTTTCTAACAAAGCAGAAATTTTCTTTTACCTTAACTAGTTGCAAACCGGCGGCGCGGCGCTGGGGTTTCGTACGCTGCCGGAAAGGATTCGGTCAGTCAATAAATTATAAAGTTTGACAAAAGGGAAAGCAGATTTTTTTTTAATGTAATAAAGTGCCTTATTACAGTATTAATGTTTCTTTTCCTTTGTAAATGTTACTTTTTAAGCTGTTTCATGTTACATTTGACTATCACTCACTGGCAACACTGGTTGACTCACTCCTGCCGCGCCCTTGCGTCGTCGTTGGCGCGCAGTTTCAACATGTCACCCGACGCGTATTTGATCGTAAGTAATATTAGTTTATAGAGACTTGCAAACACATTTCTTAAACTATCAAAATAAGGTCATTATATTTACATCAAAATAAGGTCATTATAATGCAGTGGCTGGTCGAACGTGGACAAGGGCAGCTGCGAACGAAATAGAATGGAGGCAACTGGGGGAGGCCTTTGCCATCAGGCACACAGATGAAAATAGTAAAAATTGAATTATGTTTAAATGTTGTATATTTGGATAGTTGTATCTGCTTCAGAAGGCTTAATAAATAAATAAAAAAGGTCATTATAATTACCTGCCAGGTGGACTGATGACCTGAGGCTGGTGGTGGCTGGATGAGGAAAGCGGGTGATCGTGTGCTTTATGGCGTACCCTTGGGGAGGCCTACGTCCAGCAGTGGACTGCAATAGGCTGATTTAATAATTTACCTTAGTATGTATCTCGGCGATAGCCCTAAGTCCGTTGACCCACTCCTGCCGCGCCCTTGCGTCGGTAGCGCGCAGTTTCAACATGTCGCCCGACGCGCAGTTGATTGTGAATGTGCGCGAGTCTTCATCGCTCGGGCAGATCACTGCGGCTGCCAGGTGTGCCTGATATTAACGTGATTACTGATTAGGTGCAGTGGTTCCCTTATTGACCGAGCGAGCGCGAAACGCGAGCGAAGCGTCTCCGTTTCAGCTTGGCCAAAATTGCTTTTGTATGTCTGTCTGTCCGTCTGTCTGTTTGTTCCACTCTACAGGTCGCGTTTCTCAACCGAAAATAAATTAATTGAATTTTTATGTCGAGTCAGTATTTGGAAATTTTAAAAAATGACAGTCATGAGAGTTGAAAACATATAAAAAAAAACATAAATCAGCCATTTCAAAAATAATAATAATTTATAATCGTGAGCTCACAGTGCCACTAGCAATATAAATGTGAAAGTTCGAGTATGTAACATCTAAATGTTAAAATGTCTGGATATCTATATGTTTCACACTTAAACTACTCAATGGATTTGGATGAAATTTGGAATGGAGATAGTGTGTACCTGGAGTAATTTATTTATACAGGAAAATTACTGTCTTATTAACGAAAAATCTTACACGACGCGAGCGTAGCCGCGGGCGGACAGCTAGTATACAATAAGTGTTATTTCAAAGTTTAAATAAGCTCTTCTTAAATATTATTTTAGAATAAAATAGAATGTACTTCATTGCACACAGAAAAATACAATAAAATATAATAGTGTATGGATGGGCAGCCTTATTGCTAAGGTAGTAATTTCTACCAGGCGACCTTGATTTTTTAAACTTAAGAGGGTAAAAAAGTAGATATTATGAGAGGAAAGACTGAAGAAAGAAGGAATATAAAAATGTGAGATAATATTGAAAATTTGGGTGGCAATAATGTAAATTGTTTTGTATTACAATAAGGTCAAATTAATTATTTTTCTTTTTTATACCTAATGTTTATTTTGTGTATATTAAAAAAATATTACAAGCAGGAATCATTGTACTTTTATCTACCTATATGATGCGAAATAAAGCTACATAACAGCACATTTACCTTACTTACCTACGGAGCTCAAACCTGGTCTTTGACCAACAACCAAAAGTCCAAACTCAAGGTTTGTCAATGGAACATGGAACGCAGCATACTTGGAGTCAAACTGACAGACCGAGTATGGAACACAACACTGCGTTCCCAAACTCAAATCTCAGATGCAGCTCAGAAGGCCGCGTACCTTAAATGGGATTGGGCCGGTCACATTTTCCGAATGCCGTCCTACCTCTGGGCTAAAGTTACCACCGACTGGGTCCCCGCAAATGCTAGAAGACGTCGAGGTCGTCCAAGGAGGAGATGGTGTGACGAATTAGACGTCTATAACAACGGATGGCGAGAGATGGCCCAAGACAGGAAGGAATGGAAGAAAGGGAGAGAGGCCTTTGCCCTGCAGTGGGACATTTCGGGCTAAATCTAAATTTAAACAGCACATTGCATAGCATAGTTTTTCATGCATTTTTTCTCTTAATGAGTATCAGGGAAGATTGAATGTGGGTGTCCCAGTAAAGGAGTAGAATATATATATATATTATTTGCTTTTGAGGAACCAAAGGTCAAGTTATATATATGTACTATACAGACTTAAGGAAGAAAGAGTCCTATGGTGAGAAGGTAAAGTACAAAATATATTTTAGGCATTACAGAAGGGATCATTTATGATAATAAGAAACTAGAGAGTCATTATCTCTAGATAACTCTTTACATTTTAACTACCTAGGCCTTGAAAATAACACACCTACTTCATTAAAGTTCTATCAACAACATCCTAAAGTTGAGAATTTGAGCACATTTATTATTTGAATACTCAAAATTTACCTCTCCCCTGGCCGGCTGGCCAGGTTGTATGGTGTCCCCTGGTCCATCAAACAAGTAATACGACAAAACACCAGTCTCTGGGTCCACCGCGAACCAACGCTGCTGCCATCCTTTCATGACATTCGTGTACTTATACAGCTGCCCAGACAGAGGCCGGTGGGACCCCAGACCCGTAGACTTAATCATTTTCTTCTAGAAACACAACAAATATATTTATTTACAAATCCCAAGAATCGAATAATATGCAGAAATTTTGCAGAGTGCGTTTCGGTCTTTAATTTCTTATAACAATTGAGTGATATTAGGTTTTCATACAATTTGGATATTAAGATATTCACTTTGTAAGCTTATTTAAATAAAACTGATTAATAAAGAAGAATTACGTACCCGTAGAATGAATTTTAGCTTTCGCATTTCAACCTCATTTTCAAGCTCATTTTCTGTCTTTGCAAACAAAACGCAAATGACAGCCAGCCAACGCACGTTTTGTAGACTGGCCGTTCGTTTCATCTACTGTAGATCCATGATGATTGGGTCAATGGCCAGCCAATGTAAAGTTTGACCAAGAGAAAATAGTAGCGAAAATGTTATGTGTGAAAATAATATTGTTTTTTTTTCACTTACTCATGATCATGAGTACAATAAATCATCACACCCAAGGCGAACGTGTACAGGGAAGTCATGTTGCGTAGAATATAAGAAGATTCTCCCTGCGTTCCGACCACGTTCCGACTTCCGAGATACTTTGATTAATTTTTCCTATAAAAATAAAAGAAATAATGATGATTATGATTATAATTATGTTTTAGCTGCAAAAAAAAACTAGGTATAATGATAAATTAGCCGTGTGGTGACGCCAGAGTAGAATACATTTGTCACCAACTCCTACTCTTCCCGTGGGTGTGTCGTAAGAGGCGACTTAGGGACTACACTGAATACTACATTGAACGAACTGGGAACGGGCAGCAGCGCTCTCTGATACAGTAACCTTTTAATCTGCGATCTCCAACCCGCCTGTCAAGCGTGGAGATTATGGCAAAACCCTCCACTTAAGTGGAGGAGGCTCATAATCCAGCAGTGGACTGTAACGGGCCGTTGATGATGATGATGATTAGTGATTACAGGGCACTCAAGGCGCTGTCAGAGCACGAAACCCATACATTTTTTTCTTTTCTGATGGCTGACGATACTGATAGTCTGATTTAGAACGCACCCTCTCTCTACTACACACTACACATTGGGTTTATTTTATACCAACTTCGGAGACCAACACACTGAACGAGCAAGTCATGCAAGAGAAAAAAATTTTTTTTCTCCTACCCTAATTATGGCGATTATAGTTGGGTTATTATAGGATGAGTTTTGACAGCTTCAAAATTCTTCAAACGACGTTAACAACTTTTTTCTATAATATTTAGTTTAAAAACCATAATAGCTAATAATTAAAAATAAAGTTACTTCACCTCTTATTTTATCATTAAACAGTATGTGATTTTACTTAATAAATAAATAAATAAACGAAATAATATTAAAAAGTTTTTAAAATTTTAATCTGTCAGAGCTCATGCTACAGTAACCCAACTATAGGCCTTAATCGACCACGTTGGCCCAGTGCGAGTTGGTTGGCTGCACACACAACCTTTGAATTTCTTCGCAGGTTTCATCACGATTTTTCCTTCACCGTAAGAGCGTCGAATAAACGTACATATGAATTCGAAATTCGAAAACACATTGGTGCGTGGTGGAGATCGAACCCGCCGCTTCTCCCGGATGGGAGCTAGTGGCCCTAACCACTAGACCACGACGCACTAGCGCTCTACCTTTACGCTATGCGCGCACTAGCGACTTTTGTCTCTCGAGACACTATGTGCCTCTCTTTCGCACTCTAGTAAACTTGACGAGAGAGACATACTGTCGCTGTCGCCGCGACAAAGGTCGCTAGTGCGCGCTAGCTCTTACAAACAGACAGGTACTACAACTTTTTACTTGTTGACCTATCTTGATACTATTTCGAGAATAATTTATGGAAAATTTATAGTATCGATTGAAATATCATAATTTTCATTCTTTCTTGATAAAATATCGTTGTAATATAACGTCGAATATGCTTTTAAACTTTCCTATCCCTTGGTAGTTCATTGGCCCAACAACATAATTCTTCATGAAACAAACGGCCCTTCAGCGATGGTTCTTTTTTTAAAGTGCTGCCAGTTATAGCCTTTATTTTGCAAATAAAGTGTAATATTTAGTTCGTGTCGACAACAAAAACTATTAATTTATCTACGTTTACCTCTACGAATTTACTGATTTTACTGTAATTCTCATAATCTGCATAGAATGCCCTTGGACATAGAATTAATATCCTTGGATTGATTTAATTAAAAATAACAAACATCTAGTTTCTGGATTGTTTCTGGCAACATAGCAAATTAGGTGTCAAAAAAATTGCGTGAGTCAGGTCGTACGTCGGCGTTTTCTAGCATTTTTCCAATTAAAATCAGCGTTTTAGCCCTTCGAACTCACTGTCGCGTTAATGAAAACAATGTAAAATGGCTATTAATCTAGATAAACACAAGAGTGCTCTGATAGCGGCGTGGAAGGATGTACTGGATGAGAAAACCGATACCGATTGGTACGTACACAACACAAGCTTTCATTCGACCTACTTCGTGAAGAAATATTAAATAAACAGGCGGGATTATTATGATAATGATCGCTGGCTATTCAAGCTAGTAAAGATATCGACCAAGAACAAGCGCGGCACCGATTCATATTGCCGACAACAATGCTATTAATTACAAATCTTATCAATTTTCCCATTGTCTTTCCGACTGTATTCATTGCATGTTTATACCGAACTGTAGCAATTATTGACATGAAACTGAGAGAAAAAACACTGCTTAGCGTGCTTAATTCCTACTTGACACCTTATATTATATCCAACATATTTTTAATTAAGGACTGGCCTCATTACTTAGTACTAGCAATTAGTTTACCAAACAAGGCGTTGCCGATGCAAGCCATAGTTTGAACAAGTTGTATACTTAACTAGAATACTGGTATGTTGTGTAAATTATAATAATAATAATAATAATAATAATAATAATAATCTTTATTTCAGGCATACACCCAGTAAAATACAATATAAGAAAATAAACACAATACAGAATAAAATAAAATAAAATACAATACAATAACTAATAGCAAATTAAATTTAAAACTACAAGTAAATAGGTATGTAAAGGTACCTACCTACTACTTGCGGTTCCCGTCACGGTGCATAGACTGCCAGTGTCGGTAGATAGGGCAGTCCAGGCACTCGGCAAGCGTTCTGAGAATCTGATTCTCAGATGATCTGATTCGCGCCCAAAATCCGGCTGTACGGGTTCTGATAATAGCGAAGAAGTCAGAAACACCAGCCGCGGCGAACATGCCTGACGCGCTACTGTATCTTGGATATTTCATTAGTATGCGATATGCATCATTATATTGCACTCTAATCCTGCTCCATGCACGTTTAGTGAAGTTTACCCACAGCTGACATGTGTAGAAACATTGACAAAATGCTCTAAACAATGTCCTCTTAACGGCATCGCTACACTTGGTAAATCGGCGTGCAAGCATGTTACACCGTACAGCTAGCGCTCTTCGTTCTCGCTCTATATCAACATCATCATTTAGGTCCTCAGTAACAATATGCCCTAGGTACCTGAACTGCCTCACCCTTACGACTGACGCCCCATCCAGAAAAACTGGCGGAACATTCTCCGGTCCCTTTCCAGCCCTAAACACCATCATTTCGGTCTTTTTGACATTGTATTTAAGGCCGTGATTTCGAGCGTATTTCTCACAGACCTCTAACAGTTTTCTAAGACCGCTGATCGAGGGGCTGAGAAGGACCATATCATCGGCATAACTAAAGTTATTCACACACGTCGTGCCGATGTGACACCCTACTTTGGTGCTTCTCAGCTCCACGAGCAGATCGTTGATGTAAAGGCTGAAAAGGTCCGGAGAAGTCAGCCCTCCCTGGCGTACCCCGCATTCTAACATATATTCGTTAGAGGTCGTGTCGCCCCATTTAACAGCATTTGTTTGGTTCCCGTACCAGTATCTCAACAGATTCACAGTTTTATTAGGTACGCTTGACCTATATAGCTTTTGCCATAGTAAATCGTAATTTACCAGGTCAAAGGCCTTACTGAGATCAAGGAAGCATGCGTACACAGATGTGTCTCTTTTCTTGAAGTAGTCAACTGTAGCTTTTAAACTAAATATAGCAGAATCTGTCGAGAGCCCGGTACGAAAACCAAACTGTGCATCATCCAAATCTAAGTTTCCTTTCAGGTCAGGATGCAGTAAGCGTTCGAGGATCTTTCCTATAATAGTGCCCAATGAGATTGGTCTATAATTATTATGATTCGAAAGATCCCCCGTTCTATTTTTCGGCACTGGAACTACCACCGTTTTCATCATCTCATGCGGGAGATAACTATAATTAATACAGAGATTGTATAAAGTTGCTAAAACTCTACAAATATCCGGCCCCGTGTGTATTATGTGCTCTATACTAAGTCCATCCCACCCCGGAGACTTACCACGGTTCATGTGACGAATAATTTTAGCAACATCATCGGCCGTAAAATTACCATAACAGCCCTTGCCATCATCATTCCCTTCCAAATTTACCCTACCATCAGATTCTAGCAGGGGTTCAACCTTGAAATGGTGTGAGAATAATTCAGCTACGTCCTTCTGGTTCTGCAGACCATTCACAGTAGCAGGAATGCTCGCCTTGTAATCACATTTTTTAGTCGCGTTCCAGAATTTAGCAAAGTTCTTATCAGTTTGGTGCGTAGCCAGAATATCCATGCGAATTTTCTCTTCATTATTCTGACACCACCTCAGCTTATTCTTAAATACTTTACGTGAATTGCACATATCGGTAAAACATTTACCCGATAAGGGTTTTCCATGCACAATCCATTGTTCATAATACATCCTAGCAATTTTATGACTATTGCTAACGTGGTAGTTCCAGCCTAATATTTGCTTCGTAAAGATTATGTAAAAGTTTGTAGAAATAAGGCTGTATTATACTGCAACTTGGAAGTCAATATAACTTATATTATTATAAATCAATATGTGGTTTTCGATCATTGGCCTGGCTTTTAACACATTATCCTTGTTTATTAATATATTCATAAGTTAATTTATGTTCCTTCCATAAATGTAAAGGAAACTGATGAATAGACATTGTCTGTCTGGCCAGTAGCCAGCCTGAAAGCCGTAATAAAAAGTGGTACATTCACATATACCAACACATACATACATAAACTAAAAGGAACTATACATAATGGGTCTGACCAACGATTTTAGCGGAAAATGCCAAAATGTTCTATAAAAAAATACAAAAAATACTGTTTTTTTTTATATCTTTAAAAATGACTGAGTTATTAACGATCAAAATGCACACTTCTGCACGAGGCAAGTGATAGCTGTGACGTCATATGCACGCAACATACCTATAACACTGCCTGCAACCACCTACATATGACGTCACATGCTCAGAACTGCTTGCGGTCATAACTTTGATAATATTGCATGTATTGAAGTGAAATAAAAAGTAATGTAATGTACATGATATAAACTTAAATATAAGGAAGAAATAAATATGTTTTAATGTGAAATAAGAACCTATCGGTGTTCTCCATTATGCAATATTAATATTAATAAGCTACGCTCGCGTAGTGTAAGATTTTCCCGTGGGAATAATAAAGACTTTCCCGTAAAAAGTATCCTAAGTGCTAATCCAGGGTACAAGCTATCTCTATTCCAAATTTCATCCCAATCTGTTCAGTAGTTTTTGCGTGAAAGAGTAACAAACATCCATACATACATCCATATTTACAAACTTTCATGTTTATAATATTAGTAAGGATAGGATATAATCATATATGTGGTAACAAATGACTAATGTATTCAGTCAGGATTTGGTACCAGGTCTCCTGTTAAATAGTTCTTAGTTCAGCATTAAATGTATTCTTTTTTGCCTAAGATGGAGTGTTTTTAAAACCACATATTGTTCTTTACAGGGCACTATTTGGCTATGACGGTATGACAAATGATCTCAAATTCATCAGCAAAGGCAACGGTGGTCTACTAGAACTCACAGACGACCTGAACAGTGGTAAAATTCAGTATGCCTTCTTAAAAGTGGACATACCGGATGGAAACATATCAAAATATGTCCTTATCAACTGGCAGGTAAGATAACATAGTTGTTTTTAAGGTAGATAATAGATTTTTGTACACTATAAATCATTAAGTAAATACTAGACAGATACTGTCTTTTATCTTTGTTTTTTCACATAGCTTAAGCTGTGTCACTTGATAAACATAGATCTTATTTTTATTTTCTTAACTTACAACCACATACTCAAACACACCAAATCGAATGAAATTTTGTGGGCGTGTGAACCGTGATATTTTGAACACAACCATATGCTTCATTGGTGCTCTTTCCCAATCTATGGCTAGATAATCACATTAAAAATAATCTATATGGGCTGAGGACTTTTGAGGACATTTTTAATAAGGACTGTTACAATGTCATAAGAGCCAGATCCAATGGTCAAACATGCATCTTAAAAGAACATAAGAAGTTTTAAATGAAAATGTACTTTTCCACCATTTGTAACCTGATTAGATTTGTGGTTGCTTGCTTATATTTCGTTACCACATTGAGTATGTAGTATCACGTCTATAAGAGTGATCCCGATGAGATGGAAAGGAAGCCGGTCACTAGCTAGAATTGTATTTGTGAAGAACCCCAATAAATATTCCAAGTTAACTATATTCCGCTGTATCATTCCTCGTAGAGTTGGCTCCACCATCGTCACACGGTGGAGGCGCCTCTCTTAGTTAGGTCGCGTGTGTTCTTTTAATTTCAGAGGAAATACTAAACTCGAAGAGCTGAGAGCAGCTATAAGCTGTAATTAATTGTGAGCTGCAGAAAAAGCTCAAGGTGCTAAGCCGCGCCATATCGCGTCTATAAGAGTGATCCCGATGAGATGAAACGGAAGCCGACCTATGAAGGAGCCGGGCGCGAGCCGCCTCGCGCTCTGGTTCTCCACCACTACATAGAATGGGATTTTCTGACAGTTCTTTAAAAAATAGAAATAGTAAATGAATGAATGAATGAATATATTTTATTGCACACACAGAAATAATAGTAATAATAATAGTTCTAATTAAGACGATAAATGGCGCCAGGTGTACTTCGTGGATTCTTTTTTTTTAATCCTTTTATTTCTCTTGATTTCTTCGGATCCACGAATCGTCAACGCCATCTACCGTGTGTATGTTTTCTATTTTTTTTTATATGTGGGGACATCTTCACACACGGCCATCTGATCCCAAACTAAGCAGAGCTTGCACTATGGGTACCAGACAGCTGATATACATTACACAAATAGATAAATATATACTTATATAGATAAAGAACAACCAGACACAAGGCAAACACAAGTGCTCATCACACAAATGTTTGCCCTGGGCGGGATTCGAACCCGCGACCCTGTGCTTCGGAGGCAGATACACTACCACCTGGGCTACGGAGCCGTATTTGTGTGTTATGAACTATTTATTTTTAATTGGCTGCCGGAAAATTCCCCATTGTATTTGTGAAATGCCCCAATAAATATTCGAAGTTAACTAGATTGCGTTGTATCATTCCTCGTAGAGTTGGCTCCACCATCGTCACAGTAGATACTACACTTTTACATAATTTAAAGGACAACCACAATTCTATTTAAAATTAAATAAACCCTTCATTATGTTAACAGGGTTTTATAAATAACTACATAGAGGTATGTGAGGCTTTGTGGTTTGAGTTATTTTAATATTGTATCGAGGAAATAATTGTAACCTTGATGCTTGAGTAACAAATGTTGTAATATTTATTGTACAAACTTAGTAACATATTGAATTGTAATTTTCCAAATAATAGATACAAATGACTTTACTCAAAGTTAGAATCTACAAACAAAATGATTTTTTAAATGAATGAAAGAATATATTTAATTGCACTCTCGAAAACAAGTACATACAATTAGTTTTAAGAAGAAATATTAAAAGTATACAGCTAGATTTCATATTGGATATATATTCATACACCCTTGTCCCTTTTAATAACATTATGATTCTAAAATGCCATAATGCCATTTAAAATCACAATTGCTGGGTATCAGACAGCTGATATACATTACATAATAGGTAAATAAAATACATACTTTTATAGATAAACAACATCCAGACACAAGGCAAACACAAGTGCTAAAGTAAGTGCAAGTTGTAAATTTGTTTTTACCCAAACCCAACTTGCATGCCAACTATGGTTAAGTGTGCTTGAACTTTTAAATGTATAAAATCTTGCCTGCGTGCACCACCACACTTATTGCAAATAAATAAATAAATAATAAATAAATATGTGAATAATAAGTAAATAATAAATAAATGTGGGGACATCTTCACACATGGCCATCTGATCCCAAACTAAGCAGAGCTTGTGCTATGGGTACCAGACAGCTGATATACATTACATAAATAGATAAATACATACTTATATAGATAAACAACAATCAGACACAAGGCAAACACAAGTGCTCATCACACGAATGTTTGCTCTGGGCGGGATTTGAACCCGCGACCCTGTGCTACGAAGGCAGGCGTACTACCAACGAGGCTACGAAGCTGTCACACAACAAGTTTTTTTTAACAGACTAATAGTTATTTCCACCAGAGTGGTAATAAAGCGCGCGCGGACTTGCGGGGGAGCACAAGTCGTAGAAACTCATGACGTCGTGTCTGGGGGCGCCCTCAGACGGGCTCGGACCTCGGCCCAGAACGTTGCCAGGTGGAGAAGCGCGTTGGAGAAGAATGACCTACCGAGCCTTACTTACTGAATTAATTGTACGATTAGATCCGTGTACCCGCCGGCGCCAGGCCCTGCCAGGTGGACTGATGACCTGAGGAAGGTCGCTGGTGGCGGCTGGATGAGGAAAGCGGGTGATCGTGCGCTTTGGCGTGCCCGAGGGGAGGCACACGTCCAGCAGTGGACTGCAATAGGCTGATTGATGATTGATTGATTGACCCGCCCAGCGGGTGCGGTTTCTACCTGAAGGCAATTCCGTAGTAGTGTTAGGCCTACACGCAATGGCAGTTTTAATCGCGACGGTGGTGATATCATCAGCCGGATCTGAGAGAGCGTGTCTGTCACACAATAAAGAAGGTAACTAAGGTAACATTATCAATATCTTTCAGGGAGAAGGTGCCCCAACAGTCCGGAAAGGCACTTGCGCCAACCACATCAAAGTGGTCGCTCAATTCTTCACCGGTTTCCATCTCACCCTCCATGCGAGAACTGAAGATGACCTGGACGAGAAGATGGTTCTGGACAGGGTTTCCAAGTCGGGCTCCGCTGTGGGATTCAAGTCTGCCAGGCCTGACAACCTGCCACCCAGTGGACCGATCGGGACGACTTATAAGAAAGTTAATCCAGGTAAACGCCGTCATACGTTACAAACTGTCCGCCTGCGGCTACGTTCGCGTTATGTAAGATTTTCCCGTGGGAATAAGGTTTTTTCCCGTGAAAAGCATCCTGTGTGTTAATCCAGGGTACAATCCAAACTAGTTAGATTTCAAATCCGTTCGGTAGTAAAGGCGTGAAAGCGGAACAAACATCCAAACATATTTTCAGATTTACGAGTAAAAAATATTAGTGTGATTTTATTTTTAGCTTTCGTCTAGACCAGACCTTTTTTTTTTAATGTAAAATAGGTTCGCGTTTGACCACAGTCTCACCTGATGGAAAGTGATGACGAGGTCGAAGACCTATCATTAACAGCCTCCGTGGCCGAGTGGTCGAGATTTCGACGCCCATTACGGAGGTTTCGGATTCGATTCTTGGTGGGGACACTGCCAAGCAAATATCTCTTTGTGAAACTTTCCTCAGTTTGGTTAGGACATTGCAGGCTGCCTGAATAACTTGATTGTCCGAAAAGAAAGATGATACGGTGCTTCGGAAGGCACGTTAAGCCATTGGTCCCGGCTACTATCTAGTCGTTACACGAGCCAAGTCAGTGGCCTTTGGCGGCTTTATAACACTGACACCAGGGTTTGTGAGGTCGGTTGTCGACCTTACAACCCACTCAATATGATTGATGATTAATATTTGGCCTTCTTTTGTCCGTATGCTTCAAAGTTTACTTTATTGTGGCATAACTGCGATTTGACCCAATTAAAACAAGGATTTACAATAAATACCTGAGCCACAATGTTTACCAAACTCACATTGTTTTATCAATGTTTATAATTCTGCAGTTTACATTCAAACGAAATGTAAACATCGTCGGAAACGCACTGCTCAGTACAATTTTAACGTCCGTGGCCTTAAAAACAGTTTTTAGCTATATTGCTAAGATATTATACATATACCTATAAACATAAAGTATTATATTCTATACAATATAATAACGTAATGTGTTTTTTAGTGATTGTGTAACGTGAACGATTTGACCTAAAAAGAGTTTATAAGCTAAGCTAAAAAAACTGGGCGTATTCGCGAGCAAACAGCTAGTAATAAATTAATAATATAACGTGCTAGCGCTAAAACGCAAAACCTCCCCTTCAATGAAACTGAACAACTAATTTTGTGAAGAAATAAAAAAATATCTTCCGTACTAACGTTACTGACCTAGACAATAAGGTTAAATTTTCTTTTCATCATTTGTATAAACGAAAGTTCAGTTTTAGGTTGCTTTTCCACCAGGGTCCCGTTTCACGAAGCAACAATTTACAAGTAACAAGTTACAATTTGATATTCATTGCGTAGCCAATTCGCTTAAACTGTTAGCTCTTTCCGTTTTATCTCATTGTCTACGCAATGTACGTCGAATTGTACTTGTAATTTGTAACTTGTAGCTTCGTGAAACGGCCCCCAGGGATGTGCGAGGATGTGTTTTTCAAGAACCAATAGAATCGCTTCATTCACCTTGCCTTGCTCAGCAGAGCTCTGGCGAAGCGATTCTATGGTTCTTGAAAAACACATCCCTGGCAACGCAT
This sequence comes from Carpatolechia fugitivella, assembly GCA_951230895.1. Classification (NCBI taxonomy): domain Eukaryota; kingdom Metazoa; phylum Arthropoda; class Insecta; order Lepidoptera; family Gelechiidae; genus Carpatolechia; species Carpatolechia fugitivella. The sequence continues at coordinate 836,116 of OX579658.1, forward strand.
CCTCGCACATCTCTGGTGGAAAAGCAGCCCAGGCGCAGCTTCTACCTGCAGCTTCTATTAATATCTTAGTATCAACTTACTTGTAGACGTCCAGTGCTAGACAAAGACTCAAGGATCTCTAATCGGCCGGTCCTGCGCAGCGCTGTTCGCGCCCTTAATTCTCCAAACGTACGCGTACATAAACTGCGCATTCGTCGATGCCCCGCCCATTTTTTCAAGAAATTGAAAGTGGGTTTTATAGTTGTATCAGGCAGACAGTAAAAGAGCGCTTAGCAAAAGTGGAGGGGGAATTCGTATTACGCCTGTGTATAAAGAAGTGAGTGTGTGAAAAAAAGAGGAACATTCTGTCAGCGCTTATAACTTCTTACGCGATTCGCATCCGTTCGAACAAAAGTTGCTCTCTGCCTTTAGTGCCATATACATGGTGAACAATGACTTATCTTGAAATCTGATCATACCTAAACACGCGCTATAATAAAGAACATGAGTGTGGCGGTGCAAGAAAGGTATCTGTCGGTCATTATTAAAAGGGAGATCATGATCAAAAGGGAGCGATTACGTAGAGGTACGTTAAAAATATATTTAGACGTTTCCTAATTGCTTGAAAATGATTTGCGTGATTGCGTCACCATCATATAGTACATCATGTAGTACCTACTAGGAAACATGTCGAGTAACACACAAACCCAAAACAGATATTGAAATTGAAATTGCTTTATTGTGGAGCATAGGTAATAAGATGGTGTACATTTATACAAATTCTTAAAATTAATTTCCTCTATAAAATAAAAGTGTAAACATTCATAATGACTAAACTTATTTGTCCATCGACTTATCATTTGAATATTCGTTCATTAAATTGATCATTAATATTTTATCCCGATCGGGCCTCGAACACAGGCTGTGCTGGTCTGGTATAAATTGTCTGAAAAAACACCGCTAAAGTTGTAACACTGTGTTTTAATTTTATATCTTATAATTTGCACTAGCGCTCGCGTTATGTAAGATTTTCCCGTGGGAATAAGACTTTTTCCCGTAAAAAGTTTTCTATGTGTTAATCCAAGATTCAACCTATCTCCATTCCAAATTTTATCCAAATCCGATCAGTAGTTTAGGCGTGAAAACAGAACAAACATGCAAATATATTTTCACATTTATAATATTAGTGTGATGTGATTGCTGTGAAATAAAACTCAGTTACTTCCATCTTCCATGTTAGAGATAATGATTACATAATTCGCTAGTCGCCCCTCAGGCGCATGCGCATCAATGTATTTAATGTCCCTTTCAATAGAATCCGGCAATAATGTAAACAAACCAATTTAAACACGATTACTCCGTAATTACTTACATTTGAGTATCAATCCTGAACATATTCACATTTCAAGGAACCATACATTCATCTTACAATGATTTCGCCCCCATTAACTTCTTTATGATAGTTATTTTAATAAAAAATACTCGTACGACAAAACTTTCAATAATTTGTAAAACTGCCATATTAATTTTTTACTCATCGCAAAGTCTAGTTTGTCTTAAGAAAGTTAGTATCAAAAAATTATCTTGTTTACATTATTGCCGGATTCTATTGAAAGGGACCTTAAGATCTACAGGCCTCACAAAACATGTGTGTGGAGGTTGTTGGTCAGCATCTGACAATGGCGGACGTGTTTTCGTTTTAATTTTTTTATTTTAGTTTATTGAAGTGTTTAGTGTATAATTTCGATAGTGTATTATCCAGTGAATGTTTCGGGACTATAAAATTTAATGGAACAATTGAATCGCTTACACTTTGCTGACATTTTTAGATGATGTCAAGAGGCCTTGTGGTGGCTTCAGTAATTGTACTATCACATTACTGAGCCCAATTCACCGAATCATTCACGGATATATCTTAAACCTACAAATATCACTCGACACTGGCGAAATACGTCTACATAAGACGTGTCGCCATTAGTTAGGAAGAAGAAAAAAAAACATGTGTGTGCTTGAATGGACGACGAGATCGAGATATTGCCTTCATGGAAATGCGGTTGGATATATTTCTAAATTACCAAGTTATCGTAGTTTTTTACTTAATGCCGTCAAATAAAAAAAAAATATATGTGTGGGGAGATCTCACACACGGCCATCTGATCCCAAAATAAGCAGAGTTTGTGTACTGTGGTGGGTATCAGATAGCTGATTTAAAAATAAACAAATGAACTTTATTTGAAATGTTTGTTGCAGTTCAAGAAATAAACTCAAAGGAACGCGACCAGTTCTGGATGAAAGAAGAGCAGGAGGAGAAAAAGCGACAAGAGGCTGAGAGGAAGAGGAGGGAAGAGGTAAATTTTATTTTTTAACATGTTGAACTAACTGTCCGATTTTTTCCAATGAGAATACAAAATTCTCGCAGTAAAAAGAAGCCTAATGTAAATCCCGTGCTTGTTCTGTCTACATACCAAATTTTATCAAAATCCGCTCAGGCGTTTAGGCGTGAAAGCGGTACGAACAAACATCCACTATTCCACATTTTCCTGAGCTGTCCCACTGCTGGGCAAAGGCCTCCCCTTTCTTTTCCACCGTTCTCGATCTTGTGCCAGTGACTCCCAATCATCGCATGGCCCTAATTCAGGGTAGGCTCGAGCCCCTCGGTGGGGACGTTTATGAGCTGTTGATGAAAGTCCTGTCCACGATCCACGATGACCGTAATAAATATGAAAACCCGTCTTACACAATTATTTATAAAAAATATCATCATATTATTTTAACAGGAAAAGAAGAAGGCAGAGGAAGATGTGAGAAGAAGGGACGAGTTGGAGGCGGCGCGGAGGGCGAAAGCAGAGGAAATTAAGTAAGTCGGTGAAATACAAGAACTGAAAAACCGCTTTTAACCGGTAGCAGATGATTACGTGCACAAGTACACGTAAAACGTGTACAAGTCACAAGGCAGTTGACTTGGTTATTCTAATAATCCTCATTGACACGCCACCTAATTTGTCCAAGCACGTCACGCTTTGCGGCTTGCCTAGATTTCCCTTCCATACTAGGTTATTTTTTGACGTTAAAAAAAAGAAGCTAATTTGAAAATTTATGCCTAACGAATTAAAGGAAAGACAATTTAATGCTCTGCTAATGGTATAACCTTTAGGTGGATATTTTTCGTGTTAAGTCCTGCAGTAGCTATAAACATATTTTTATTTAAAACTTGTTCTGTTATTTTTTTTTACTTTAATATTGTTCAGTTTTTATTGAACCTGTTTTTTTTCCAGGACTGAGCCAGTAGACCAAACCGGCGTGAGTGTGAGCGAGGCTTTGAGGCGGCAAAGGTCACAGGAGGCGAAACAGCTGATCGGGTCAACGGCCGCCGCCCGCGCCATGTTCCAACAACACTCCTCCCAGGGACAACTCAACAACAGGTCTGATTAGTCTTCTTATTCCACGGTTTATCAAAAGTTGACCTTCAATATTCCAACTATCTAGGTATGACAGTTAGTCGACCAATGGCAGAGGCCTGAATTGCGCAAGAAACTAAGTATGAGCTAATAGAAACGTTCGTCCGAGAACGCGTAAGCGACATTTTCTGATTTTAACAGAATAAATAATAATATTTGGGGACATCTTACACGGGCATCTGATCCCAAACTAAGCAAAGCTTGTACTATGGGTATCAGACAGCTGATATACATTACTTAAATATATAAATACATACTTATATAGATAAACAACGTCCAGACACAAACACAAGTACTCATCACACGAATGTTTGCCCCTACTACCAACTAAGCTACGGAGCCGTCAATTTCAGTGTAACCACAGGAAATGGCGAACTTCTAACAAAAACCTATAAAACTTCGTACAACGACCACATTTTTGTCCATATTCTATAACAGAATTGTACTAGCAAATATGTAGATAAATAGTTTATTGAACCATAAAAATCCACACGAGAATAATTACAAATATATTTATTAATATTATATATATATATATATATATATATATATATATACTGAAAATGGTACCTAATCATTGTTTCGAGGGGGAGACCTACTGGTGACTTGAAATACAGGCTCACTGCCTAGTTTGTGTATCAGTCTTCCACAATTTTTGTGTGCTTTCACCATTCACCATTCAATGTACTTAAACTATAAAGGGAAAAAATTGTGAGAGAAATAAATACATTTTATTATTATTATTTTTTACAGACAAAACTCCATCCCAGAGAAACCGGTGCGAAGCTCAGTGATAGCGCAAAGGATCAACGCATTCAGCCAACAGCCCGACCCGCCGTCCCCCAAGTCGCCCAACAAACCAAAAATGACCCTACAAGAACAGCCCGCCGAACAACCCAAAACCAGCCCACTCAAGAACATAGACAAAATCAAAATGAGCCTGGAAACGCCTTCACAAATCCAATACGAGCCGATCATAGACCCCGCAGACCTGAGCCCCAGCACCGACCCGCTCTCCTTCAGCTCCATCAACTACAGAGACATACAAGAGACCGAGCAAAGTGAACCTATTATTAAACAGAATATTCTAGAGAATGACATGTTTGACGCTTCGTATTCTAGTTCGAATGAGAACGACGATGAGGACAGTGATAATAAGTTTAGTACGATAAAGCGATCGCCGTTCAGTAAGAGCAATATGGCCGAGGGCGGCGCGCAGCCGGCGCTGAGCCGGCAGGACACGGTCATCGAGAACGTCAGCTACAAGAAGGATACCAATGGAACCTCCTCGTTAGATGGTAAGTTAAAACCACATTATATGTATGAAATTATTTGCTGTGTGGTGACGGTAGAGTAGAATACATTGGTCACCAACCCCTACTCTTCCCGTGGGTGTCGTAAGAGGCGACTTAGGGACTGCACATTGAACAGGGAACGGGCAGCAGCGCTCTCTGATACAGTAACATTTTAATCTGCGATCTCCAACCCGCCTGCCAAGCGTGGAGATTATGGCAAAACCCTCAACTTAAGTGGAGGAGGCTCATAGTCCAGCAGTGGACTGTAACGGGCCGTTGATATATGTATGAAATATCATAGAATCAAATTGAGTGCTTGTTTAAGGTTAACAAAGAAAATATAGTGTATTTGGTTTCATTCAGAATAAGATTTTTTCCCGTAAAAAGTATCCTGTGTGTTAATCCAGGTTACAAACTCTCTCCAAACTATCTCACTGAGTACTTTAAGCGTGAAGGCGGAACAAACATCCAGACATTCAAATATCAAAACATCCAAACATATTTTTACATTTATAATAATAATAATAATATATGGGGACATATCTTCACACACGGCCATCTGATCCCAAACTAATCAGATCTTGTGCTATGGGCTACGAATAAAGAAGCTATAGAAGTCGCATTCCGTTCAAAAAATGGCCCCACGCAAAGGGCAACACAGAAGGCGGGGCTTAAAAAGTACAACACACGCGCTAGTTAGTCTGTCACGCACTGTATGACGGACTGCCGCTTCCGATAAAAAACAAAAATACAATATAATTCAGACAAACATAGGTAATAAAATGACCTCCGGCGAGGTAAAATGGTGCAGGAGGCCCAAAAAGCCAGCAAAAAAGAAACTGGGGTAACAAATCACAAGTAAATACATTTATTTTCAGTATTCTAAATACTTGCCATAAAATAATGATGGATGAGATTATGCAAGCAATAGTCAGCCAATGTCTACGACTTATATTAAGGCATAAGGTCATAATACTTTATTTATATCCTATAAAAATACTTAAATAATCTCCATAATAAGTAATCTTGAATAGAAACTGTTATTTTCCGTTAGTTACCCCACTAAGTAAATTTTGATATTATATTGATTGTGCTGTATTATTATTAACATAATATGATGTAGTTTTCTCTATAACCCAAAGTGAAAGACAATTTAAATAAACCATACATCTGAAGTTGCCAATTTTCTTTGTTATTTTCTTTTAAAAGGCACAAGGCCAAGTCTTCTATACTAGTGGCTCTGTGAGCTGTAGACCTCGCGAGTCGCTGTATATCTCTTTATATTTGACGGAGAACCGTTGCCAGCAGGATCGCACATGGTGGATGGATCCCCGAAATAATGTAGTCTCTCCTTAGTTCAGGCTTGTATTTCAACGTTAGTAAAATCACAACTCGAAAATAACAAATGATTGGCAAGATTTTAATGGATACAAAATACAATACGAAAACGTGAGAAGTTTGACACAGAGTAATGGCCTCTTCCCAAAAACAATCACACAATCACACATTTAAAAAATATATATAAGGTGAATTTAATAAATAATTACAAAGCAATCTGATTGATATCAGTATTGCAAAAGTACGATAATTTTTAATTTGACTTGTTCTATCACACTTAATGCATAACACATCCACTGCACAAGTGACGCGATCCAATCACCGTTATCCGTCATGCCGTGAACCAATCACCGCGCTTGTCGGAATATGACGTGATGCGTGAACGCATCCAATTGGCCCGTCTACAGTGACGTTTCTCGTCTCAAGATTTGGGGCCATATTTTTCATGGGTTTTGTTTACAATTACACTTCCATAGCTTCCTTATTCGTAGGCTATGGGTACCAGATAGCTGATATATCTATACATATATAAATATATACACAACAACCAGACAAGGCAAACGCAAGCGCTCATCACACGAATGTTTGCCCTGGGCGGGATTCAAACCCGCGACCCTGAGCGTCGGAGGCAGATACACTACCACCTGGGCTACGGAGCCGTCGAGCCGTTATAATATTAGTGTGGTGGTGTTTGTTTGCAGACGTGTCCCCGCCGGGCGCGGAGCTGTATGAGGACCTGGACGAGGACCCCGGGCTCACGGCGCGGGCGCTCTACGACTACCAAGCCGGTAAGATACACCACACAAGCCAACCTCAATCTCAACTACTGTAGTTCAACTTTGACCGATCTACTAGTGTAGTAAGACATAATTGTATCGCTTCGAATGAAATTTAAACTATAGGCAGTGTTGCACTAAGAAAAAAAGAAAGAATAACATATTAATTATGTTGTAAATATTTATTTATGTCGTGAAATTATTAACAAATAATAAATACATGAATAAACCGATTGACACTGTCAAGTTAACAGTTGATCATAGACAGTTTAAAATCTATTCTAGATATAGGATCTATTCACGCTGACGCCAATCCCGTACGAAAATCGCTCTTAATATCGCATAACCATTGGCGGTTTTATAACACTGACATCAGGGTTTGTGAGGTCGGTGGTCGAGCTTACAACCCGCACGGTGATGATGATGATAACCATTTTTATTAAACCCTTATTAATTCATTGACCGAGCGAGCGAAGCGTCTCTGTTTCAGCTTGGCCAAATTTGCTTTTGTATGTCTATCTGTCTGTCCATCTGTTTGTTTGTTTCACTCTACAGGTCGCGTTTCTCAACCGATTCTCGTGAAATTTTGTGAGCAGGTGCGATAAATTAATCGTTTTTTTTGTCGAATCAGTTTTTGGAAATTTAAAAAAATTACGGAGTTATGGGGGTTGCCAGCTTACAAGGTCTACCGCTGAGGCTGTTTTCCTCTACAGGTCACATCTCTCAACCCAATAAAATAAGAAAAATAAGTTTAAAAAAAAAATCAAGGGGTCGGGGATGTTATGGAGAAAAAATAAAAATAAATATGAAAAGATATACAGACTCGCGACGCGAGGTCTGCAGCTCACAGAGCCACTAGTCTACTAATAAGTCCTCACAATTCCAGCTGACGAGTCCGAGATAACCTTCGACCCTGGCGACCTGATCACGCACATCGAGCAGATTGACGCGGGCTGGTGGCAGGGGCTCGGCCCCCGCGGCTCCTTCGGCCTCTTCCCCGCCAACTACGTCGAACTGCTCACACACAACACGCTCACGCAGATATAACACGCGCGCATGCGCACACGACACACGCAGGTGATACACTCATGCAGATAAAACAGAACACAAATCAAATAACCGTACACATTCATAACACATAGCTATGATATACTTAGATAGATACAACACAGAAAGAGCGTCGGTGGTCTAGTGGTTGGGGCCGCTGCCTCCCGTCCGGGAGACGCGGGTTCGATCCCCACCACTTACCAAGGTGTTTTCGAATTTCGAATTCATATGTAGGTTTATTCGACGCTCTTACGGTGAAGGAAAACATCGTGATGAAACCTGCACACTCCTGCAAAGAAATTAAAAGGTTGTGCGTGAAGTCGACCAACCCGCACTGGGTCAGCGTGGTCGACTAAGGCCTAATCGCCCTAATTTAGGGTAGGTTCGAGCCCCTCGGTGGGGACTTATATGAGCTGTTGATGATGATACAACACAGAACACAGCCACACAGACCAAAATACAAAACACGCATATAACATAGATATAAAAAATAAATATAACATACATATAAGGCACAAAACACAGCCTCACAGATCAAACACAAAGATACACACATAATAAAACACATTCATAAAAATATGACACAATATTTACGAACAACCCATTTTTCAAATAACATGCAGAAAATATGATTGTGATGTAAACAAACGACAAACACACAAACGATCGATATATACGTAGGATTCATTTGTAAATAGCACCAGGGCCGCGCTTCACGAAGCAACAATTTACTAGTAACAAGTTACAATTTAATATTCATTGCGTAGCCAATTCGCCAAAGTTGGAAGCTTTTATCGTTTTACCTCGTTGTCGACGCAATGTACGTCGAATTGTACTTGTAATGTGTAACTTGTAGTTTCGTGAAACGGCCCCCTGCAGATAAAACACATTTTATAAACAAAAATGTTCAGTAATTGTAAATAAAATACTTTGTTGTCACGTGCAGAACACCTGTTCATAATGAAATGTTTGTGCACATAAATTATATAAAATAATATCATAATAGCTGTCCGCCCGCGGGTACGCTAGCGTCATGTCCAAATCCGTTCAGTAGTTATATTAATTGCGCGTATAACACATTTGAAAAATGAAAAATAACACGACTCACAACATAACACAGTGACACAGATACTACACTACTGCACAGATATAACAAACACATTTGTCAATGTGAAACATTGCGCACACAACACACCCATAAATAACATGAACTCTTGTCGCAAACACGGACTGGCATTTCACTCGCGGCTTTGTCCGTGGATTTTGGACTTTCCCATTACAATAAGATATTTTTCCGTAATAAAAAGTAAGTATTTAACTGAATGTATGTATAACAATTTTGTTAAGTTATTTAAAGCGAGATTGTTTAGATGAAATTGCGTTAAAGATATATGAACAACTGTAGATTTGGTTAATGCGTTTAATTCTTAATAATATTTTTGTAACATTTGCGTTAGTTAGAATGTTAGTTAATTATCAGTATTTTTAAATCGCTTTTGCCCCAAACCATTTGTTATGATTCGGTTTTTATTATATTTGAAATTAGAACGGCGGCGATTCTTACAGCGACGTTCAAAATCTAATTTTGGGTGCGTTCTGTTCTCTTGTGTTTCTGAAAAATTAAAGGGTCAGGTTTTAAAATTTTAACGAAAAGATATAACTATCAAATAGAAGAAAGTCTGGTGTCTTCACATTCCTCTTAAAATGTTCGAATGAGCCGTCATCTTTTGTTTCTTATCTTCCTACGTTCCTTGTGGAAAGATTTTTGTTTGGACCAAAACTTACCTTAATAGGGAATATGCATAAAAATATATATTAGTTTTTTTGCATAGTTCATCTGAAAGTATACAAAAATATAATACTGACAGTCAAAACAGAATCGAAATTAATCGAAAAAGAAAAAGATACAACATTAATAAACAAATATATCTGTCCCTTTTACGAAAACAAAATTTTCTATGTCGGATGTATGGCCCGCGTGACTTATGACGTCACAGGTCTCGTCGGACCTCTAACTTTGTTTCTGAGTTGGTTACCCTATATTATTTACCCTTTAAAAAACTAATCAAATTGACAGAGCGAACTTGATTTTAGATTTTTAAAGGATCGCTGACTGGGTCCCAATCAATTCGAGAGAATGTAGTCCTAAGTATTGATATAAAATGCCTGTTTACTATTAGTAGGTAAGTTATTGTAAATTGTAACTCTAGTAGACAGAGAGGTTCTATATGAGAGAACGAGATAGATATATGAATGTTTTGTTCTTTCGTATGGGAAAATGCAGGTTCGTGTTTCGTACGGACTTGAGGGGGCGACCGGGTAACAAAATTGTGTAGTAAAAAACAAATTGATAATTCAATCATAATTGATGATAAATTAAACGGATTTCAATGAGGGATTTTCTGACAGCTCTTTGAAACGATAGATGGCGCCAGGTGTACTTCGTGGATTCTTTTTTCTTTAAATCCCTTTATGGCCCTGAGTGACTCGCCGGATTTCTTCGGATCCACGAATCGTCAACGCCATCTACCGAAGCTTTATGAACTAATTTTTTTTTTAATTGGCTGTCGGAAAATCCCCCCGTAATTTTTATTACACCTGTTATTAGTATGCTGATTTTGAGTATATTTGTATTAAACAGTCGCCCCCCAGCTAAGTCATAGATTATCTAAAAGTGGCATAGTTTTAGTCTAAATACGGACTGTATTTCAACACTGCATTGTAGGTGTATAACTTGCGCATTCAATATGACCGTAAAAGGTGGTGTTCGCAACTTCACCGTTATTCACTAAACTAGGGAACCCCACCCAGAAAAACTACGAAACTGCTGTCAAACACATAGGGAATTAAGGGTTAGGGGTTATTCCCATCTGCCCCCAAATTAATTTAAAAATGGGTTAAAGTTGGGAATAAAAATTCCTATCAGTCCCCTTTTTTTTCAAAATTTGATAAAATTGTAGGGCAGTGGTAGTATTTAATTCAGATCTGACCTTTGGTTAAACCAACGTCTTTTTCATCTGATCCTCGAGCTGGTTCCGCGCGGATAAGAGAGGTGTGATGTTCAAATCCAGTCCTGTATAGACCCCGATAGTGAGTCAAATAATTATTTACTTACGACGACGAACTGATTTCTCTTTGTTAATTATTATGTATTAGTATTGATTTCAATGAGTTGTGATCCATATTAGTAGCAATTAACTTTGTATTTTATGTATATTCGCCTTTTAGAACATAACTGTTTTGAATTACTTTATAATGTATATGAATTATATTTTATTTCTATGATGCATTAATCTGCTTTTTTTAAAGTAGTTCGTTCGACCAATACTTATATTTACGTTATCTTTTTGTTTATCAAAATATATTCGCGATGAATTTTTTTCTGTATACCATAAAAATTGGAATTAATTAAATTGATTTGAAGGTGTTGCGTTTTGTAGGAAGGAACTCGTAAGCTTTTTGTATTAATTTGAGCTATGATATTATAAAATTTACCAAAGTAGTTGAGTCAATTCACACAAGTGCAGTGACGCGCAGTTAATTTTATGACTAGTTGCATTTTTACTAGGGAAAAAAAAAAAAAAAACAACTTGAGAAAAAAAGACCAGTCAACGTTCAACTTTATTCACTAGCAGCTAAGATTCAAACTTCAACATCGCGTCGCTTTTCCTGTGAATTGACCCTGAAGCTAACGTAAACTAAAAGAACTGTATGACAGTCGAACGTAACATTATGACTTTTGGAGCGCCTTTATTCTGCATTTGTTACGTTCGACGTGTGGTCAACTGTACCTGCTGCTTGCTTTAAGTATAGATACTACACAAATTCGTGTCTTAGTAGTGCCAAAAGCGTATAGTACTGGCGTTTTGGTAAGTAGAACAAAATTTTGATGAAAATGACAAAGCCGAAACGGATGGATTCTAAATTTGAGAATAAATTTGAAAATGGATAATGAAACTGCCAGTATTAAAAAGTACAGGGTTGCCAGTTACAAAGTAGCAGGAGAAGGTAGGATAGCACTCTGCTACACAGCGCCCTCATTTCGTCTTTTCTTTTGTGTCGCATAAAGATTCTATTGAATTTAATTTTAATCAGTGAAAACTGTTTCACCAAAAACGTCAGTAACTATGTGGAATTTTGTAACATTTTTGTAATTATAGCATTTCGAACGTCCCAACACCAATTTAATATAATTATATTACTATATAGAGATAATATAGTACTTTATAGTAGACCGAAATTTATCTTTCAAACTTTGAAATTAATTTTTAGTTCGAGTTATAAAAAAAAAATGTTTTACATTTAATTTTCTTTACAAATACTTAAAATCTGTTTGTAATGTTTCTCTATCATATTTTCTTGGTACAGATCTCAATTTATTCACAAAAAGAAACTTTTACCAACCCTAAACAGGGTTGTCAGTCAGTATTTAATTTAAAAAAAAAATTACTTAAAAACAAAGGACTTTGTATAGACAATTTTAAATTATTTTCATAAAATATTCTTTAACTTATATCTAAGTTACTTGTCGCATTTAAAGTCGATATTTTTAAGACTGGGTAGTCGGTCGTGGTCGTCACAAAAACGCCATTCTAGAAAAAAATATATATTGTAAAATAGAATATTATTTTTAGCTAGCTCTTTTGTGTTTCGCCGGTTTAAATTTTATTGCTTTTTTCTTGGCTTTTTATAGTTAATAAAGTATTATTTAAATTACAAACAAATTGTAAAAGTACCTATTAACGATAGACTAGCTACGCCTTTACCTACCCTTCTATACATATAGATGTAAGCTTGTAAGATGTGTATTTTTCGTATTGGTGTATGTTATGTATGGTAATTGGTATTTAAGTTCTTTGAAATCGGTATTTTTAACCGTTTTAAGTTCCGTAATATATATAACGCAAACATAAGATGATTTTTGCAAAACTATTTTAAACAAAAGAAAAAACGGTTATTCAATCCCGTGGTGTATGCTATGTGTAATGTATGTATGTATTGCAATATAATTTGTATGTGTATGGTGCTCCAATGTTTATAACGTAGGTTTACAATTTGTACCCCACTATTTTCAAAATAAACATGAATTAGATATTATAACTGTGGCGTTTTATTAAAATTGATGAATCCTATAAAAACGAATTAGGGTCGGAATAACCTCGAAACCTTGGCGACAAATGGACAACAATAAATTATTGTAGTATGATTTAGGTAGAAGGGATCAGGCAAATTATGTCCCAATGACCACTGCGGCCCGAGATGGATCTATTGTAGTCGGCCCTTCGGTGTTAAATAGCCTCCTCTAGACCAGCAGTTTTGAAGAAGCTGACGGTCGATAAGGGGCATAAAGCCTGGGCTTCCTGGATGGTAATTTTGGGTCCTCCCAGTACCCGGCTTCTCTTATTGACAAGGGCATCGCACAGGGTGTGAAGTGGAGTCTCCTCGTCATCTGCGCAGAATCTACAGTAAGGGTTCTCAGATAGACCCATCCTGTTCAGATGCTTATTAAGCTTACAATGGCCCGTGAGGGCTCGGATTAATATTCTAGTATTCTATTATTCTGCCGGTTCAATTTGTAATTTGTAAAAACTAAAAAAAAAAGTGAACGGAGACCGCGTCTCGGGAAACGTAGTGCGGGACGCCCCCCTGCCAGGGGGACTGGTGACCTGAGGAAGGTCGCTGGTGGCGGCTGGGTGAGGAGAGCGGGGGATCGTGCGCTTTGGCGTGCCCGAGGGAGGCACACGGCCAGCAGTGGACTGCAATAGACTGATTGATTGATTGAACTAAAAAAAGTAGAATTTGTTATGAAAATTTAATTATTGTATTCGCTTTGATCATTATTATTATAAAACTAAATCATAATAAACTACATAAATTAAGTAATTATAGTGTCGCCTGTCCGTGCGCGATTTGAATGGTTTTTTGTCCCTAGTCACGTGTTACATACAACAGCTGCGTTGACACCAGGGTTTGTGAGGTCGGTTGTCGACCTTACAAACCACACGGTGATGATGTTGAACAACTGCATTCAGATCGCGCACGCGATCTATAACTACAAATATAATGATTACATCTAAACATTAAAATTCATACGGCTAAGTCCTGCTTCTTTGTTCATATACACTATCTTCACAGACGATGGGGCCGAAGACGTCCCTTGGCACGGGGATCTTGTTTATTATGTCTGGTATAACCTGCAAGTAAACGATTTTTGTGAGATAGGATTATAGAGATGGGTGGTCTAAGGCTGCCTGTCCATTGACGCGGGGCGAGGCGGCACAGCGGAGAAACGAGGAGATCTTTACCAATAGGATTGGTCCGCCCGCACCACCTCGCTTTGCGTCAATAGACAGGCAGCCTAATAGGGAATATGCACATTTTTTTAAAATTCATAAAAGAAATATTTCAAGATTCAGATAAACACAAAAAATAATTTTTCTTTGCTCAGAAACAATGTTATAAGGCTTCAAAGTTGATGGTTAGACAGAGAGGTCCGACGTGACTTGTGACGTCATATGTCCGCCATAGAAAATTTTGTTTTCGTAAAAGGGACAGATATACTTGTTTAATAATGTTGGATCTAGTTCGTTTTTCGATCAATTTCGATTCTGTTTTGTCTGTCAGTATTCTATTTTTGTAAACTTTCAGATGAACTATGAAAAAAACATTTTTTTTATGCCCAAAAACCATTTTTTTAGAGGCAACCATACACCATATAATCCATTACAGTGCGACACAAGAGTCGATAAATAAGTTTTAAAGAGTCCGTACTATTAACCGTTAAGGAGTTCCCTCGTGAGGAGACATACCTGGCTGCATTATCAGGTCATTTTTGTCATCGGAATTGAACAAATTTCAAAGTCGTGTGTTGAGAGGAAGTGGTTCTAAATTCAGTTGCATTGCTTGATGTTATTCAGACGGGTGCTCTAAGTGGAATACATCCAAGATTTGAACATACATACATACATACATACATATATATATGTATGTATGTCCCCACTTATTTATTTTTATTTTATTTATATATATATAAATAAAATAAAAATAAATAAGTGGGGACATCTTCACACACGGCCATCTGATACCAAACTAAGAGCTTGTACTATGGTTACCAGACAGCTGATATACATTACTTAAATAGATAAATACATACTTATAGATAAACAACAACCAGACACAAGCGCTCATCACACAAATGTTTGCCCTGGGCGGGATTCGAACCCGCGACCCTGTGCGTCGGAGGCAGATACACTACCATCTGGGCTACGGAGCCGTCGAAAAATGAACCCCCATTTCTCCTGGTGACGCTATAACTTGAGAACGGCTTTACCGATTTCATTCATCTTTTTTTTAAATGTTTCTAATATCCTCGTAGAATGTTCTTACATAAAAAAAAATGCGCAGGGTAGGTGTAGGGTAGATGTTGGGGAAAATGGCAGGACAACGTCTGCCGGGTAAGCTAGTAGTCAAATAAAAGCTTGTAAAAAAATATCTTACCTTAATCCTGACTTCATACGGCAGGTATTCCCTGGTGAAGTCGTAGAACTCGTGATGGGTCTGCACCACGCCCAGCCGCGCCAGCTCCCGCTTAAGCGCGGCCACGGCGGGCGGCGGGGACACCTTCAAACGCTTTATCTCGCGAGTGAAGTTGTAGATGGTCTCCACCAGCTTCTCAGCGCGAACACGGGCTTTGTAGTCGTATCTGGAAAGGATTTTCATCACATGTAATGTAAACAAATAAATAAATATGTGGTTCACACACGGCCATCTGATCCCAAACTAAGCAGACCTTGTACTTTGGGTACCAGACAGCTGATATACATTACACAAATAGACTAGTGGCTCTGTGAGCTCGCGAGGTCTACCCTCGCGAGTCTGTATATCTTTTCATATTTATTTTTATTTTTTCTCCACAAACATTACGACCCCTTGTTTTTTTTTATTTAAACTTTATTTTATTGGCTGTAGATGAAAACAGCCTCAGCGGTAAACCTTGTAAGCCGGCAACCCCCATAACTCCGTCATTTTTTTAAATTTCCAAAAACTGACTCGATAAAAAGAATCGATTAATTTATCGAACCTGCTCACAAAATTTCACGAGAATCGGTTGAAGAACGCGACCTGTAGAGTGAAACAAACAAACAAACAGATGGACATACAAAAGCAAATTTGGCCAAGCTGAAACAGAGACGCTTCACTCGCTCGGTCAATAAATACATACTTATATATCGATAAACAACACCCAGACACAAGGCAAACACAAGTGCTCATCACACAAATGTTTGCCCTGGGCGGGATTCGAACCCGCGTGGCGGATACACTGGGCTACTCATGGGCCTGGGAAGCCTCGCAACATGCTATGTGTAAGATTTACAAAAATAATGAATTAACTTATTATATTAGGTCCTTACATATGAAATTGGCGTTTTGTATGGGAGGAACAAAAAGTCGAAAAATTTTTATATAGTATATTTATTTAATCAAAGTATGAGCCATTGTAATCTATGCACTTTTGCCATCTCATAGGTAGTTCATTGATCCCTTTACTAAAAAAACCATTCGGACGGGAATCAATAAAATCTTTGAAGGCGATTTGGACTGCCCCATCTGAGTTGAATTTTTTCCCTTGCAAGAAGTTATCCAAATTTCGAAAAAAATGGTAATCTGTTGGAGCAAGGTCCGGGGAGTACGGTGGATGCCTTAGACATTCCAATTGAAGCTCTTCTAATTTGCTAGCCGTCTGTTGTGCAGTGTGTGGTCTAGCGTTGTCGTGAAGCAGCAGTGGCGTAGAGCGATTGACCAGCCTCGGTTGTTTACCAGCTAGCTTTTCCATCATGGTTTGCAATTGCTGACAATAGTCATCTGCCGTAATCGTCTGGCCAGATTTGAGAAAACTGTAATGAACGACACCGGCGCTAGTCCACCAAACGCTTACAAGTAACTTTTTATTGGTCAATTTTCGCTTGGAGCAGGCTTTGGCTGGCTTGCCAGGGTCCAGCCATTGCGATGAGCGCTTCCGATTATCGTAGAGAATCCACTTTTCATCACAGGTAATGATTCGATTTAAAATCCCTTCGTTATTGTGCCGGTCAAGTAATGTAACGCAGCAGTTGACGCGCGTTTGCCGGTTTGCTTCACTCAATTCGTGAGGAACCCACCTTTCAAGTTTTTTAATCTTCCCAATTTGCTTCAAGTGGATTAAAACAGTTTTATCACTAACACCGAAGCCTGCAGCTAACTCGGACGTGGTTTGCGATGGATCCGCTTCCACAATAGCCTTCAATGCTTCATTATCAACTTGGGTCTCCGGCCGTCCACGGGGCTTGTTTTGCAGGTCGAAATTTTCAGAACGAAAACGTTGGAACCAAAAACGCACTGTGTTTTCTTTTGCGACACAACCGCCATACACATCATTAACCCTTCGAGCCGTTTCCGCAGCACTGGTGCCACGGTGGAACTCGTACTCGTAAATAACGCGATATTTCAAATTTTCCATTTTGTAAATCGAGCGATGCAAACAGAAAAAAGATAAGTAAAAAAACAAATGAATGACGGTTTACGAAACACAACTACATGTGGAAATAGCTGTATAAATTTGAATTTCGAATTCCTAACCAAATAGGAGAAATTTGTGATCAAAGTGGCCAGTACGACAAAACGCCAATTTCATATGTAAGGACCTAATATTATTTATTTAAATAAAAGTAACTCACTTAGGCTCCAACTTGCTTTCCAAAAACTTATACAGCCTTTTCGTGATCCAAGACGCGTTGCTGGGCTTGAACTTCTTTGGGGGCTTATACTTCATATCCTCAACAAACTCTGGAGGTAAATTCTCTAACAATATCCCTAGAGGTTTCAAACGTTTGATCTTGGCAGCTTTTGGCGCGCTTTGGGAAGCCTTGACAGCGCGACGTATTGTCAACTTGTTAGGTCTGTTAAGTATGTCTAGTTTGGTAGGGTTTCTTATTTCTTCGGCCTGAAATTAAAAGAAATACAATACAAATATGGTGTGATAAGAGTAGAAAATTTGTTATTATTAGTGAAGCTAGTTCATTATTAGGATTTTTTGAGGACGAAAAGTGAATTATGACGAACGAAAAATGACATATTTAGGAAATCACACTAATATTATAAATATGAAAATATATTTGGATGTTTGTTCCGCTTTCACGCCGTAACTACTGAACTGATTTGGATGAAGTTTGGAATGGATATAGTTTGTGCCCTGGATTAACACATAGGATTATAGGAAAAAGACTTATTCATATGGCGAGCGTAGCCGCGCGCGGTCAGCTAGTATGATATAATGCTAAACGATTTACATTCAAATATGCAAAATATATCAAAATTATACTTTAATGATATGATCACAAACGCAACTACTCAATCAATCATTCAATCAGCCTATTGCAGTCCACTGCTGGCCGTGTGCCTCTCCAAGGGCACGCCAAAGCGCACGATCCCCCGCTCTCCTCATCCAGCCACCACCAGCGACCTTCCTCAGGTCATCAGTCCCCCTGGCAGTGCAACCACTGACATTCCTTATTTATCGGCCGTGTAGTCTTCAAATAATGTCATTATTAATTAAACTATGAATTAATGTGAATACTAAGCACTAGCGGTCTGTCCGCGGCTACGCTCGCGTTGTGTAAGATTTTCCCGTGTGCATAATCCAGGTACCAGGTAGGTAGAATGAAATTTGGAATAGAGATGGTCTATTCCAAATTTCATTCTAATCCGTTCAGTAGTTTTTGTGTGAAAGAGTAATAAACATACATCCATACTTACAAACTTTCGCGTTTCAGTACATTACGATATAAGTGCGTATAACCAATATACGCACGTATATCGTACGTTTTTCAACACACTTGCGAGGTAACAGAATAAAAAATCATGAAAAAAATACTTACAAAGAAAAGATTTGAGAAAAATGGCGAGCGGATTATTTTTTGCCGTAGCTGCGTGAAAATGTTGGCAAAGACGCTAAAGCTACATACACAAGTAATACCAAATACATAGTTTTTTTAAATTAAATAGCACTAATCATTGTTATATAATTTGTAGACAAAACTAATTAATGTTATGAAAATAAACATTTATTTATTATATTTTAAGAAATAGAAAAAAAAAAAAAAGAGTAAAAAAGATAAATGTAAATATAAAAAAAAAATCTAATTATTATAATTTTAATATTATTATTTCTTAATATTATGTAAATATTTCTATGACAAACCTTTGCCAATTAAAAAAATAGCAAACCGTGAGTTATAGAATATACTCACAGGTTTATTCTGTTTGCGTTTATAACACACGCGTGTTTTATGAACTGCTTTATGTATCAAAAACCGGTGAAATAAGATCCACTTTATGAGCAAGTGTGTTGAAAGACATTAAAATATTCATAACTTTCCCATGATTCTGCATCAATTAAATGTTATTTATTTAATAAATGTTATTAAGCTACTATATGTTACTTAAAAGTCTTACTCAATGCTATGTTGACTATTGTTAAGTGGAAACTTTGTTAGCTTATGCATTTTTTTACTGGTATATCTTTAATGTACTAAATTAAGGCCGTATGTTTCCCTAAAATAAATAAATATTATAAGCATTACTTACAATTTTCTGCTTCATCTCCCTAGTTTCCTTTTTGTAATTTTCCAAGTACTTTTCGAGGTTAGCCTGCTTCATTCTCCTTGAGATCTCATGATCGGATTCCACAACATCATCTTCATAACCCATTTCATCTTGGTCATCAGGTAGACCAGTGGAATTAGCTTGGTGCTGCTTCAGTTCTGCGTTAGCCTCGTTTATCATAGTCTGTCTTTTAGCAGATTTTTCCATAACTAACGTTCGAAGAGATTTCCTAGGTGTAAAATCTTTGCCGAAAGTTTGTCTTAAGGTTTTGCGAGTAGTTCTATGGGAGTCCCAACCTGACCCTTCCGCACTAGAATTTTTCGTTCCGTCGCTTAAACCTATGCTTTCTTGTGCAGATGCCATACTTTGTCGAATTGCAAAGTACTTCGGGATGGTTTTTCTGATGCTTGTATTACGACCTTTAGTCGTGAAGGAATTCAATTCGTTGGTTTCATCATAGAGGATCGCTTCAGGTGTAACGGTCTCGCGTTTTTTCCTGTTTCTACCTGTTGTGTCGTGAGTGATGTTCGCGTCGGTTAGATGTTGTTCTTCGTCTTGGACTTCTTCACTGGCTTCTATTATTTCATCATCCATTTCTTGACTGTCGTTTTGTTCATTCTCTTGTTCATTATCTTCCTCTACCATTTCTTCACTTTCTTCTTGGTCATCATCTTCTACCATCTCTTCACTCGTCTCTTGCTCATCATTTTCGTCTGCAATCTCTAGACTTATCTCCTGTTCATTACCTACCTCTGCACCCTCTTGGCTAGCTTCTTGTTCACCATCTTCCGCCATCTCTTGTTCATCATCTTCCGCCATCTCTTGTTCATCTTCCACCAACTCTTGGCACACTTTTTGTTCATCATCTTCCTCTGCCATCTCTTGGCTCATTTCCGGTTCACCATCTTCATCTTCGATCTCTTGGTTCACTTCTTGCTCATCATCTTCCTCTGTTACCTCTTGGTTCACCTCCTGTTCCTCATCTTCCGCCATCTCTCTCTGTTTATCATCTTCCTCTGCTACTTCTGTGTACACCTCCTGTTCATTATCTTCCGCCATTTCTTGCCTCACTTCGTGTTCGTCATTTTCTGCCATCACCTCTTGTTCATCACCTTCCGCCATCTTTAGGCTCACTTCTTTTTCTTCACCTTCCGCCATGTCTTGGCTAACTTTTTGTTCATCGTCTTCAGCAATCTCTTGTCTCATCATCTCATCTTGTTCTTGTTCATCACGATCTTCTGACATCTCTAGATTCATATCCTGTTCATCATCTTCTTCAGCCATCTCATGACTTACAGCCTGTTCATCAACTTCAATATGTTCTAGACGTTCCACTTGTTCTTCGTCTTCGTCTACATCTAGTTGCAGTTCTTCAGTCTTATCATGACCTTCCTTATACACTGCTGGTTCACTTTTTTCTTCCTCATTTACATTTAATTTCTGTTCAGCTTCAGCAATAGTAGATTTTTCAGGAAGCTTGTTATGACAGGCAGTTTCATCAGTTGTGGTGAGTTGAGCCTTTAGTTGGTGTTCCTCATTCTTATTAAGTTTGCCATTATTTACTGCATACACACTTTGTTCCCTCTTCTCGTCTACATGTAATTCTTGTTCAACTTCAGCAGCAGTACATACTTTGGGTTCAGATAGCTTGCTAAGACTGGCTATTTTGCAAGGCTGAGGCTCTAGGTCGAGTTCTTCAATTTTATTATGATTCTCCTTGTTAACTACATGTTCACTTTGTGTCCTCTGAGCATCTAATTTCTGTTCAGCTTCGGCGATAGTAGATTCTTTAGCTACAGAGAGTTTGCTAAGATTAGCTCTTTTGACAGGAGTAGTTAATTGCGGCTCTAATTGGTTTTGTTTACTTTTCTCATGATTTCCTTTATTTACTGCTTGAACACTTTGTTCCTTGTCTTCATCTACATAACTGTTTTGTTCAATTTCTGCGTTAGTACATTCCTTTGCTACAGAAAGCTTGCTGAGTCTAGCTTTTTTACCAGGAGTGCGCAGTGGAGCTTCTAATTGATGTTCCATCATTGTTGAAGATGGTAACATTTTCCAATCATCTAATTCTATGTCAGTAGTGATGCTAGAAGCAATGCTGCTGCGTCGCGTCGGTTCAGATGGCTTGTTGAATGTAAACCTCCTCGGATGAACATCTGAGACCTCATCCTCGCTTTCAGATACAACTAAATCAGCGAACATGTTCTTTCTTTTTTTCCCAGGTCTATTTCCAAAGAGGCCTCTAGGCTGTGCTTTAATTTCTGCAGGTAGTTCTTTAGTTTTATTAGCCAGTGTATTGTCATTAGTCATGTTGAGCAGTGCTGAAGGAAATACAGGTTTTGTTCTTTTAGCAATTTGACTGAAAAGTGTTTTTGTGCCTACATGTAGAGTTTGGTCTTCTAAGTTTGGTTTGGTAGTCTCAGACGTGATGGCAATTGCGTCAAACTCTTTCTGAGGTTGATTTTCTTTTTGTATGAACAGTTTTCGCTGTGGAACTACAATACTATGTATAGATTCGCTGCCACTGCTTTCTGGGAGGTCCAAAGTTAGGCCTTTTTCCTGCCTGAAATAAAAAATACATGTGCGTTTTATTCTCGACGGTCTCATAGATCGGTAGTATTATTATTATTATTTAGTAGTTTATTCATGATCTAGCGCCAAACTGCAGAAACAAATGCTTTCCTACAAAGCACAGGGTTTTAGATTTGAATCCCGCTTAAAGGCATTTGTGTGATGTGATGAGCTTTTGTGTTAGAATATTGTTTATCTATATAATAAGAATATATAATATGTAATGTACATCAGCGTCTGATACCCATAGTACAAGCTGTGCTTGATCTGGGATCAGATAGATGGCTGTGTGTGAGATGTCCTAAAATATTTATCTATCATTATATATTTAAAAAAAAAATTGTAGAATAATTGTTGCTGTTTATAATATACCCACAAATTGCTGGTTGGTATTATTTTCTGCTTAATATCTATGCATCTCGAATATTTTTGTTCAGTCAATGAAAATGAACAACTTACAAGCACATACACACCTTCACGCTTAAAGTACTCAACGGATTTGGATGAAATTTGGAGTGGAGATAGGAGATAGTTACCTGGATTAACACATAGGATACTTTTTACGGGAAAATTTTGCAAAACGCGAGCGTAGCCACGGTCGGACCGATAGTAACAAATAATTAGAGAGAAGATAGTTTATACTACATAAATTAATTGATTAGATAGATACTCAATTTATTAAATGTCAAATCAATTACAATATAAAATTGAATACATATAGGTTATATTACATTCTGATACTACTGCTATTTTTATAAAATTATTGATAGATACTTACGACAACACCACCATGCCAAAATCCTCAACCACATCAGATGGGTTCTCCTCATTTTCAGGAATTTGAATAATTTCTCTGGAGTTTTCTACCTTCCGCCACCAGCTTCTTCCTGAAAATGTACAAGAAACCAAAATATGAAGACATTTTATAGCCCACTAGTGGTATGCTTGCGTCATGTAAGATTTTCCCTTGGGAATAAGAATTTCCCGGTAAAAAGTATTCTATGTGTTAATCCAGGATATAAATTATCTCTATTCCAAATTTCATCCAAATCCATCCAGTAGTTAAGGCGTGAAAGCAGAAGAAACATCCAAACATCTAAACATCCAAATATATTTTTGCATTTATAATATTAGTGTTATTCAATGAAACTTACAAATTAATGTAGATTGCAATAGCGATACACCAAAAAGATTATGGTTTATAATTTAGGCTGATTAGCTATGTAATTGTTACTGTGTCCTTAATTGCTATTTAAATATGTAAAATTATCTTAATTTGGCTATTGAAATGTGAAATTTAAAACTTGTATTATGTCATATTTTGTAAGCTGTGAGAACTTTCATTCAATATATAAATAAATAAATAAGTAATGTACAAATACAATACAGAACAACAATAAAATTATACATTATTCACATCAAAAAGTTACACAAACAGTCTCTTCCAAGCAACCTTATAGAAAAACGGTATAGAAAAAGCTTAAATAGAAAATGTGAAGCGGGTCGATGGTAGCAATAAATAATGTTTAACATAAACTACATACCAATGGTAACTACACATAACATATATATTATAGCACGAGGCAGCCAGCTCTCTCATCACCATTCACTTAGTGTGCAAAGCGGGGGTCAAGCAGAATGCCGGTCACTGATTGATTCGCCATTTTTTTTGACCCCTGCTTTGCGTGAAAGTGAATGGCGACGAGAGAGCTGGCTGCCTCGTGCTATAATATATATTATAGCTGCTGTGTGTGATGCCCTTGATCAGTACGAGTGTGAATACATGTACAAAACACATATATCCTATGCTCGTCATGTTACGTCAGTATGTACACAGATCAAGTAATTAATCGAAGATCTCGTATTTTGTATACACACTCGCACTCTCATTCACTAATGATAATGTAAATTGGGCTTATTGTAGCAGGCAATATATGGGAATTTTGTTAAGCATAATATAACATTTATTTACTCACGTCTAGGAATCTCAATCGCGGTATTATCGCTAGTCACAGTCTTGTTCAAAGGCGAAACTGCGAAGGATTCTTTGTAATTCTCCCTGAACTTATCGACGATGTTACTGAGCCTCCCGGACGCAGACCGGGCTGGAGATACGACGCTACGAGTCGAAGGCTTGGACCGCGTCACCGGCGACCCTTGAGACCGTGCGGGCGAAGGTTTACGAGAACTAGACATCTTCTGTTTTCTTTACTAAAAACAGCAAAATTCGTGTCACAGGCTTTAAATGGACTTTGCTATAGACTAATATTGATCGTTACTGAACATCGAAGGAAGTTCTGAAAGAGATTCATGTGGTAATTTCTATTCACATCACTAAACGTAAACAATATTGTTCACCTTTACACAAGTCAGTTCAGTAAACTATAGTAAAAACGAAGCTAGCTAATAATACAGGACACGCAGCCCTACTATATTATTACTGACTGTAAATCATCACATTTTTTCATTGTAATATTAAAATTTACAACTCAATTCATTCAATACTTGATTCAATACAACTCGCAAACGAAACAAAACTGAAAACAAAACCGTTGACAAATGTCAAAATTTAATTTTGTTACGGTCCTTTTTACGTATGAAGTACATACATATAATGCTACAAAATGTTTATTGAAATCTTAGATCAAATAAAAGCTTTTAAATTTTGACTTTGAAAATCACAACACGCAAACAAAAGAACACTTTTATCACTTGGATTTAATATATGACAGAAAAAATATTTTATTAAGCTCTTAAGAAGTTGCGTATAACGAAACGAAGACCTCTATAGTGCTGTACATGATCTAGATAGTATCGAAAACATTGATATCGATATCATCATCGATATCTCATTATGGATATTCTTTTATCACTATTTATTCATTATTCTAGGTATATACGTATACTTATTACAGAGTGGGACAGAGCCTAGCTAGAATCGTTTGACTTAAGACCATCTCTGACTTTTAAGACTTTTCTATCCTATTCACCTTATAACCCATCCGATGAAGAAGATACTACGTAAAAAATAAACCATGGATCAACCTAAAGGTTATTACAAAAATACCCGTAAAGCAGAAAGATGAAATTCAGACTATGAAACTGAACAAGGACCTTTATTGGGAAAGTAGAATAGTTCAGTTTGATGGACTGACTCCCCCCTTTCCTCTTTACGGGTAATTTTGTATCACTGTATTTCTGAAAAAAATAAAGGGCTTAGGAGTTATCTATAATATCATGAAGCATGCATGATTTAGCTAATGGATTGAGTAAAACTCTGGTCTGCTTTAGATCGTAAAAAATAGATAAGATTGGTCTCTATCTACCATGGACCAAAATAGGGGAGCTATCTACTATTCTGGAAGAGAGTCTATAGTATAGATGTAAAAAACCGATTTTAAACGTTTAAAACCAAATGTGGCGGTTTAAAATCCCAAATAAATAAACTCGCCTACTAAAATAAAAGAACTACACTTCATTATCGACAATATTTGGTCACCTGACGTTACGTTTCGTTTTAGTTAAGTAGTTTATACTTATATCTACATTACATACTATACTTATTAATAATTAATATTACACACACATGACTTGTAACAGATCAGACAAAATGTCGCCCGTGCGCGCATAGGGTAAAACGGCAACGTCGCATTTCTCAGATTGATCGATTTAAAAAAAGTAAAATATTAAACCAGAGGTTAATATTTACTATTACTTATACGGAACCTTTCTTAATATAAATCCTTGTACTTGACGCTCGGCGCGTTTAACTATAGTAGGCCAAATTCGCGCATGCGCGGATCGAACCCCGACCAGGTGCGCGGACGCAAGGTCAAGATGCGGGCACTCTTTGACATTTCGTCTCCTACGAGAGAACGTCTCAGCTGTTCTTATCTAACTTTAAAAAGAACTAATTATTTTAAAAAAATTATAGTGCTAGTGTCGTGAATATCCCTCTAGGGTGAGTTTTCATTAATTAATTATTTATTATATTTTAACTTCGTTGTCCGCAATATTATTTAAAAGCCTATCAGCTGTTTGGCTATTTTTTTTAACGGTCACTGGACTTGGTACCTACGGCGCCACGCAGCTGAAGGTCTACTGTGCCTTCCTTACACTGGATCTCTACGATTCCAGGATTCCACCTCCACCCTTTCACCCTACTGCTAAGGGTTGGTTTGATTGTTGGCTGCGAGCTGAACTGAGCCGCTTGAGAGATTTGGCTATTATTGGAAGACTTCTACCGGTTACCCTCCTGCTGCTGCGCTGCTGCCGATTGCCCCTAAGGCCAGTGTACTTACTCTTAACGGACAGTGAAACGAAAGTGCAAGGTTTATTTTGGCAAATATACCCACCTAAATTAATCTCTGGTTTAATTTCTTTTCCTGTGGCGCATAGAGCCTAGAATACCTAGGTACTCTAGGTTCTACCAATCTAATACGTTACAGTGGCGCCCAACGTGGGGCGATCCAATCAACTTTATTTACTTTGGTGGCGTAGAGAAGGTGACGAATATCTGCGCTACCGTGGCGTCGAAGTATCAAAATGGTGGCGAATTTCTACTTCTACGCTATCGTCGCGTAGAAAAAACCACCCATATCTCTGTAAATAACGTAAAATTTGAGTTGCATTATAGCTCCAAACATGGCTTTCACTTCTACTTACATGGTGCACTAATAGTTTTTATTGTAACAGTTAAACTTATTTTTTTATACGCTAAAGTCATCTCTCGAAAAAATTGTGTACAGAATCAATATAAAACAATGCGCCATCGAGCCGCTCGCTTTCCATGGATTATAGAAACTCATTGTTGCCACATCCCGTTTTAACCTCCCTGAACCCAAACTTTAATAAACATGGAAAATATCGGTTGCGTTGACAAAGTGGCGTAGAATTCTAGTTTTTGTCGAAAAACTAATTCAGAAGTTTTTTCAAAGACAGTCTTAGGAAAGACGACGTTGTGAAATTAAAAGCATAGATAGCTATTTATATAAGTATTCTTATTAACATAACCGTGTCTTAATAACTCTCATACTTGTTGCTACACCAATGATCAAAATGCACCTCTACCTCAGCGGATAGGAGTTTTTGTGGAATATTTCTACCCTCTTTCAAGTTTTATTTGACATATCTTTTTGGTAATCTGAAGTGAAATAATCATAATATTCACTTGCGCCACTTTGTTGCTTAATCCGGTGCAGTTACCAAAAATTTGATAGATATCATACTTTTCAAAAAACTGACCGCGAAGAAAAAAGTTTTCAAAATCAGCAAAAAATGGCGGCCTCACCCATCTTCGAAAGGTAATAATAAAAAAAATAATATTGTTTTTTTTTTATTATGCTCCAATGTTTCAATTGTGGAGCAGATAGGCATAATAGCTGAATTTTTATTTTTCATTATTATTATTATTATTGTGACATGCATTTGAATATGGGCTGCATTAGACCAAAGGTTTTAATGTTTTATTGCCTGAAATAAAATACATTTTTTTTTTCATTACACGAGCCATAAGAATAAACTACTCTATGAGCTGTTTTTTTTTTTTCTGTTAGACCTCGCGAGTAGTTACGTTTCCTCCTTTTTAACAAAATGACTGTGGCGATGTGCAAACCGCACCATGCCAATAAAAAAAAAAGTAAATATTTTATTTTCGAAATGGCTGATTGTAACTTTCTGCTTTCAACTTATCGAATCAGTTCATAGAGGAAACTATTGGTTGGATTGGATCATGTGATTGTGTATGTCACATATCGTGACAATCTGTTTTTTTAGCGACATTACAGCAAACAATAAATAATGTATTTTTTAATTAAATAAACCAAATATGTTAGGTACGAAGTTTAGGACATTGTCATGATTTCATTACCCTGCTGCGGCTATGTCAGTCTACTCAGAGGTCTACTCAACACATGCTATTGAGCTCGATTTTTACAAAAAAGATAAGCGAAATTCTTCTTCACACAACCATAATAAATAAATTATATTGAGGCTAATAATATGTTAAGGTTAGAAGTTTTTCACTATCAACTACATAGTTGAGCTATGATACTATAACAGCGTTGGGTTGGCCCATAGGTAAATAATTTCGACATCTAAATTATTCCAAGTGTACGATGCTTCATTGCACACAATACAACACGGAGTTACAACCAGCGTAGAAACAGCCCATACAAACAGAACACAGAATAAGAAGCATGTGTATCATCCGCTAAATGCGTGTACGATTTGTTGCATCAATACTATTGGTTATCCTAGCCTTAAGCCCAAGTCACACAGAGCGGGAGCGGCGCGGTCCGGGGCCGGGACAAGCGGGACGGCGCTATGCCTCGCCATAGCACCGTCCCGCTTTCCCGGCCCCGGACCGCCCCCGGCACGGCTCTGTGTGACTTGGGCTTAAATGTTGAAACATACTCGATTGCGTAAAAAAATGCTAAAATCTTATTATTAATATCTTTGTAAAAAGAAAGTATTTTTTCTCTACAAAAAGACTACATTAGGCCATCAGAGTACCATCAAGGAAGAAATACAAAATACATATGTATTATTTTTACATTTTCAACCTTCATAACTGACTAGAAAAAAATCGAATTATCTACGTACCTGCTCACAAAACTTCACGAGAATCGGTTTAGAAACGCGACGTAGAGAAGAACAAACAGATGGACGGATGGACATTCAAAACCCGGAACAGGCAGTCAGACAGAGCAGTTCAAGTTAGCAAATCAAACAAACACGTAATTAAAAAAGTTATATTATTTTTTATATTTATAAACAGATAAGTAAAGAACGCTATGCGAGCTTATATAAAATAAGTAACAAATTAAAGAAGAAAAAATATTTAGAAATAAAATAATCAGTAATCATAAAAAGTAACTCAATAACTAATATGTAGTAAAAAGAAAATTCAAATTGTAGACAGGTACTTATAGCAAAATAACCTATAAACAAGCATTTCACTTGTGAACCTTACAAAATAAAATAGAATTTTTAAATTAAAATAATCACAAAGAATAACAAGTTGGAATGATTAAAATATAAACCTTTATGAATCTTATGGAATTAATTGTTCCCAAACTTAAAACACTACTTATCTGGTAAAAGAAAAATAAGAAGATACTGAATCAAAAACATAAGTTTATGTGCTTTTTTGATACAAGCGACATATTCTATTACCATTAGAAACAATAAAATATTATATGGTAAGTATAAAATATAGTTAAAAAAATACTAAAAAACACCCTTTTAAAGCACATGAAACTAAAAAGTGAAAAAAACAATAATGAACGAAAAATACTAGTATTATTGTGAAAAACGATATAGTCGACACGAAAAATAAGGCACAAAGCACTCCACGCTTTTTTCACAATAATACTAGTATTTTGTTTCATTATTGTTTCTGGCTTATATCCTTATATTAAGAATTATTTTTCACTAAGTATTTAGTTTGAAGCGTGTTTTTTTAACTATATTTTAAATTTCACTTTTTAGTTTGATGTTGTTAACTACTGTGAAAGTAAGCGTATATTTTATTTTTGTTTTTATTTTTTCAAATTATTGTATTGTCACCGTTTCTTGACAAGTGTACAAAGTTTCAATTAAATTTGTCCGTTTAAAGTGGGTCAAAATCGAGTCCAAACAAAGGAGTCGGTTACATACAAGCATACAAACAAACAAACAAACAAACATACAGGTGAAGCTAATAAAAGCGTGTAAAAACGATAAAGAACGATATGGCTTGTCCCCGTAAATTAGCAAACTAATGCTATGAATAGTACCGGATATAGCCTTAAAATGTACTTTACATTTACTCAGTACACTTTAGATAGACAGCTTAGAAAAATGGTCCTCTAACGCTTTGATATTGTCATTGTTCATATTTTTAAAGAGAGCTGCCAAAAGAATATAGGCCTTATGCCCTACAGCATTAGATACAAAATGTTCAAGCCATTCCCAGCCATCCGCTGGCTTAAAGATATCTACAATTTTGATCGTGCAGTTTATTCCCAATTCTGGCATCAAGTAGATCATAGGCAGTAGCTTAGCGCAGTCCATTGGCGAATCCGGAAGTTCCTTTAAGTACAGGTACTTTTTGAAGTGCTCTAGGGTGGCTTTAGATACCTCCGGGACTGTGACGTGGCCCTGCTTAGCCTCATTCCAGTTGCGTTGGACCATCGACTTGAGGATGGGACCGGACACAGCTAAAACGCTTCGATGAACGCGCACTGCTTCTTGAGAGCCCTGACAGCGGAGCTCAAAGTCTGTTAGATCCAAATCTGTGTACAATTCTTTGAAAGGAGCTTTCCCCTCGTTAATGAGCTCAAGTGACATGTTGTAAGCATAATTTAGTGAACTTGAAGAGCGTGTTTTACGACCAATCAACTGCCATCCTGATTTTGTGTTTAATATTGGTACTGTGTCACTATCAAAATCAGATGAGAATTTAAATGAGTGTCCACATGTCTGATCGTCTTTTATTCCAGAAACATTTGCGAAGAGCCGATACACCTGGTCATTCGTGTATTGGACTCTAAAAGAGATATTGAACATATCACCACATATATCACTGATGTCAACAGTTTCTTCGTAAGCCTGTGAATGGAATCGGATAAAAAATCTGAACTTGGCTTTCGTCATTTCTTCTGGGTTTAGGTGAATCACGTGAAAATTGGCGAAACTGTAAAGAATTAATTCAACAATTTATTTTAAGCTAAATTAATATCGTATGCTACCTATAAATAAAATACGCCCATTAGAAAATACCTACAATAATCATATACCAACTAGGTGTCTGTTTGCTGCAGCTCCTCTTTGAAAATTATTATCCAGACCTTTCGTGACCGAATGAATGAATTTACTTTGTGGATTATTTATTATTCATAAATAACTGAGGTATTCCTTACGAATGAGTATTCCAGACTGAGTAGGTACCAATTTTCTGAAAACCTGCGAACTGAGCACCTATCGGTAATAAATAGGTGCTCAGAAAATTGGATTGGAGTCTGGGATAATCAAAAATATTGAAATTATTTCCACACTGAGTACCTGGCTGGGTACTTGGTGAATGGTGTTGCTCAGTCAGTGTGGCAAAGCATTGCGCAGCAGCAAGCAGTTCGCAAGGTGCCCAGTCTGCAATACCTATCTCCAAAAACTCGCCTGTGCGGAATCAGGTGAGGAGTATACAACGTGTTACAAAAAATACCAAAAAAAAGAATATTCTTCATCATAGGCATTTAATTAAAATTTTCCCATCTCTAATGTCAATTGACACCTAAAACATAGACTATCGATTCTCAGAACGGAAAATTATTTGTACACCATTTGTGCCTATATTTTCAAAAGAGATGTACTTAAATCAATTGATGTTAGAAAACATTTTCTTTTTTGCCTTAATTATCTTGTGTAAACATAAATATTATTTTGAAATATTTAGTTTATTATTTCATTAATTTATTATTTCATAACAATGATTTAACAAAGCTTTTTTAATTATTTGTAGATTTTTCATTTTGAAATTAATTGTTCTAATGTAAATGTTATGGTACAAGTAGTACGTAAACATTTTAAACCATAGCGATAAAAATAGGCACATTGACCTAAACTTACATAATATTCTTTCACACAGCTGATCACTAGAGATGGGAAAATTTTAACCAAATGCCTTTGATAAAAATATTCTTTTTTTGGTATTTTTTGTAACACGTTGTAGATAGACTTTGAAACTGAATTGCAATTCTCGAGAAAGAGAAAGAAACTTATTTTTTTTTAAATAAACAATGTAATCTCTCAAAGTTTACCTTACCTTGTCATGGTCTTCGTGAATTATTTGTTCTGTTCCAAGGATATTATTGTTCTGCTCCGGTTCTGTTCAACCAAAAAATTTTTGAGTCCTAGTATCTACTTAGAATCGACTAAGGGAATTTTTTCACCTGAAAAACAAAATACACAGATAAATATAAGAAAGAAAGAATATAAATATTAAAAACCTACTTAAAAGCAATAAGTACTTACTTAAAAGCAATAAGTAGGTACCTACTCAAGTAAGTAACTTTAGCTGGTAATATGTTTTGTAATTAATAAATTTTAGCCTATGAGGTAAGATCAGTGATATCTTATAATACTCGTAGTGGCAATAAGTAAATAAATAACTCGCACAAACTGTATGGTAAACTGTTAGATTTTAATGTATTTTACTTGAGCAGCTATTATCTTATCTTATGCCCTAAATATAAAGCCCCTGGCATTTTATCTGTGAAAGTAAACACCAAGAAAAAAAACTATTAGTTAATAAGTTATTTCAATCAAAGTGATATGTTCCAGTTATACAGACAATCACACCTTTGCACAACATGTCTAATTCATCTATACAGATTGTATAAGAGAGGTGTCAATGGGTTTTCCACATTTGCATAACACATTCATAAATATGATCTGGTGCTAATTATAGTACATTTATTTATCAATTATCAATCAGTACCTAATAAAGGTAGTTATACATAAAATGAAATTTTCATGTTATGAGCTAAAAAAAAAACTGTATTTTTATGCACATTATTTTGTTTGTTTATAGTTAGAGCTTATTTGATTTGAAATTTAAATAAGATGATCAGAATAAATTTAATTTCTGTAAAGCTATATCCTCTTTGATCTGCTTAGTCCTTAGAAGACGACCCTCTGACCCTTGACTCGATCATAGAGACGATATAAGTTGTAGGCAATGACGAATCAGAGGATGAGTGATGAGATGTCTTACTTTAACTCATCAATAAATATTTTTTTCTAGCCGCGTCGTGATGCGAGCTTTATGTGCGCTCGGCGAAAGATATTCGTCTTAGTACAGCATTTACGGAGAAAGAAATATACCTACTGCCCCTACTGGTGCATTCAGGACAGCGCTCATTGCTGGAAGCATACCTACGAGCTGGCAAAAACAAACAGGAACATTTTTTTTTCGAAACCAGTTAAAAACTGCGGTTTCGGAGGCGGTTAAAGGGGCTTTTGTATTTTGTATTGTAGCCAAAATTATGGAATGCTTACCGGCCTTCCGCGACACGTCGCGTCGAGAGCTGATGATAATGTTATCCGTCCGAACTTTTTTGTGCGTTCTATTCTGTTCTACACAACTCTCCACTTCAACTCTTCAAAGAACAGTGCAATAGTGAACTGACGATGACGATTTTATAGAATCCGCGCCTTGCGCACGCCCAGCTCAGCCAGCAGCACTCAATTTCTCAGAACCAGAACGATAACTAAACTAAAACACAAGGTACTCACTATCCTCACTATTCAGTTTCCTGTTTCGATGAGTTGGTTGGTTGAGAGTACCAATGATAAAGAAACCCCTTGACTTGAGTACGTACCAAAGAGCGAATTGTGAAACTCCCACGAAACTCCAATGATAAATAAAACGTACTCCGACAGACATAAACAATCGCCCCTGAGTTCCGAGACACGCTGAAATCGATTTTAGCGCACTCAAAGTACGTACCGTATTACGGACAAAAAGGCGAAACTCCATACATTTCTTTTATTTTCTGAACGCTGACAGTTTGATTCGGAACACACCACGCATTATCGCTATCTCATATTGTTGTGTTACTCTTTCTCTTTGGTTTGGAAATCCATTGAATCCGAAAATACTTCGTGGGGAAATCCCGATCCATAAATAAGTGTTGCCAGATCTGATGAAGATAAGTTGCTTAAAATAAATTTTCAGCGAAGGATATTCAGCGTTTTGGCTACCGCACGCTCGTTGGCCTTCAAAGGTCCGACCAAAAACATTAGTGGTCGAGCAAACGCTCGTTGGCACCAATTCCGGCTCGCATTCGCTATTTGACCATGGACGACGACGAAATAATTATAATGATAAGTTTTATAATATAAAAATAAAATTTATATTCTATACTCACCGGCACATCTAACCGCCCACCCTTGTATTTCGGGTTAATTTTAAACTACGTTTATTGTTATACATTACAATTGATTTATTGATTATTTTACGATAAATTAAACACACTTAAATAAACGTTAAATTAACTACTTTTTAACTAACATCAGCTGTAATTAAAATAATTATAAAGAATCACGAATATTCCCTGAAAAAAAGGGTGGGCGATTAGTTGTGCCGGTGAGTGTACAACAAGTTATAGTTCTTTGATTTTCTACGGCGGGAAATATTTTATTTAGTAGATTCTGCACACTACGCTCTCTCTCGCTTCAACTGAGCGTTCGTTCGTTGGCTTTCGTTGACCGTCCACCTTGGTCCGTGCCGTCCACACTGAGTTCGATCAAATCAAATGGTATGTTCGATTCATTTGATGTTACCGCCACGCTTCGGATCGCCGGCACACGCAACTTAGCCGTCCAGACAGGACCAACGAAACCAATTCGTTTGCGTTCGTTGGACCGATGGTGTGTGGTGGCTGGCAGCATTAGAAATCGCAGCTATACATAGTTAGTTAGGCTCACTCTACAGTACTGCTATAAATATAAATATTACTGTAGATTTTCATATTCAGTACGCAGGTGCAGACTATGAAAATAATCAAAGGCAGGCTACCCTCATTCTTCTATGTATTCATTCTTGTATGTTGTCGAGGTGACATTAAAGTGAGTTCTAGTGGTGACCCGCAGAAACGAAGAAGAATGAGGGTAGAGTAGACCTAAGAGGATGACAGATATGTCTGTCCCTAGTTCTACCCGCAACGTCTCTCCAGTCTACCCGCGACCATGGTGCTTGCACAGCGCCGAAATATCGGGTCTCCTCAACAAAAATAATATCGCGGTAAGCCCGTAAAATGTCTCATAAATGTTATGATAATGACCGCGAAAGTTTAAAATAAAAATATGAAAAACATATTGTAAAATAGAATATTATTTTAGCTAGCTCTTTTGTGTCTCGCCGGTTTAAATTTTATTGCTTTTTATAGTTAATAAAGTATTATTTAAATTACAAACAAATTGTAAAAGTACCTATTAACGATAGACTAGCTACGCCTTTACCTACCCTTCTATACATATAGATGTAAGCTTGTAAGATGTGTATTTTTACAAGCTTTTATTTAGTTTCACCTGTCCCGTTGTCTGTCTGTCTGTCTGTAATCAAATCTTGCAAGTTAAATTTGATCCACTTCCCAGTTTCTGATTGAGCTGAAATTTTGCATTCATGTATAAATCGGATGACAATGCAATATTATGGTACCTTGGAGCTGGTCTGATGATGGAGACGGAAGGTGGCCATAGGAACTCCTCTAATACAGAACACAACCTAGTCGTGTTTGGGCTCGTTAGATTTGTCTTAACAAGATCTTTAGCCATACGTGATATCCAGGGTCTCATGATGGAGCCGGAAGGTGGCCACAGGAACTCCTTAAATACACAACACAACCTAGTCGTGTTTGGGCTTGTTGGTTTTGTCTTAACAAGATCTTTAGTCATACGTGATGTTCAGGGTCTCATGATGGAGCCGGAAGGTGGCCACAGGAACTCCACAAATACACAACATAACTTAGTCATGTTTGGGCTTGTTGGATTTGTCTTGACTAGATCTTCAGTCCTACGTGATGTCCAGGGTCTCATGATGGAGCTGGAAGGTGGTCACAGGAACTCCACAAATACACAACATAACATAGTCGTGTTTGGGCTTGTTGGATTGGTATTGACGAATACTTTGATACTAAATCAGACTCGATGATGGAGCTAGAAGGTGGCCATAAGAACTCCGTAATTAAACGACGCAACCCCACCGAGTTTGGGCCCATTTGATTTGTCTTGACGAGTACTTTGATACTACATGGTAACCAGGGTCTGATGATGGAGCTGGAAGGTGGCCATAGGAACTCCGGAACGACGCAACTCCATCGAGTTTAGGCCCATTTGTTTCGTCTTGTCGAGTACTGTGATACTATATGGTAACCAGGGTCTGATGATGGAGCTGGAAGGTGGTCATAGGAACTCCGTAATTAAACGACGCAACCCGATCGAGTTTGCGCTCATTTGATTCGTTTTGACGAGCATCTTAGTTGGCGTGAATATGCAACTCCAACAGATTTGGGAAAAAGTTCGTTCCGTTTGTTATGAATGTGGATTATTATATTATTATGTCTGATTGATTAGATGGATGCCCCAATGCCAAGGTGAGCACGTGCCGAGGGCTGAATGGTATGAGAGTGTATAAACATTTCATATCGCTAACGTTGCGCCTCAGGGTACCAGGGCGAACCCTGTTGTACTGAAGCCCTTATCCCTCTACAATGGACCTCGGCAAGGATGGCATTCACATAATACAGCCTAAATCAATTCAATTTCCTGCTAAATTTAATTACGGCACAGCTGAAAGAAGAATGCTTCCGATTGTCTTGTCTTTGGCTTCAACTGTGCACAAAATGCAGGGAACTACTGTAGATCATGCTGTTATTTATCTAGGCTCTAAATTATTTGCTGCTGGTCAAGCTTATGTGGCTTTAAGCAGAGTTAAGTCTTTAGGAGGACTTCGAATCGAAGAACTTGACTGCTCCAAGTTGACTTCGAAGAAACCTTGTAATGTTGATGCATTAAAAGAAATGGATAGAATGAGAAATGTTACAAATAACTAACTTGTGATTACATAACTAATTTAAACATTAGTTTACCCTACTACAAACAAAAAAAATGAAATATTTAAATACAAATAAAATACATAAACTTTAAGTGCTCAAAGCAGCACATTATTATGTGAACGTACTACGGACTACATAAGGGAAAATCGCTGCTACGCGCTACTAACTACGTCGTAGTAAATCTCGAATTAAACAAACTAAAAAGTTAAAAATAAAATTAAAGAAAAAAAACCTTTTTTAAAAACAAGCTTTTATTATTTGTTAAGAAAATGAACTAAAAAGTTAAAAATAAATTAACTCTAATTAGAAGTATAACACTTTATAAGTTCATTGTAACCTTTAACGATAATTAAGCTTCTTTGTCTACGACAAAATAATTCCATATCGTAATCATATATTTTTAACACCAAAACTTTACACCTTAATTATTAAATCTTCCCGTTTTTATTACAGTCTCAATTTTATAAATAATAAAAGCGTGTTACATTGTGATAGCTTAATTATACCATCAAAATGTAACACGCTTTTATTATTTATAAAATTGAGACTGTAATAAAAACGGGAAGATTTAATAATTAAGGTGTAAAGTTTTGGTGTTAAAAATATATGATTACGATATGGAATTATTTTGTCGTAGACAAAGAAGCTTAATTATCGTTAAAGGTTACAATGAACTTATAAAGTGTTATACTTCTAATTAGAGTTAATTTATTTTTAACTTTTTAGTTCATTTTCTTAACAAATAATAAAAACTTGTTTTTAAAAAAGGTTTTTTTTCTTTAATTTCGTATTGGTGTATGTTATCTAATACTTTAAACGAGCAATTCTTGTATATACCTATATATATAATGAGAATCTCGGAAACGGCTGCTACGATTTCGATGAAACTTGGTATATAGGGGGTCTCGAGGGCGATAAATCGATCTAGCTAGCTTTTGTTTTTGGTAAAACAAGATATTCCCATGTTTTCGGGCTTAAGAGAATTTGTACGCCATATCATTAAAACAGAAGGTTAATTTGGGGAACCGGGGCAATGAAACCGAAGGTCAGACGATCGAATCCACATGAATGTACTTTTTTATTTTTTTGTTCATGTTTCTTTTTTGTTTGTTTTTAACTTTTTAATTCTTTCATTTACTTATATACAAAAATGACAGAAATAAAAATTTCTTATTTAGTAGGTACCTTATTTTTTCGTGGTCTAATTTTTTTCCAACAGATAGAGCAATTTTTATAGGTATGTTTTTTATTTATTACTTACCGTCGTCGTCGTTGTTATTACTTATTTTTCATTTACTTAGTTCAATTAAAATACCTTTACAGAAAATCACTTCGTTTTTCTTACACCGAAAGTTCTGCAACAGATGGCACTACAACTCACATAGTGACGAAATTTTCTTCTAAAAAAGTATTTAAAAGTATTTTCAGTTATTTTTTCAGATATGTAACAAAGAAATGGAAAATGCTATTTTATCCACGGAGACGTTATTTAATCCACGCAACCTCAACAAATTCAATTTTATATTACTACTAGCGCTGCCTTTACCACTGTTAGGCATGGGAATAATAATTTATTTTCCTTTCTGAATTCTATCCAAATTCCGATCCTAATTTATTGTTAATGCAAGGAAATCTATTTTTACTAAAAATTAAACCTAGCTAGATCGATTTATCGCTCCCGAAACCCCATATAATCGAAATTATCCACGCAACCTCAATAAATGCAAATTTATATTACTACTAGCGCCGCCTTTACCACTGTATCTGTGAAGTGGCCAAAATTGGAACTACTGCTAATAAGTTGGTAGGTTAGTTGGTATGGGAATAATTTATTTTCCTATAATAATCCTTTCTGAATCCTATCAAAAGTCCCATCCTATTATTTTATAATACATAATATTATATTCTATCCTCGTTTTACTCGGGCCATCTGATGGAAAACTTTCAGACCACCAAAAAATTAATCAGAAATTTTCTTTCATTTTTGTATTTAAATAACTAAATGAAAGAATAAAAAAAATATAAAAAAAGAAACAAACGAAAAAAGAACAAAGAAATAAAAAAATATATTTGTCGAGATTCAAACTGCAAACTCGCGGTGTCCCGACTGAGCCAAAATTACCTTTCTATTTCAATGATATCGCGTATCAATTCTTTTAAACCTGAAAATACGGGGAAATCTATTTTATAAGCTAGATCGATTTATTGCCCCTGAAACTAAATTGCGAAATCGTTGCAGCCGTACGTTTCCGAGATCCTTATTATTCTTATCTTGCTCGTTTAAAGTTTAAGAGTGGTGCTACTATGTCTAGCCGCGTGTACTTTCTTCTGAACGTATGAAGTAGGTAAGTAGAGTTTATCGAAATGCGTAGGTGTCTTACAAAAAAAATAAACGAGCTAAGCTCGGTCAACCAGGTACTGTATTGTAATTGGTATATAAGTTTTTTGAAATCCGTATTTTTTTAACCGTTTTGAGTTCCGTAAACATAAGAGGATTTTTGTAAAACTATTTTAAACAAAAGAAAACCGGTTAAAAAAATTAACGGTTTCAATCCCGTGGTGTATGCTATGTGTAATGTATGTATGTATTGCAATATAATTTGTATGTGTATGGTGCTCCAATGTTTATAACGTAGGTTTACAATTTGTACCCCACTATTTTCAAAATAAACATGAATTAGATATTATAACTGTGGCGTTTTATTAAAATTGATGAATCCTATAAAAACGAATTAGGGTCGAAATTGTTAGCAAAGCTGAGTGCAGTCCTCTATGTTTGACGGGTGCTGATAGAATTCAAAGAGTTCAATGTGTTCAAAATACTTCAGTATATTGCACAAAAAAGGTTGACTTACATAAAATAAGGATATTACACAGTCGGCAAGCGCTAGGACAATTTTTATAATAGGAAAAACGAAAATTGCATGCAACGCCATTACACAGAACAGGCGAGATGACAAGCAGCTGTAGTGTTGCCAAATTAGCCAGCGTATTTGTGTATGATATATTTAACACTTCCCCTTACACAAAGAAGCTGGACTCTACATACACAAAATGCAAGAACTCTATATTACATGCATCCTATCATGTCAAAAATAAAATGAAAAATTTAACATTTCAAATCATGACTCTACCTAATATAATTTATCATGCTAAAACAAACATTGAATATTAACTCAACATGACATGATGCACATCACAAAATCATTAATAGGTACATGTTAAAATAATTATGCATATTTTACAAAACTATATTCACAATGTTCTTACATTTAAACCATGCCTGAAAACATTATGCTTAGTTGTAGACAAAGCTTTTGTTAGTATATCCGCTATCATTTCATTGGTGGACAAATATGAAACTGTTATAACGCCTTTAGCTAACAAATCCTTCATGAAATGATAACGAACATCTATGTGTTTCGTCCTTTTATGACATTCTTGGGATTCCAAGAGCCTGTGAGCACTCTTATTATCATTGAAGATCCGACATTTCAGTTCTTTACCAACAATCTCTAACCACAAGCTCCTGATAAACAAGATGTCTTTGCAGGCGTCGCTCATGGCTAAGTACTCTGCTTCAGTACTGGACATAGCGACGCAGCGCTGTTTTCGACTCTCCCAATTTACAGTATTTTTACCAATTTTTATCGCAAAACCTGTAATGGATTTCCTGTCAACAGGATCGTTCGCCCAGTCTGCATCGACACAAGCTGTAAGATTTAGAACTTTTGACTTTTCAAAAACCAAACCCAAATCAACTGTCTTAGCTAGATAGCGAAGGATCCTCTTGGCTGCCATCCAGTGACTATTATTGTAACAGTTATTAAACTGACTAAGCTGGTTCACAGCGAAAGTTATGTCCGGTCGTGTGCACACGCTTAAATACATGAGCGATCCAAGTAACTCTCTAAAATTTTGCTTACATTCAACATCAGAATTTTGAAATTTATTATTTACTTCCATGGGTGTGCACACGCCCTTACAATCCGACATACCAAAACGTTTCAACAGTCTCTTAATGTAATCACTCTGTTTTAGAAATAAAATCCCTTTGCCTCTATCTCTATGAACATTATTCCAAGATAGTTTTTAATAGAACCTAAATTCTTACAATCAAAGTTATTCTTTAAAATGTTTAAAATGAAATTTTTCTCAGTAACATTGTTATAAAATAAAAAGAAGTCATCTACGTAAATAGATACGATTGTTAAAGAATCCGCAGTTCGTTTTATGTAAACACAGGGCTCGCATCTTGATTGTACATAGTGCAGCATTACTGCAGGTTTTTTAATAACCTTTTTGGTATGGCTCTTTTTTCTTTTGGCCGGTTTTTATGTCACATTTTCAAATTT